>OX419723.1:35538212-36066479 GCA_948474765.1 Patella depressa | reverse complement strand
TTAAGTTGTAAAGTTATTTTTAGAACTTATTTAATATACAGTACTGGTGTGTGAGAGTTTACATAATAATGAACTCCACTAGTAAGTATAGTGACATACTCTAATAAGCCAACGTAAATAACTCGACTACAGTTTCATCATTAGTATTGCAGTTGTGAGTGAGGGTTGTACACAGCCTAATTAACTCTTCTCGCTTATCCAGTAATTAAATATTTTCAACAGCTTAATTACCTTCAGGGTCTGGGCTAGCTATCCACGTTTGAAGAAACGTGACTGGATAATCAACCACATAAACCTAGAGGTTTGCATGGACAATGGAACTTTTTACCTCAAGTCAATAAATGGTTATAATAAATTCCCTTGACAATTTAATGAAGTAAAATAAAGAAAATCCAAGTGAACGGGAACCATACATGTCAGTATAACCAGTTTTCATATATTGTATGATGGTCCAATGGAGGTGAACAACTCCTATCTAATAAGATTAAAGGGACAATAACATTCTTGCTGGCCTGGTAGCTCCAGAAAATAAATAATACCCTTATTCTAAGTACAAGATGTTTGTCCTACCTGTTGTGTGAATTATCCATTACAACCTATTTTACTTGTCCAGAGGGTTCGAAAATATTTTAAAATCCAAGTCACATTTGAAAAGGTTTAAGTTAGACTTTTCAAATCCATTGGTTGAATTTTTCCAATTTTTCAAAATAGGTGTGTTAAGATGAAATTTATATCACCATTTTATTGGAATATTCTAAAATAATACGATTCGTTGACCAGAATGAAGATTGTGACATATTATTCAGTTACAACAAAAGTGTTATTGGGGCTTTAAAGAAGGAATAACTGAGACTGACAAAACCTGTTGCAGGAATATGGCTAATGACATACATGTATAATAGGGTTTAAGGTCCTACTTTCCTGCACCAAATGGCAATTCCGCTAATGAAGACAGACATAATGTACATACAGTACAGCATGCTATGAGAATTCCAATTGTCAAGAGTTCCTTCACGTGCACGACCATGTGCACACATGACCTTGGTTTTTAGTCCCATCTGAATAATTAGACACTGTCCTTACAATTCCCATTGTCCTGCACCATTGAAATGTTGTATATCATGATAACGATGACGATCAAAATAAGGACCAAGAAGGTATGTGTACCTACATGTATGGAGATATTTATGAATAAAAGGGAAATGTTACAATGTACATATATGTACTTACTGAAATGACAAACCAAAGCCATAAAAAAGAATCATGATACATTCATTTAATGTCTCACGATCCAATATGCAAATAGTGAGAAGGTGAATCGCGATTTCGATTCAAGCTTATAGCTGCCACTTTAAAATTGTAGCAATTTGTTTTTCATCAAACTAAAGACAAAACATACCGGTACTTCCAACCAATTCATCTATGAAAAACGAAATGAGCTGAGTAAAATTAGTTACGTGTAGGCTACTTACCTAATCGAATAATGTCTACGAAAACTTAATATTCTCTCTTTATTATTCTATAAAAAATAACAATGGCTTTTAAACTTTTACATCATCACTGACTGGCTGTACAACAAACTCTGATCAATTTTGTTCTTTGGTAAAGATTATTAGTCGACGAATCTAATCCTATTATGTATAAACTATATCGCATGTAGTCTGGACCAGTCAAGCCTTAGGCTATTATCAAATACATGTACATATTATCTGTAATGATAAATTAAAGAGCCAATGAGTCTAAGCAAACCAAATTTCTCTGCATTAATAACTTTAACTTTTGACTATGCATATACATATAATATCGGTAATTAAATTAAGAGTTTTCAAATGTAATTAAAATTTAATTTAAGACATGTTGTGGATTCTGTCAGTTTGTCGATGATCATTTGCAAAATTGTTCAAAGAACAAGCAAGGCAAGTTTACTGAGCCAAATAGTTAGACCCTTAGGCTTTGTTCTTTGAAGAGCATCGCCCCAAGAACAAGATTGTATGCAGCCCGACCAGATTCTGGTTCAAAAATTGTATAAATTAATTACTGGAGCCAAGTATGGTGCTGGTTCCACTGCACTTACACATGTACATATGTATTGTAGCAGTACACTCTAGACTGGTACTGTAGCAAGGGTCAATGCATAGTTGTTTGGATGGAGAAAAAATTAAGAGTAAGTCATACATTTGTATATGTAATACCACTATCTGGGCAAAATTTCCATGATAGCATACTGTATGGTGTATGCTCATCTTCATTAGCCCATTTGGAGCAGAACAGTGGGACGTTAATTAAATCCCATTTCATTTTGGGAGTATTTTATATATCATTTCAATAATTAGCTTTCTTAATGCATAGTTTGTTTTAGCATTTTTTAACAGCTGTGTAGGAAACTAAAGGACCCAGAAAACATCCACGAGATCAAGCAGGTTCGAGGGCTGGATCGAAACCACACCACTTGACTCAATAAAAGACCACATGATTATTCAACTGTATTACCTCACATTTCAAAAAACAAATCAGATTGACCAATTTCCACAAAATACTACTTGCCACTTTAAAGAGAATTTATATTAGAGCCATACTTGTATGAATCATTAACTATGGTTTAGCCTAGAAATAGAATAGATCACTCTTTTATTCCAATACAAGCAATTAATGCTCAACACAATTCATGTTATATTTTGGGAAATCTGAACCTGGCTACATGCTGAGTTTCCAAACTCTTTCCATTAAAATATATATAGAAAATGAACTAAAAACAACTGAGTATCGAGAACTTGTATACTGATTATTTTTATTTCTGCGGTTTACATTGTACATTGATTTGCCTACATGCTGAGTTTTCAAACCCTATGATTTTGAGAACTCCAATTACAATTTCAGCCCTTGACAGGAATATTGGCATATATTCTTCTGTACGTCAAGCTTTATTCTTGAAATACATGTAGGTTGCTTGCATGGTGACCTACACCTACGCACAATGTACATTGTATTATCAAGTATCCATTTTTAAATCCAGACAGAATTCCTTGTTTCAATACAAAGCTAATACTGTAATCAAATAACCAGTAAGCTTATAGTATACATGTATCCTCACGACTCTTAGTCCACTTGTTTCATAGATTGATCAGAAAAACTGATACGTGGAGAGGCAAGAGAGAGTACAATGTACATGTATTTAACTCCACTTGACACAAACTAGACCATTTCGAGACTAACACATTGCATAACTTAATTTTAGCATTTCACTTGCATGTAAGTATTGTAAGGGGCTTACATGGGGGGTGGGGGCAGGAGGACCCAGAGAAAAAAAAAAGATGTTTGGAAGACTACTTGTGGGATCAAAACCGTGCCGGACTTTACTGACCTGATGTGCACCGTTCAACATCGGATTATTTGGGGGTTTCGACTAGGAAAGAGGGAAGGAGATAAATGGGGTTTAACGTCCACCCAACACGACTAAGAAAAGTATATACCAGTACATGTATTTTGTAGTTGAGAATATATGTTTGAATTGGTTTGCCAGTATGAAACTCCAATGGTTGTGTCACAAAACTCTAATTAAAAATAGTGTTGATTTATAATAAATTTGTGTCACTCAGATACATGTATGGCAAAACAAAATAACCTTAAAACACAGGTGAGGGTAAAGCAGTATTTTCATATTGCAGCTTAATAAGGATAAACAAGAACACTGAGAGAACATAGTCCTGTTAGACACCGTTCCTTAAAGGCAAATTTCAGCTAACGGTCGGTATCTGTTATTACTGTTATCAAAACTTCATTTCAATGTTTAATAAAAACTTCATTTATGATTGTAACTGGTAGTGGTACCTTGTGGTTTTAACTGGTTTTTTTTTCGGTCCTTTCAGTTTGGGCCCTCAGTCATGGCTGAAATTTTAAAGCTTGGGTATCCTAAATATCCATGATTGACAATTATAGAGACTACAATGGACACAGGTTGAAACATCAACTGTTTTATATCAAAAAATGATACATTTTTGCAATAATCAAATATGCCAACAATGACCAAATGAGTATGGTACAAATTGTATAATAATGTTACAAGGTTTCTGATGTCATAATTTTGCAACTCGTTGAAAGTTAGACCTTAAATGAGCGTCTACGACAAAGTCTACCAACAAAAAAAAGAATTTTAATAAGTAGCCTATGAAGTATGCGTGTAAGCCTGGATATGCATGTATCTCAGAAATTCATGTCAGAGACTCAGTGGGTTGTTTTTAAACACATATTATATAAGATTTAGATAAAGAGCTGACACTTCGTGCTATAATAGTTCAAAAATAGATGATGCAAAACTAATATACCATGGGCCTGTTTCACCAAATTGTAACTAAGGTAAAATCCAGATTTTAGTAATTAGATTGAACATTATAAGATTGATTTTAGTTCTTATCCAATCAAAATTGAAGTACTAAAATCTGGATTTTATCTTTAGTTAAAATTTCGGGAAACAGGGCCCTGTATTCATTCTAATCTTATAGTCTTGTCAGTGTCATTTTAACTCTAGAATAGGCCTATTGTCTCTTTAATAAAAAAAAAAATAACTGTGTCTGTCTGTAGACTATTTCAGTATCATGGCTTTATTCTCAAAACAATGTTCAATTCCATTTCATTTGATCCAAAATATAGTCAAAGACTAGATCACCATGTATCTGTCTATCCCAATGTAATATTCTTAATTCTTTTCTTTATTTACTTTATGGTAGGCCTACCCAATTCTAAAAACAAAATACAGATCCACATACCTCACAAACAAAGAGGGGTAATTTCAACGAGGTTGTTTCCATTAAAATATACAAAAAAACATGTATTTGATTTATGTTAAAATAATTTTAGAAAAAGGTAAACAAATAAATAGCAGTTGACATCACAACAGTAGATTTCTTACTCAGGATTTCCCAGCAATAATGAATAGTCTGAATAGTGACTAGACTTAATTATCACACGATAACAATAGTCAATAATATACTATACAGTCTGCAGGCCTATTCTAACCAAATGATAACAAACAAATAGGGCCTAGGCTATTTACATCAGTTCAGTGTTTACCAATGAATATATAAATGGTCGTATCATAACTGGCTAGACATGAGCTTAAACGATAGACGTAGACACTATTATTATTGCAGACGTCATATTTTGAACCAGACATTCGCAAACTGCTTTGTTGATATTTTCACCATAACATTTCGTGTAGACAAAGCAGAACGTCAAAACTCCTTGTTCATATAAATAGCGTTAATTCAAGACCACTGTTCTCAGAATTTTAATCATGCAATAGTGTAACATTTATTAATTATACCCACCCTTCCTTAAATCGATGGACTGTTCTTATGAACCGTTATCTGTCATTATTGCAAGGCTATCGACGAATAATCCATGATCTTGTTTTCCGCTCCAATACGCAAATACCGGAAGTAGCCGATGATTTCCGAAAATTCACGTTTACCACCGATCTTCTCCACTTTATTAAGTTTATTAGCTTTTGAAGGCTGTTCCCACATTTAAAGGGATAAGCGTTTTGTTTGTCACACAGATTTGAGCATAAAATATGTCATATGTAAACAAATCATAAATCAAAGAAAGGGATGAAAAAATATGAAAGAAAATTGTTTTGACTGTATCAGTGTAATTTCATTTTTATTTAAATTGTAACAAAAAAGATTTCGGGAACATCATTTTTATGGCCATCAAAGGGGAACGAATAGATATGTATATATTATATAGAGACCAAATTCAATTAGCATAGCCTGCCATGAAAATCGCAAGAGAGATAAAAAGGGAGAGAGGTGGGGTTTAAAGTCCACTCGACACGTCATTTCGGGGCTAATATAATTATGGTATAATTTTAATTTCAATAATTCGCTTGCGTGTTGTAGGGGTCTTTTGAGGGGAAACAGGCGACCCCAATCCTTGTCACATTCATCCGGGGATTCGAAATCACACCAGTTGACTCAATGACCGGCTTTATACAGCGCGCACGTGCTAGCCATTACGTAATCATTCCGCCATCCAACCTCAGAGTCAGAGAGACAGAGAGAGAGCTAGAGATGGGGTATAACGTCAACTCGACACAAACTATAGGTCATTTCGGGACTAACAATACTTCGCTTTTGCGTAGGGGTCTTTAGCAGTGGGGGGAAACTGGAGGACCAGGAGAAAACCCACGTGATTGGACAGCAGACCCTACTACTTGACACGTACAGCCGGGATTTGAAACCCCGCCAGTTGACTCAATGACAGCATTTTTAAAGATTTTAAATCTCTAACTCAATTTTTTTCATAATATTCGAAATTATATACAAATTAGAATTCAATATTGGTCAATTTCAATTACTATTGGACAATCTCTTGCTGTGACAATAGGATCCTAATATTCAATATTTAAAACACAAATACCTTTTATAATCGCCCCCCCCCCTCCCCTCTAGGCCAGGTGTCATTTTGTAATGAACAAATAAAAACTTATCTCACAAGACAATATGGAAGTAATTGGTAGGACAAGCGACAACATATTTTTTAAAAAAATAACAAAAAGCGTGTAAAATGGGCCAAGTAATCGCAAACGATGGCCGTTCCATCTGAAAGGATCACATATTTCACCGAACATTATTAATTTATGCTGAGGTTTTTTTCGGGGTTAGTTGATTTTAGGTACGACTCAGTAAAGGCTCAGTGCATAGTATGATGATTTAGAAAATCATATCCCCCCCACCAACACCCAACACTCCGCTTACTGGTCATTTAATACTTATAGTTATAAGCATAGGCTAAAATGAACGTCAAGAGAATTGTAATTGTGCACACTACCTATGATCGACCTATTTGCCATGATGATTTGGAACACACGATATGCAATTTAAAACTTAGTCATGATTTGCCAGCAGTAAGGATGTCCTGTATAGTCTATGGTATTTAAGGCCCCGGTTTTTGCTCCACCCGAACGACTAAACGCACCACCCTTACCGAAGGTAGGCACCTATATCAAGCATAACAAGACCATTAATCGTTGTTTGTGGGCCATTACTTTACATTGAACTAGTAGGTTCGAGTTCGATTGCCGAGGAAGACCTGACAAGGAACCAAGTTTAGTCGTTCGGATGGCACGAAAACAAGGCACTTGTACACTCTGCAGCGTGCACGTAAAATAGTTCTCGCTAGTTCAATTTCGAAATAACATTAGGCCACAGCTCTGATTGTCCGGAAAATATTTCCGCCATAGCATATTGCATGGCGTATGCACGCATTCGTTTGCCCGGGTAAAGCAGAACTGTAGACATTAAACCCCATTCCATGCCCCTTTGACTGTTGGATAGAAAGGTAGATTTTATTACATAAAGCACGCCTTTCGGGCAGCATGTAAATTATATCTCGTATAATATCACTGAAATGAACATAAATCAAGTATTTTGAAAATTATATATTATGTCTTAATTCGAGTTGTGAGAACAGCGAAACTGCGACTTGACATTTCGTTTTGACTGTATCAGGCCTATTTCAAATTCAACGGGATCTCGGGTTTTCATATCAGTCGAAAAACATACACTGTTTCTTATCTGCCCCCACCTTAAACCACTCGTTATTGGTTGATTGAGTTGAGTTATATGGGAATTATGAGACTTAATCCGCTTCAAGTTTCCGCTCGCTTTGCTTGTAAGACAACCAGTAAATGGATTTGTCTCCCCTTATATATAATACGCATTAGATTGGACCAACCTGTTTCACAGAGAAATACTAACGAATTATCCCTGTAACAGATGGCTGTCCAAAACACCTGCGTTGACTGCTTGCCTCGTAGTCATTGGCTCAACGGCTCGTGCAATGTTTACTTAACACCTAACTGCTTCGGGCAAAATGATGCATTTTACTCATTTTAATACCCATTTACACTAAATAGGAAATATTTTTTAACTACAAATACTTCAAACGTCTTTATTTATTTTTCTTTTACCTCAAAAAAAAATGTTTGAGAATTTAATTTATCGGAGTAAAAAAGTTAATATGCCGTACTCATTAAGCCTCGTCGATGTCATGCTTATCAGTGATTGTAGCGGCCAAGCGAATATTCACTGCGGGATCAGTTTGAGATTGGACAAGTCCGTTAGATGGGGATCACGGTGGCCAAGTGGGTAAGACGCTGGCTCGCTAGCCTAGATACCAGGTATTCGATCCCTGCACTGGCAGAGAATGTTCATCTAGTTTTCTCGGGGGTGGTTTCTCCATGTCAGTGATGTGGGACGGAGGAATTCGATATAAGCGTAGGCCGTACTGTAGCGCCGCTACCCGGGCAAAATTTCCCTCATAGAACACAATATGACGTATGCCCGTCTTCATTAACCCAGTTTATAAGCAGAACAGTAGGACGTTAATTATAAACCCAATTTCACTTCATTTAGATAATAAGTTAGTTAATCTGACCCTATATTTCATATTAGTGACAGACATGCCAGTCTGGCCCAAACTCGACATTTGTCGGGTACTTGCCATTTGTTTTGATCGTAAGCCACAGCAAATCGATGTAGCACATACAAGGGCTGATCTTGGGGGTGGGAGGACAACAAATGGGTGGTACGAAAAACTGAGGTCCCGTGAACACATTTTTTTTTTTCTGACACTATTTATTCAATAAATATTTTACATAATATAAAAGTACACTATATGATTGTGGGATCTGAAAACAAGCCGGGGCTTATATAAATTAATCTCCCGAGGACATTATTTACAATAAAATATAAATACATTGTATAAGATTATAATCATAAAAAACAAATTGGTATAGAATTACAAAGTAAATGGTTTTACTCTCATTTGATTAATTTAAAACGTTTTATTGGATACAATATAAATCAGTTAAGGTACGTAATGTAGTAGAAATGTGGTGTGGTTAGCGAAATGATTATCCGATGTTCATAGCACGGAAAGGGTAAGCAAAACTCTGGTTGTGGTAGTAGGAGAAAGAAAAATATTATTGAGATGGGAGGCGTCTGGCTTTAATATTAAGAAAACGATTTGAATTACGACAAGTATTTCCAACCTATCACGAGGCACTAATTGTCATATGAACACATTATCGTGGATGTAAAAGAACAATCATTGACAGTTGGAATTCCATGTAAGAGTAGGGCGTGGTGCCACTGTCCAAGGAAAATTTCCCTCATAGCACCTAAAACCCTATTTCGTTTCCGAGAGGGGAACATTTATACAAAAATCTGTACATTTACCCCAGACTACGACATATTTGATACAGGTACAGATCTTAGAAAGAATAGATATTTTATGGGAATATAGTTTCCCACGCATTCTCGTGTGTATTAGGCACCATTGCACTTATATTACGAAACCAACAAGGTCACATCGGTATTGCGAAGCATTGTCAAAACTTCGAAAAGAGACGTAGGACACGAAAGACAGTCGAGCGGAGCGAACAAGTAAGTTCATTTATTCTAGCTCATTGATGCTTGGTAATTGCAAAACAATAGGCCTCCTTTTCATGTTTTTTAAAAAATAAAAGATTTAATCTGATTAAAACATTGACCCGATTTCGTTTCGTTTTTTATAGTTCAAAATTTCGTTTTACTGGTTTCACAGCACTAGAATGTGGAAGAGTTGTTATGGAGAAGGTCGCCTGTCTAATCTCGTGTGTTTTCCCCGGGTCCTCCGGTCATCCCATTGCTAAAGACCTATACGCACAAGCGAATTATTGAAGTAAAATTAAACCATGTGTTTGTCCCGAGATGACCTATTATGTCTTTCGAGTGGACGTTAAACCCCACCTTATACTTCAAAAAAATGGTTGAGAATTTAATTTGTCGGAGTAAAAAAGTTAATATGCCGAACTCATTAAGTCTCGTCGATGTCATGCTTATCAGTGATTGTAGCGGCCAAGCGAATATTCACTGCGGGGTCAGTTTGTGAAATTCCTTGTACGAATATCAAATATTTCGAGTGGACGTTAAACCCCACCTTATACTTCAAAAAAATGGTTGAGAATTTAATTTGTCGGAGTAAAAAAGTTAATATGCCGAACTCATTAAGTCTCGTCGATGTCATGCTTATCAGTGATTGTAGCGGCCAAGCGAATATTCACTGCGGGGTCAGTTTGTGAAATTCCTTGTACGAATATCAAATATTTCGTACTATCTTATTGCACGGTTATTCTTGTTTCCTTTTCCCCGTGGACTGACCGAGCACCCCCTCCCCACTGCAGGGATTTCTCTGATGTCTCGCGGACACCAGACGGGAAAACAATGTTGTAAACATTGTGCTTAACTGATATACCTCAAAACCGACTTGGCCGACTTGGACAGTAGAACTGTTGCCACAGCAAAAACTCTCCCAGCGTATTCAGTCATGATATCACCAAATTCTACAAAGCTCTTTATACTCTGTATCGTAATACCACCCAAATTCTACAAACCTCTTTATACTCTGTATCATAATACCACCCAATATATTGTGGAACTCTTGTGGCAACCACCACAGAATAAAATTTTGTAGAATATAATTTCACCCCACATGTATAAAGAGAATTCTCCTACAAAATTTGTTCATGTTCATTTTTGCCTTTATATTGAAATAAAATAAAACCAAGTACGAACAATCCAATTCTGTCCATTCGCGGGCTATTTACGAATTCAAATTTCATTGGCCACGTATGTTGTTTCTACGAACCAATCAAAAATCAGATTACAAACCAGTATTATTGTTTATATTCGCCACAATACAATACAGCAGCTTGTACATTCAATTATGAGAAACTTGCAAGATATGTAATATCAAAGAGGTGACAAGCACACAAAAAGAGGTTTACAACAATTACGATTCGACGATCTTAGTTTCAACAAAATTGCCACTGACCACTAAAGATTTCCCCATTGACTTTCATGTTAATTCTCTTCTCTTAGATCGGCTTTAACTTTTTCCCAAATTTTAGTTGGGTAGAACGCTTTCTGTCAAAGATGGAGCAACATGTGGCAACCTTTTACCCAAAAGCACGTATGAGGTTCTTCTATTCATGAGAAATTTGAGATACACAAGTTGGAAGTAGAGACAAATAAACATCCATTTTTCGACCCTACATTTCAACCCAGTCAGCCTCTCAACTCTTGTATCCTTCCACATTAAAATTATGAATATTAACCAAAAACCTGGCCGAAAAATGCATTTTCAAACCACTTTCTTTGATTCTACACCAAAAAGTCAACAAAAAATCGCCATGCAAAAGGGGTAAAAAAGAAAAAGGAGAGAAAGGCTAAAATAGCCTAGGCCCTTGTTTTGAGAGTTGTGACCAAATGCGAGTTACACAGTTACTCCCCTAGGTCCACCCGCTTTATATTTAAGGAATCTTTTGATTGGTCGAGTGGTGTGTTGTCAATTCAAAATTTGTACGATACATTCAGTAGGCTTACCTTCTTATCCTCGTGTTTTGATCTCCAGGTTTCGCTACTGCTATAAGTTCCGACGTTGTTTCCTCGTCAGTGGTGCAAGACGGGGGTTCTGACAAGTCTAGACGTTCGGATGGTAGGAAAAACCGTGGTCCCGTGCACGTAAATTACCTCTTGACAGATGGAATTCAATATTAGAGTGGGCCATAGCGCCGCTGCCCGGGCCAAATTTCCCACATAACACACTGTATGGCGTCGCCCAGTCCGAGCAGAAGAGTAGAACGTTAATTCCCATTTCATTTCATTTTTGCTATAAGACCCTTACGCACAATGAATCATTGAATTAACATTGTATCATATTCCAGAAATAATATAGTTTATGTTGAATGGACGTTAAACCCTATTTCTGTCTTTTTCACCGAGTTTGGGATTTGGGTTATGAGAAATATTTAATTTCACTCCTTGTTTATTTGTTTATATTACTACAGTGTATGTTGTAACTGAATATAATCTCATATGAAGCCAAGGTTAAGTATCTCCTCACAACTATTGTGATGGTCTCTCAATGGGTACAATTGGATCCAGCTTACACTATAATGCGTCTAGTGACTTGTAGTACCTTTATAATCAATTGTCAATATAACCTTTAACCCTAACTTACTATATAAACTATACTATTGTACATGGTCATGTCACTCTATATTGGAAATATGTCATTGATAAAATCCCTATCTGGGGCCTGTTTCACGAAATTGTAACTAAGATAAAATCTAAATTTTAGTAATTTGATTGGTCAATATTAGATTGATTTTAATGCTTAGCTAATCAAAATTGAAGTATTTACTAAAATCTGGATTTTAACTTTAGTTAAGATTTCGAGAATAGGGCCCTGAACGACAGACCAATCCTACCTGCGAGCTACCATTTAATTTTCATACGTTATTAGTACTGGGGCCTATTTCACGAAATTTTAACTAAGATAAGATCCCAATTTTAGTAATTTGATTGGATAATATTAGATTGATTTTAGTGCTTAGCCAATCAAAATTGAAGTATCTACTAAAATTTCGTGAAACAGGGCCCAGAACAATAACGTCAATTAAAACATCTTTGGTAATGGGCATCTTTAAAACCCATCTACATCCAATAGAATACCAATAATATGACTCTTCAGTTGGTGCATGAAATGATAAAGTTTAGTCCGTCTTTTCTGCACCAACTTCGCTAATGAAGACGGTCATACTGTATGTGCCATGAGGAGAATTTGTCCAGAGTGCGGCGCGACGGTCTACTCTTATATCAAAATTCTTACTGTCAAGTGCTCTGTTACGTGCACCCCAATATTTTTTTATCACCAGAAAGACTACATGTTGTCCCTGTCAGACCCCTTCCTTGCACCAATGAAAGGGGGGACCATGCCGGTAAATGCCGCTGAAAATTGGATCAGTGGGAATCCGGCATGATGATCCAGTTTTCAATTGCATTAAAATGAGGTTTTATGTTTTGCTTTTCTACGGCCTACTTTATTTCGAGTTGCGATGGTCAATACATCTTTTACGTACACGCCAATGTGTACCCGGGCATCGGCTGACGTCCCCTCCTAAGGACTAGACACTGTTCGTTGCCAGTCCTTGCGCCCTGACCACCGACAAGAGTTACACTTTGACCGAAAATCTAGAGAAAAAATTTCTCCGCGAACCACGGGAGCAAGACCTTGTTGGTGGTGCAGGACAGCTGTCTAGTCATTTGTTTGGATGGTACGAAAAACCGATGTCACGTGTATACATTAACATGCACGTAAAAGATCCCTTGGCAGTTAGAATTCGCTATACGATTGGGCCACTCATAGCACACTGTATTAGTAAGTGCAGGAATACCACACTACACGCAAAACAAAAATCTACAAAATAACCCCGCATACATGAGAGAAAAGAGACATTGCAAAAAATAAACAAATATCAAATCAAGTGAATAGATCCTGGTGTATGTCCGTCTTCATGAGACCAGTCGGGACAGAACAGGGGGACGTTAAACCCAATTTCATTTCATGTTGACGAACATCTTTTTGTATATATCAGATGTTATCGCCCTTCTATCTCTTTATAAAAACCCTGAAGTTTGTGTTAGGGTTAATCTGAACAACGAAAGTTGATAGCACTTACAGATAGACGATGTCGTTGTTGGCATAGGTTTATATATATTCTGTGTCATGTACCCTATTCATGAAGTCACAATGCCCGGTAATAGATCGTATCTTGTAGTCGCCGCTTTCACTTAAGACCTGTAGACACGTGTGTTGTCCCACATGACATATGACCCGTATTTTACTTGATGATGTCAAAATGTACGTATTTTCACTGTCAACACTGTACACTTACACCTTTCATTTTTTATTGTACTGAACAAATTGTAAACCCCTCAAATATCGGTGAAATCAATACAATCAAAATAAACAAACCAACAGCGATTTAACACTTACAAACAGGGACCGTTGCTTGGGAGGAGCCGGTTTGTAATGTGATTGTTCGTACAAACATGAAATACGCAGAAGAATCGAGTGTCCCTTTGGACGTGTTGTATTTAATATTCTTCACGTTGGCTTTTTGTAAATACATTCATTTAGATTGACGGTCTGCAGCCGAGCGCAGTAGTTTCGTTTTAATCTGGCGTTGTGGTGGCTCAGCGAGTAAGACGTTGATTCGCTAGCCCTGGGGTGGGTTGGATGAACGAATGGTTAGCGTGCGCGCGCTGTATCATACGGCCTGCCATTGAGTCAACTGGCGTGGTTTCGAATCCCCGGTCGTACGTGGCAAGGAGTAGGGTCGCCTTTCCAGCCTCGTGGATTTTCTCCGGGTACCCCGGTTTCCTCCCACTGCTAAAGACCCCTACGCACAAGCGAATTACTGAAACAAAATTAAACCATGGCCTAGTTTGTGTCGAGAGGACGTTAAACCCATCTCCCCCCCCCTCTCTCTTGCTAGCCTCGAGTTCCCGTGTTGGATCCCGGTATTGTCTGAAAACGTTCATCGGGGTTTCTCTGCTTGGTTTTCCCTTGTCAGTGATACAGGACAGAGGGTCTGACAAATGACAACGTATAATCGTTCTGATGGTACGGGACTCAAGCTACCTTGTACACATTGGCGAGAACGTAAAAGAATCTTCGACAGTTGTAATTCAAAATTATGAGTATTTGAATTCGCTTTAATCCGCATCTTGTATAGAGGTGGGTTCATTGTTCAAACTACGTCGGTGCTCTTCGAAGGTCGGCATACATACTCGGATTGCTCCCCCGCCCATATCTCTCTCATTATTGTCATGGTTCTTAGTTTTATTGGTAACTAATATGTATGTTGTTACGGGGCGGGGAAACAATAAGTCAATAGGGTATTGATTGTTCATAATACTAAACTATGTTGAACTGAATTAGATATCTGATCACAACCCGACCTTGAATTAATGTTCAGAAATAGGAGTGTTATAGATTTTCTATTTACGCGAAGACATATAAGGGTATCAAATAATAGAGTGTATTGAATTTTAATAATATCAAAAGATAAACACTGTATCCTAGCCGTATATCACAAAACATTGTTTGAAATTAAATACTTGGTATAGACCTGTAACTAGTACGAAAATGGTGAAAATATTGGAGGTGTGCATCAAGGCTACGTTATGTCACCATACCATTTATATACGTTTAACAACGGTTTGTTATCTTAACCTGACCTGGCGCTTACTGTAAACAGATCGCTGAGGTGAACTACAATGGACGGAAAAGAAGAATCTGTCGTATAAATCTATTGAAATCGGTTATTAAAACATTCACTTTTAAAAAATATATTTCATATTTCATATGGACGTACGTTGTCTTGTGTGGTTTACTTTAGTTTAAACAATGTTTTATTCAATAAACTGAAATGGATTGAACAACAGGCAAAGGCATATATAAGTTCTCTCCAAACATAAAAAAATGGTTTAATCTTATGTTTACAATACACAATGGTGAACATATGTATAGGTAGTGAGTTACAGTGATCGAACCAAAGGAAGCTGCCGTAATTTTTTGAAACTGAATATTATATAATATTTAAATTTACATATCATGAAAAGCTTCACCTATAAGAAACATAAGTACTCACCTATGTTGCATTGAACACTTTACTTTGAGGCGAATCGCTGCCACATAAAACTATTAAAATTAATTAATGAAAACTTTTACTTATCCGAAACATTACATATGTCGACGTACGTCATCTTGTAAATTTTACTTTACCGTGATGCGAAAGCATTATAGTCGTATCGAGTCTAGGGAGGAAACCGGGGGACCCGGTGAAAACCAACGAGGTTGAAGAGGCGACCCTACTCCTTGTCATGTACAAGCTTGTCACTTGACTTTATGGCTGACCTTACGATCTAAAGCCCGCACATTAGATCACCCGATCACCCACCCATGCTTAGGGATGATAAAGCCAATGACTTTTCTTGATTGAAGGCTGATTCTGAAGTATTTTGGAAATAGATCGATGACATTATATACTTAAGATAAACTCCATACTCGAGTGTAGACACGGTGAGTAAGACGCTGGCTCGCTATTGGTAATCGCAGGTTCCATACCGGTGTTGACCGAGATTTTTCGGCGTGTTTTCCCCTTTCGGTGGTGCAGGACGGAGGGTATGAGAAGTGAATAAGACGCTGCCTCGCTATCCTGGAGGTCGCGGGTTCGATCCCGGTGTTGGCCGAGATTTTCAGCGTGATTTGCCCTATTCAGTGCTGCATGATGGAGGACCTGACAAATCGGTCGGATGGGAAGAAAAGCAGAGGTCCCACATACACATTGGCGTGCACGTAAAAAAAATCCCTTGGCATTTGGAATTCGTAGTACACTCTATGGTGTATGCCCCTTTTCATTAACCCACTCGGAGCCGAACAGTAGGACGTTAAACCCCCATTTCATTTCATGTTCACGTCAGGATTGACGTCAAAGCCTTAGTGTGCAATAACAATCTTATCAATACACAAGTTATTCAACCGAATTGCCAAACAGACCAACATGACCGAAGATCAGTGCTGGATTAACCATTAAGCAAAATAAGCACGAGTTTAGAGCATCATGGTAATGGGAGGACCGCCGAATGTCTGCTTTTCATTGTTTTTCTCTTTTCACATTTTTACCTGTTTTGTCACAATTACTTATGACGTGTATAAAATCACAGAAAAACTCTATCTAACCACGTGCTTGTTTGTGGTTTGTTATTGTTTATATTTGTATTACATATATATCGGGATATCTGAGATTTTAAAGGCATCATATCAAAATGCATCATGTCAAAAGCACCTTTCTCATCCATGGCAATAAACTCGGGATTGTTGCAGATATAGATTTTTCAAACTAAAAGCAATGGAGTGCCCATCACCGACACCAGCGAAGGTAAAGCTTGCTTTTATTTTATTTTAGACAATAAAATATGACATTCGGGAATCAAGGAGTTTTGTTCCCGGTTAGAAATGAAATTCCTGGCATTGGCCATACGAATGAAGTTTTCAGTTGTCAGAGATGGAGTCTATTGGGCTAACACACATGTGTCTGGTCTTTTGAGGGGGCCGAGAAAAGGATCTGGTTATGTAAACATGTCGTGCAAAGAATTTGTTTCTATAACACATAATACAACTGTTGAGTTTACATTGTCACCTTCGTTGAATAAAGGATTTCTTGTTTTCCCTTCAATCACTGAACCCTATCCAAAGAGAATTATTATATCATTTTATTGAATTGGTCGGACAATAGTATCAGTTTGCATCAGTACGAAACTATCGCTAGAAACTAAATGTAGCTTGTATCTGTGAAACACTCGGCAAATCTCATCAGATTCCAGTACCCTACATCTAGCCTCGGCTGTATGACGAAGTCCGCCATTAGAACTACTTTCAAGTTCCCGGATTACCAACGGCGTAGCCAACGACGACGCCTTACACAGTTTTCAAATTTTGACGCTGTTTTTCTATCACGTTTATCCGATTTTCTTCAAACAAGGACAAGTTTGCACTGAAAAATGTACACACCCTTCGAACGACGCAATTCTTTCTGAAAGCGGCAAGGTTTCAAAATAAGTAAGCCGGCGCCGCATCGCAATTGTATAGGCTTAGGTACATATCACTTACTGTCATACAGCCGAGGCTAGATGTAGGTCCCGGAATCTGCCGAGTGTCTGTGAAAGCCTCCAAACCCAGAATTCTATGTGCTGCTTAACGCCCATTGATAATTAAATCAAAGGGTGATAATCGAGACATGCTTTTCATCGTACTGACTTTAGTAATGATGATCGAGGTTCAGCGGAAATTTCAATCGCTTAAATCTCGGTTCATAGTGGATCAATTTGATGAAGTTTGCACAAACTACCGTAACATTACCTAGTTTTCAACTATTATAGTGAGAACTGCCAACTCTTTATCTAATCTCCCATAATGTATCTTTAACTTTAAACGGTTCATAAAAGCTAATAAATTTATCCGCCGAATACTCTCGACCGTTGCGGTTTCTTCAGGGCGAATGGCGATAAAAGTGACAATACGTCGTCATATCCTCTTTTTTATACTGTAAATGATACAATTACAGGTCTTTTTAACAATTATTAATTGGTCGCATTTATACACACAGCAGTCAACTTAAACAACATTTATATAAAAGGGTTATTTTCTATATGTGTAATATTCATGAGCCGCCTTGGGTTATACAATGAAGAATGGCATTGTTTGATTACACCCGTACATATTCACCCAATTGTTGAAATCCGCATGTATTATTATCTTGCAACACCTTATTGTTATGCCCAAAATAGTTCTTTTTGTGCATTCCTTTCCCAGTCATTCACCACAGAAAAGGAGATTAATTTAAAGTAGCCAAGCCTCTAACATAATATCATCCTAAAACACGAAGTATTTGTCAATTGCTGAAATCTGCATGTATTATTATTTAGCAACGCCGTATTGTTATGCTCAAAATAATCCTTTTTGTGCAATCCATTCCCAGTTATAACTACAGAAAAAGAGATAAGTTTAAAGTAGCTAAGTCTAACTTAACATCATCCAAAGTCTTCGCCATTGAAAACATGTATTATTAGTCAATTTAAATCAGCATTGATGTTGTCATCTTACCGGCAAAAAATGGGCCTCTGATATCCAATATTTAAGACAAGATAAACATTTTACCATTGATACACGAATCGTGTACCATAAGGTACTCGAAGAACGGGATTATACATATTCCACGAGTCTCGTCACAAGATGACGCCATATTCTTAGTTGAAGAGCATGCGCAATAAATTCTATAAGAATAACCAGGCGCTAGAGATTGTCAATCGATAGAGACTCCTGTCGTATTTCGTCGAACATAACTGCTTTGAAATTAAGAGTAAAGATAAGCTGGCACTGCCAGGCAGGATACGCCCACATTTTCGAGAGATGGATAGAGAACAAGCAATTCCGAAAGTGATTTTTCCTACATCATTAAGTTCTGTATTTCATACTGTATTGGGAGCAGCCATTTAGTTGGTCAGTTCCAGTCTGATATTCATGAAATTCGAAGCCGACAATGATTATGGTGTGACGGTACACAACCTAGAAATGTGACTTTTCATCAAAATCGGATAAGAATTGTGACCTGTAGAGAGTCCATAACCATGATATACCATATTTTTACACTATTCGCGTACAAATGGCGACCATTTCGTCCGGCAATTTTGGTACGATTTTCACGAAATTAGAACTCAACCTTCCTCATCAAAATCGAATTAAAATTGTGACCTATACAGGGTCCACAACCATGATATACCATTTTTTTAACAGTATTCGCGTACAAACGGCGGCCATTTTGTCTGGCAATTTTGGTCCGATTTTCCCGAAATTCAAACTCAACCTTCTTTACGGTGTAACGGTGATATAATCAAACGTTTTTTTTTAAATCGGATAATAATTGTGACCTCCAGAGGGACCACAAGCTAAAGAAAGGGGGATTTTGTGTATAACCAGGGGCCATAATTCAGGAAGTTACGATCCGATATGCGCAAATATCGAAAAGAACCAAGATCTTTGGGTTATAACCATGAATTTTAAGTTTCACCAAAATCGAATTAAAATTGTGACCTTTACAGGGTCCACAACCTTGATATACCATTTTTTAACAGTATTCGCGTACAAACGGCGGCCATTTTGTATTGCAATTTTGGTCTGATTTTCCCGAAATTCGAACTCAACCTTCCTTACGGTGTAACGGTAATATAATCAAACGTATTTTTAAATCGGATAATAATTGTGACCTCCAGAGGGACCACAAGCTAAAAAAGGCGATTTTGCGTATAATCAGGGGCCATAATTCAGGAAGTTACGATCCGATATGCGCAAATATCGAAAGGAACCAAGATCTTTGGGTTATAACCATGAATTTCAAGTTTCATCAAAATCGAATTAAAATTGTGACCTCCACAGGGTCCACAACCTTGATATACCATTTTTTAACAGTATTCGCGTACAAACGGCGGCCATTTTGTATGGCAATTTTGGTCCGATTTTCCCGAAATTCGAACTCAACCTTCCTTAGGGTGTAACGGTGATATAATCAAACGGTTTTTTAAATCGGATAATAATTTTGACCTCCAGAGGGACCACAACCTAAAAAGGGTGATTTTTCGGACAATCAGGGGCCATAATTCAGGAAATTACATTCCGATAGCCGCAAATATCGAAAGGAACCAAGATCTTTGGGTTACAAACATGCATGTCAAGTTTCATCAAAATCGGTTCAAAATTGTGACCTCTATAGGGTCCACAAGCTAAAAACGTGATTTTTCGTACAATCAGGGGCCATAATCCATGAAGTTTTGATCCGATACATGCCAATATCGAAAGCAGCCGAGATCTTTTGGGGATAAACCTATATTTCAAGTTTCGTCAAAATCGGATAAGAATTGTGACCTGTAGAGAGTCCACAAACAAATTGTGTCCGGACGGACGGACGGACGTCCGACGTCCGGACGGACAGGGGCGACGACATAATACGTCCACATGAAAATGTGGGCGTATAAAAACGGAAACGATCCATTCTACCTTGCTGGTGACGTCAGCTTAAAGAAAGTAAAATACGCAAAAATGTATTATAGACGCTGTGACAATTATAAAGCTAAAATGCTGAAACTTAAAAAAGGAAACTTTGAATCAAAAATCTTATTGTCAGATGAATGTAAACATGATATAAATTGGTGGTATACAAACATTAAAAGTGAAGAGAAATCTTTAATTCTTAAGAATCCTACCTAAGTTATGCAATCTGATGCAAGTTTAAAGGGTGGGGGACAGTCCTTGGAGATTGCAAGATAAGCTGTGTATGGTCACATGAGTCAGAATTGTTGGCAGCTAAATTTGCTATAATGATCTTTTCAAAGCATATGACCAATGAACACATCCTTATATCCTTATGCAGATAGATAATACTACTGCAGTAGCCTATGTTAATAATCAGGAGGAGGGGGGGGGATTAAGGCATTAAACTTAATTGCTAGACATATGTTTCTCTTAGCTATTCGAAAGGGTATAGAACTTTCTGCGCCTCATCTTCCAGGGGCAAAAAATGTAGAAGCTGACAAACTGAGTAGATCTTTCGATCATCATGATAACTTAGAGTGGAAACTTGATCCTGGTACATTTAAGATTATTTGTTCTAAATTTTGTACCCCTGAAATAGATCTTTTTGCTTCTCGTATAAATGCACAATTACCTCGCTATTTTTCTTAATATCCTGATCCGTTTTGCGACCGGGGTCAATGCTTTCTCCATATCATGGCAGAATGAAATTGTTTATGCTTTTCCACCATTTTCATTAGTTGGAAAGGTTCTGAGAAAGATAGAAGAAGACCAATCCTCAGGCATTTTTGATTATACCTTGGTGGACCACTCAACATTGGTTTAGTAAAGTAATGAGAATGTTGATTAATTTTCCTCTTATTTTACCTAGGGTGGAGTACATTTTAACTCGTCAATCCAAGACGGCCAAGGCAGATTTACCGAAGATGATTTTGTTGGCGGTACAGATTTCGGGCCAGCAGTCTCAATGCATCAATTTTCAGACAAAGCTAAGGAGATTCTCCTGTCTTCATGGAGAGATTACACTAAACTACAATACAGAACATATCTGCAACGCTGGTTTAGGTACTGTTGTGAAAGAATGGTGGATCCCCTTTCACCATCTTTAGAAACTGTAATTGAATTTTTAACAGAACTGTTTAATACAGGCTTGCACTACTATCAACACTGCTCGATGTGCTTTATCAACAATAGTGTTTATTAATAATAAACCTGTAGGTAGTTTGCCTATTGTGGTACGTTTCTTAAAAGGTGTGTTCCAGATGAGGCCTGCTCTTCCCCGTAACAGTTGTTCTTGGGATGTGAATATAGTTCTTTTGTTTTTGAAGAATGTATCACCAGTGAGGAAAATTTCATTCAAAATGTTAACATTTAAATTATTATTGTTGTTATTATTGTTATCTGGACAACGAGTGCAAAGTATGCACGTTTTGGATGTAAGGAACATTAATGTTTCGAAATCTAGTCTTAAGTTTCATTTTGGGGATCTCTTAAAACAAACTCGTCCAGGATTTCATCAGAACCAAATTACTATTAAAGCCTACGCTCCAGATAGGAGGTTATGTGTGGTAACAGTTTATGAAGAGTATTGTTCTAGAACAAAGGATGTTCGTAATCATAATCGATTATTTTTAAGTTTAACAAAACCTCACAATCCAGTCACCAAGGAAACTTTGTCTAGATGGATTAAAGCAGCACTTAGTTTAGCTGGGGTAGACATTGATAGGTTTGTTCCACATAGCGTACGTGCTTCTTCCACTAGTGCTGCGGAAAGAGCTAGAGTGCCAGTTAATTCCATTTTTCAAACTGCTGGATGGTCGAAAGAGTCAACTTTTAGGAAGTATTATGCAAAACCTATTTCTGATAGTGGTAGTTTTGGAAGTTCGATACTTAACCAAATGAACAATTGAACTGTTTATGATACTATTAATAGTAATATTCATGTTTATTAACAATTTAATTATGAAAAGTTGTTACATATATGTGATTTAGTTTATGTGAGAAAAAATGTTCAAGGAAATTTTGTCAAACTGCATGGTTGGGTGTATTATATTATAACTCATCTTCTACAAGTACATGTATATATTATAAAAGGGTTTGGTGATATAATGGTTTGTTCATGAGTACAACTTTGAATTTCTCATGTGACGTCTCTAAGCTGACGTCACCAGCAAGGTAGAATTTATAAATTAAACGAGACTTACCTGGAAGTTGAAGTTTGATTGTGATTCTACCTTGCTGTTGACGAGCTTAGAGGTCACATGCCCTCCCTTTTTTACCCTCCTCATGCCATTTGCCTTGTTTTATGTTTGGTGAGGTTTAAGTATTTTAGTATTCTTGACTTATGGTTTCTTTTTGTATTCTTGACTTTTGGTTTCTTTTTGTACTCATTCACTTTGAAGTATGACATCTAGCTGCATGCGTATCTCATGTGACCTCTAAGCTCGTCAACAGCAAGGTAGAATTACAATCAAACTTCAACTTCCAGGTTAGTTTCGTCTAATATATAAAATATAAAGCAGTTTATATACATTTATATTACATTATTATATACGTTGCGACCACTTGTGTCAATTTGCACGTCCCAAATATAAGCGGTTTAGCTACTTTAATATCTACGGGGGGGGGGGGGGGTAGCAGAACCTTTCATGATAATTGTAGCTTCGTAGTAACGAATGGCTGATATTACGTCAACACGAAATTAGTCTTGCGTGGTTGGGCGTTTTCGTACGTAAAGCGACTCCGTGGTGACGCCACAGTCAGGCTGCGTAACACCTAAGCAATATTTCGGTAAGGTCTAAAATGCTAGACCGATAGCAGATTTCGCCATAAGTCACGAGATGTAATTAGGGTCAGGACATTGGTTAGGGTTAGCCCTAACCTTAATTACATCTCGAGATATTTCCGGTATAAATTTTGCCAATTCCGCTTACATATAATCATGTATGATGTGTAATATGTATTTTTTGTCCCCCGCCTTTCGAAGAAAGTTGGGGGACTATTAAAATGGGTTCGTCCGTCTGTCTGTCTGTCTGTCTGTCCGTCTGTCTGTCCGTCCGTCACACTTTTTGGGACACAATAACTCTCTTCCTAATTGAGCTACAATGTTCAAACTTGGTGTATGTGTTTATTAGGTCAATGCCTTGATGGAGTTCGAAGATGAGCATTTTCCGCTTAGGGTAAGCAGAGATAAGCAATTTGATTGGTTGATGCTTTGGGACACGATAACTTTAGTTCTAATTAAGTGAGATTGATGAAACTTGGTGTATAGTTTCATTATAGTAATACCTTGACTAAGTTCGATAATGAGCATTTTCTGCTCAGGGTAAGCAGAGCTATACGCAATTTGATTGGTCGAGAATTTGGAACACAATAACTTTCCTTCTAATTGAGTTAAAATGTTCAAACTTGGTGTATATGCTTATTAGGTCAATGCCTTGATGGAGTTCGAAGATGAGCATTTTCCGCTTAGGGTAAGCAGAGATAAGCAATTTGATTGGTTGATGCTTTGGGACACGATAACTTTAGTTCTAATTAAGTGAGAGTGGTGAAACTTGGTGTATAGTTTCATTATAGTAATACCTTGACTAAGTTCGATAATGAGCATTTTCTGCTCAGGGTAAGCAGAGCGATACGCAATTTGATTGGTCGAGACTTTGGAACACAATAACGCTCCTTCTAATTTAGTTAAAATGTTCAAACTTGGTGTATATGCTTATTAGGTCAATGTCTTGATGGAGTTCGAAGATGAGCATTTTCTTCTTACGGTAGGCAGAGATAAGCAATTTTTGGATGACACTTACGTTTGAAAAAAATAAATGTGCCATTAATTAATATGTGTCATCTATTTATTTTGGGATTTCGGCGGGGGACATCAGCCTCACTGTTGGCTTGTTTTATATATATATATATATAAAACTAGAAAAAAACGAACTAAATTTCCATTATCTTATTGGGTCATCAGTGCTAATGTGGTGACTTTCTTAAACCTAATCCACAATCTCGTCAACAATCCCCTAGCCCTAATTTACATCTCGTGACCTATGACGACATCTTGACTAATAGCCTTTACCGCAATGTGTAGGACATACGTCACAATACGTTAGTGCAATCATAGAAATAGTTAAGTATCCGTGTTTGCGTGTGTTTCTTGCAGGTTTGGCGCTGGTTGTTATGCGAGGTGTGGTCCTCCTCTCTTTCAACAGAATGATATAGGGCTACATTACTGAAATTGTCTTTGAGACTGCACTATAGAATTACTGCACTAATCACCGCCCAAAGCCCCCTTTTTATCAAAAGCTCTCAGTTTTGCAAAAGTTGTCGGTCACTTCAGGCGTCTATACCTAATATTTATTTTCGCCCGTCATTGTGGATTCCACCATTGCAACCAATTTGTTTCACTAAGGGCGGGGGAGGGAGATTTTGTTCTACCACATTAGCTATACCTGGACATCTGTAGCCTATCGTGTTTTAATTTCGATCTTTTAGAATCCTTATTAAGCTAACTTAGAGAATGATGTATCTACCCATTGCTCCACATCCAGTCTGATTTCTTGTTTTTGTGCTTCTCTACTTGGGGGCGACTCGTACGTAACTAACGCACGAAAATTAATTGGTTGCTGGCTTTCTTTTTTCACACGTATACAATGAGTGACCATTTTGCTCAGTAATCCCAGCCAGAATTTGGCTATTTTTTTTTAAATTGCGTTTAAATTTTGTTTAGAACTGTAATAAATTAACTATTAGTCAATCCCCATGCTAAAAACAGAATTGATTGTGTATATCTGTAGAAGACACGACCGAAGCACAAAATAGTGCCAATATCCCGACGTCAAATCTAGAGTTGTAGGTGCTATTTCTGTGAAAAAGACGTTATGGCTGTACGGATTATACAGTCCTAAAGGCCGCAGGATTGCTTGTTTACAATGTAATATTGTGTCTTGTAATGTTGACATATTGTTTGTTGTATGACCGCGAGACCTGTGACGTTTAGATAGCGTCATATGGATATCATGGCTACTCACTGTGTCAGAGTCACTTCTCTACAGGTAGGGTGAGTCTGTCGTTCAGATTGGGGGAGACTGTAACACTATTCTAGTTATTACAGAGATCAGTTTCATAAATATCTGGTTTATTTACATCGGGAACAGAAAATAACAGTTTCATAGATACAAGACTGCACTACATCGTTAACTATAGATACAACAGGAACGCATATAAGAATATTAATTCCACCATTCCGCCCCCTGCTAAATCAGTAACTGAACCCGTCGTCTGCCTATAAAGCCTCCAAGAGGGACAGGAGTGATCGTTATAATATATGGTACTGTGTATTTATGAATTATGGTATCTGTAATTGCATTGCATATTTCCTTGGAAGTCATTATCAGGCCATGGTATGATGCACTGACCCCCTACTACATTCTCTTTGAAGTTCTGCCGAGTGATGTACACATATCATGTGTAGATATTGAATAAATTAGACGTTTAATTAGATCGTGCCTTAACAGAAGTTTATACCGAGTTGAAAGTCAATATCATACATTATCAAAACTAGCAGAGGTCATAAAGTTATATGCACCTAAATGATTGTTCAGTTTATGAAAGGTATAGATCACTTTGTCACAAGACACCCTTCGAAAAAAGTTTAAGGCTCCGCTAACTCTACTACGATTGACATCACAATTCCATGATGGCGACGATGACCTAATATTCGGTTAGGGGAGACCGGGGTTGGTCGGGACACTTTTCACACTTTGAAGTATACTGAAGCCAAGCCTAGTCTGGTAAGGTAAAGTATATAGTCCAAACTATCATCTAATATTGATCTAATAGTTGGTACCTAACCCAGAATCCAGTGAAACAGATCTGACTTTCTTTCGTCAATTTAGTACAGTCCTTGCAACCGTCTCAACCTAACCCAAGTAGGGGCTGATCGGAACATCACACGGGGCATGTTGGGACAAGGTTTCCTAGCTTACCCCAATGTGAAAGGTTCTGAATTTAAGCAAGGTAATCTTTAATAGTATTAGGCTGAAACGATCTGAATGCAAAGGGGGTAGGGAGGGGAGGAGGGTGGGGGAGCAGATGCTTGATAACTAGATTGGAGAGGAAATAACGTATTTTTATTTAATCTGAAAGTAATAAAATATGAAACATAAATCTGAAACACATTATTATTAAAGATAGTATTTGTCTTCTCATTGTCTTTCAGCATTCTGCACTTTTCAAGTTTCAGTGTTTATATATCATCATCTGAATCACAGTTTTGACACGTAAAAACGGGTGTGTCTTGGGGAGTGCACATAACGTGGGCCCACGTCGTACAGACAACGCAACTGGCCAATTTTTCTCTAGGGCGACTATGAGAGTAGGGTTCACCACAAACGACACAATCTATGTCAGCGTCGTCTCCGTCGGAATCGGAAATTTCAGTGCGTTTTTTCTTTCTTTTCTGTACTTACTATCATTCCGTTATTTTCATCCACCCCCGTTTTATCGAGACTGAATTTCATTTTCTTTGCTGCCGATTTTTTCGTTTTTGTCATGTTAATAATAATATATATCAAAAATCCGTACATACCCGTAAATGATTGTTGAAAGAGGGAAAGGGGTGGTCGCATATTGGGAATAAGTAAAATTTCTGATGTACCAGAGCACGTGCCCAATCAGATCGTCTGCTATCAGTACGTGTGACAATGTGAAGGTTACAGATATATTTGTATTACATGTTTTTTGTGGTTTATTTGGTGTCGATGTTTGTCTAGAATTTTATCGCCGAATATATGTATGGTAATTACAAACCATCTCTTATTTTTTAAAAAAATAGTTTCAAGGACTGGAGCCGGGCCTTATTTTTAACCCCGGCTTACTGATTACGTTTTTTATAAGCCGAGTAAACACACTTTAAGTTTGATTCGTAATTAATAACGCTATAAAATGACCAATTTAACTACATTGGAGGGTGTATAATGATTAAATAAAGTCTCGTTAGCAATTAAAACGATGGAAAGTCTTAGAACTAGTGAGTATTGCGAGATGTTAGCAGACGGAATTTAGCCAACGAGTCATAACAAAGATGGCCTCTGACATACCTTGTACATTTACTATAGGCCTACTATTTAGTCAAGCAGTAAGAAGTTTTATTTTAATCCCTTCAAGTGCCTGTGAATCAAATGACCATTATGTTAGACCTATTCTTTTTTTTCAATTAAGATGATTTCATTTATCATTGCATAAAATGGTTGGAGTGCCTCACCATTCTGCACCAACCAGCCAGAATATATAATGAAGAGGGCGCAAAAATCCCAGTGCCATGCTTCAAATCAACTCCATGAGAAATATATGTTTCTATCGGAGCTTGTAAAAGAACTATTATTTCGGCTGTTGAAATGCAACGACAATTTCCTTCTGACTAACGTCGGCATGAATAGAATATGCTCTGGCATTTTAATGAAATTACGGTTACCTGACTGACGTTTAACCACACCTAGGATATAAAACCCTCTATACACACGAACACAATGTAGGAATATATGTTTTAAAAATCCGATTACGTCTCCGTTTAATCTGGTACAGTTTTAGACTAAATCGTCGTAGAAGGTGGTTTCCTTATAGCTCAAAATCCTCGCTTAACCCCCCGACCTCTCCCCATCGTCTTCTCCTTTTAGCTGCTTATATAAGATAAATGATGTTGAACGCTTATACAGATTTATTAATGCTCCATGTAGGGGCCTATATATTATGAAAAGAATAAACTGTTTAACTAGTTCTGTATGGATATATTATAAGAGGCGCGTTAGCCATTGTTAGATCGTGATTTCTCAATTTGAAAACGCCCTGTTTAGAAAAAGGGGAATATTTTTTGTAACCAAAATCGTTTCTGAAAAAAGCATTTGTATATGTAACACCGGTTTTAAATTATACGATGTTTATGCACAAACGGGGTGAATTTGTTTTTGCGGTTATTTTAAAAACAACACGATATCCCAAAATTGGAAGGTAAGACCTCACATTGTTTTAGTTTTATCATTACGTGATTACTTTAGACTCGCGATGATATCCTTTATGCATTTCCTTCTTAAACAATAGTACAACTTTCATTTTTCGGAAATATATTCAAAGAGTAGTTGTCGATTTTACCGGGAAACCTTTGATAAATTGGGGTTTAAGTATGCAAAATGATACGCACCTCAAAGGGCAACAAAATGCGCTCGTTAACCAAAAGTAGAACAAATTTGTGTTTCATGGATTTCAGTGGCCCATTTGATGTATCAAAATACAATTTGCAAAACGACAAAAGATAAAAATGCTGAGATTGTGTGAAGAATGCAGGAATTGGGGAATATGGTTATTTACATTAGTCCGGTGGCTGAAGGGGTGGCTGAGGTGGGGGAATCACCACCCGAGCTGTTAATTTATGAGACCAGGTTTTTCTAGACCAGTTTTTTTTTGTGTAGATTCCGATTCTGGGTGGTGATCAGGCGTTTGAGGGGGCTTTTGCGAAATATGTAATTCAAAAACACAGTAACTCAGAGATGTGCTTAGTTAGTTATTAGTTTATACATAGTCTTCATCAGAAGATTTAAAATTAAATGTTCATATTATTGAAGTAAATATTTTCTTGGTTGCTGGCCTACAGCGCGCATATCCTTTGGATATGCTTCAGAAACCATTTTACATTGTAAATCTTCATTCCAGTCCCGCAGTGTATACGACAAGGTGGTAATAAAGAAAGGTCTGTTATTTTTTCATGCAGAAATCCTTTTTTCTAGCGTTATCTACTGATGTAAGTCGCCTTTTCGCGATATTGTCTACCTTTGCCCATCTCTAAACTATCACACATTCTTATGGAAAAACAATTACTGTATTTTGTCTCGTTATCGATCAAAATTTGGATCATCGTTTGAGAAGAGAATGATTGGGATGTCTATTTCGCCCGAGCAAGAATGCAAAATAAAATATTTTTCAGCACGTCCATTAATTTGAAATGCGACGAGGAGTAGGTAAGATATTTTGGCGTCCTAGTGGTTGGTGGTCGGTTCTAGGATATTCTCAACACTTTCAATACTAATCAGTGGTAATGACTATTTTTCAAGATCATCCCATCTCTCTAACAATTTATGAGTAGCTTTGACGACGTAATTGCTGGTTTAAAAAAATGTTTGTACCGTGTACTAGAAGAAAGATCTTCTGGAGAAATTTTAATTGTGATGAAAAATAACAAAACTTTCTACATTATTACCATCTTGTCTGAATAGTCTCTTGCTGCACATTAAATGCAATAATTATGTTGCAACAAAATGTGGGCAGACTGCAAAGCCAATAATCGAAAAAAGACAACCCTGCGATACAAGACTGGAATGAAGAGTTACAATGTGAATGGTGTAGCCGAGGCATATGCAAAGTATATGAAAGTACCATTATAATTTAATATTTTGAATGACAATATTGGTACTGAACAAAAAACTCAAGAAACATATTTCAGATCAATTTGGTACCAAGGGGTTTCTGTTCCCCAAAATACATTTACCACACACCCTCCCCCAAACAATGGTAATCTTATACCCATATTTAGAGATGTGCAGTGGAATTAAAAAGTAATGTTTTTACCAAGCTCTAAGAAAACCATCATTTAAATCACCGCGCGAACTCATTTCCCGCCAATTTTAAACCCCACTCCACACACGCACACCTACCTCCACCCCATAAATAAAACAGTTGTCCAAGGGCATCATAAACACTTATTTAGAGATGGACAGTCCTAGAAATTTATGTTTTATTAATATATAACATGTTCATTATTTATGTCAACATACGCACACCTACACCTGCTACCTCCACCCCACCTCACAAACCAAACAGTTGTTAAGGGCATCATAGAAACTTATTTAAAGATACCTTTTAAATCTTTTTGAAAAATCGCCAACATTACCATATTCATTAAGGAACCATAATGATTTTAGGGAATTTAAATCCCGAACACATCTCCTTTCTAATACATTTATACCGTCCTCCATCAGGGAATGGAACCAGTTAGACACCTCGGTTCGTAGAGCAACATCACTATCTGGCTTTAAACAAAAACTTTCTAAAATGACACAAACATTCCGATATGTTATTTTTTTTTTTGGTTCGCGAAAAAACGAAATTATTCATTCAAAATTCCGTCTCCGATGTAGCGATCTTAAAGGCCACATGTTCTCGAGACATATATCAGATGAAGATACTGAACATTTTCTTTTCAAATGTACAAACCATTCAGATGCACGCCACAGAACGATAAACACCTTGCCTCTCGAATACAGAAATAGCAATCATCTGTTATATGGATCAAAAAATCTTTCCGTTGCTGAAAATATTACCATTTTTAAGACCATACATGAGTTTTTTAACCTTTCCCAACGATTCTAAAAAATTATTTATTTCAGTTTTTATTAAAATTCCCTAATTTAATAGATATTATACTACAAATATTTCATTTTTTATATAATATAATTACATGTACTGTAAATATCTTGTATATATGTAAATACTTTATTATTGTAAATTATACTGTATACACTGCCTATTACCCAATCCTATTCATGCTGTTTGAATAAAATATGTTTATGCAAAAGATGGACAGTCCTAGAAATTTATGTTTTATTAATATATTATGTCAACATGTCATTCTGCAAACACACACACACACACACACCCACACACATGCTCACTGTAGACATTTGAACCCCCTTTATCTCAGAAAAGCCCCCCCCCCCCCCAAACGCCTGATCACCACCTCGATTCGGAATCTATACACAAAAAACTCGTGTAGAAAAACTTGGTCTCATAAATTCACAGCTCGGGTGGCGATTCCCCCCTTCAGCCACCAGACTACATGTTGTGAAGTATAATGGTTATGTAACGAGTTATGGATGGTCCAAAATTTCTTTTCATTTACCTTTTCGTTGCAAAATGTGTGTCTCAAATTTTAACATGAAGGGAATTAAATTATGAATATCTTACAAAAACTTAAAATTAATGTCCCAATGCGCCCTTTCAATTTTTCGCTAAAATATCAAATTTCTCACGGCTTAAATCACGCTATTATGTATTCAGATTGATTATTTAAACATAAATTATGCAAGAGCTATCTAAACATACATTATGCAAGGTCTAAATCTGCCTATTGCAGATTTTGCTTTAGGCCTAAAATGTTACATAACTATTAATTAGACATTAATTAACTGTCTAAGACCATAATCAACTCTCGACGCCGATCCGATTTTCAATGAATTTGGATTCGATCTTCTGTTCAACGCCCGTTGGCGATTAAACGCAGAAATAAATAATTGAGACTTGGTTACTTATCGTGACAAAGATTTTAAAATAAGGTTTTACCACCTCCCTGTGCCTACGTGAATGAATTCCAGATTTTCGGCTTTGTGTGTTGGGGGGGGGTGAAATGGCCGAAGAATTGCTCGAGGGCATGTATGTTGAGGGTAGGGTGGGTCCCCAAAACGTTTACGAAAATGTGACGGACACAGACGCATTTCATTTTATTTCAGCTCGTGAATACAGCAATTTGAATGTTATCCAATATATCCTTTTTGAATGGTTTTACCACCGAAATCCCACTCTGTAACCACATAGATTCCTAACTTTATGGGGCGATGCTAATTGTAGACCGGCTGGGGAGGTTCGGGTATAGGCTCTATCACCGTAAATGATGGAGCCTAGAAGCGAGGCCGTTGTTGAGCGAGACTTGAGCACCCAGTTCCTAGGCACATATCGGGTGATAGGTTTATAAAGGGACTGGGTGATACAGATTTCTTTTGACCTGATTTCGTTGTAATTCCGGTCCGTTGAAGATATGAATAGCCGAGTGAACACACTTTAAGTTTGATTTGTAGTTAATAACACTATAAAATGACCAATTTAACTACATTGGAGGGTGTATAATGATCAAATAAAGTCTCGTTGGCAATTAAAACGATGGAAAGTCTTAGAACTAGTGAGTATTGTGAGATGTTAGCAGACGGAATTTAGCCAACGAGTCATAACAAAGATGGCCTCTGACATACGTTGTACTACTAGTCAAGCAGTAGTAAGAAGTTTTATTTTAATCCCTTCAAGTGCCTGTTTCCAAAATGGCCACTTTATATAAATGACTTTTTGAGGGAATACTAACCCTAACCCTAATCCTTTTAATAGGGGTAAAATATTTATTGGATCCAAGTTCATTCTTCTAAAAAGGGTTGGGGTAAGGGTTAGGCCTAATATTCCCCAAAATTCTCATTTATAGAAAACGGCCATTTTGGTATCCGGAAACATCCGAACCTCCCCAACCGGCCTACAATTAGCATCTCCCAACTTTATGTGACAGAGGTAAAATGGTATTGGCGCAAAAATTTCAATGCTCCCTGCCCAATCCCACTAACGAGTTTCCGTCTATTCCGGCCTGTCGTTACAGCAACTTCACTAGACCAATATAGCCTTAATTGGGTTAATTGGCAATCGAAATCCGACTCGGCGCCAACTGAATTCTAGATTTTTCTCAGAAATATAGCCGAAAAATTTCTAGTCGTAATTTATGAAAATTCTATCCCCCTGCAATTACAATTACAGATATGCATATTCTGCACGTCGTGATTGGTAAGACGGGGAGATATACGTGTTTTTTTGGGGTCATTGTTACCAAGGATGAAACTTGGATTCCTCACTTTCACCCAGAGACAAAACGGTAATGGCGTAAGCTTCATAGATTATCTAAAGAAGAAGGAAGAGGCCGTGGTGCAATTTTGCTCCAGTTCACACCGCCAATGTAGCAGTGCGGGCGATTCAGAAATGTAACTGTAAGATCCCCCTAATTTTCGACAGTGCCCTTTTTTACTGCTGAAAGTGCCTTTTCTCAAACCAAAATAAAATTATGTCCGTTCCGAACGTTTACGTAGGCGAAACTATCAGCCAGATAGCTCTTGGAATGGCTACAGATACAAGGAAATGACGGATAATGATCTCGGCGACACGCCCCCTCTCTCAGCGGTGTGCACCGTCTCCACAGTCAGTGCCCCCACTTTGCGGCGCCACCCCCCCATTTCAAAATTCCTAGACCCGCCCCTCCTTGTCCAGCCTAATCTCCAGATCTGGAAACGTTAATCCTTTGAAGTTAAATACTGCCCTGGTAGAGAATGCGTGGAGGGGGAGAGGTCATTTGGAGGGCCGGGGCCTAGTGAACAAGCGCTACTCATTTTTATATTCTTGGGTTATACGCTTTTTGAAAAGCGCCCAAGGTTCTGCCAATTTAAGTGCGATCGGCATGAAACTTGATAAAGATGGTTCATTGGACAATTGTGCATGGATTGACGGACAGTCGGTTCCTGTTCCATAAACGCCGCTCGTAATAAATGAAATTAAATGGAATGGGTTTTAACAGTCTGTTGTTCTGCTCCTAACTGGGCTAATGAAGACGGGCTTGCGCCATCCAGTCTGACAATCTCAGACACCGATTGTGACATAGAGCTGACCAGATTCCGCCTGTAGCAGGAGGGAGCTTGTCAAAAGATCGGACTTGCGAACCTCACCGGAGCCTTCGAAATGCAGCCTGGCAGTATTCCAGGCAGTATTAGAGCTTACCAGATACCGCCTGACGACAAATCAGTAGTTTAGCTGACCAGAGAGGAACGCGTCAAACGAACGGGGTTAAGTGAATCCGTGTACATATATATTTTCGCGGCGATAGTTTGAGAAAGCCTGGCAGTATTTCAGACACTGGATAAATAGAACTGAACAGATACTGTTAAATCACTGGCTTCTCCGAACAGAGAGGGAGGTATCAAGCTAACGGAGTGAGTGAATCAAAGTGAACGAGTATTCTTGCCACGTTGAACCTATACCCCTAAACTTTAAGGATCGTAAAAAGCACTTCTCAAGTTGTTCACATATTATTGTTATAGTAGGTTTACAGTTGGATGGACTGGGTAAGAAATCACTCGTTCTCAACAACATGCAAATTTATGTCTGAGTGGGAATGTGAGGTTGCGCTTGGAAGAAACCGGAAGACCCGGAGAAATGAAATGAAATGGGGTTTAACGTCCTACTCTTCTGCACCTAACCTGGTCTAATAGAAGACGGGCATACGCCATACAGTGTGCTATGAGGAAAATTTTGCTCGGGCAGCGGCGCTACGACCTACTCTTATATCGAATTCCAACTGCCAAGGGATCTTTTACATGCACGCCAACGTGTACACGGGACCTCGGTTTTTCGTCCTATCCGGACAACTAGACAGCTATCCTTGCCAGACCCTCCGTTCTGCACCACTGACAAGGAGAAACCACGCCGGAAAATCGAGATGAACTTTCTCGGCCAATGCAAGAATCGAACACCCGACCTCCATGCTAGCGAGCCAGCGCCTTACCCGCTTAAAAACGTGATCCCCGGAAGACCCGGAGAAAACCCACGAGGTTGGACAGGCGACCCTTCAGGTGAATCAATAACAAACCTTATGACAGAATGCGCTAACCATTCGGTACCCACCCACACCGTGGAAGGTATTGGTTACCGAAAAATATTACAAACTTTTGCGGCGGGGGCGCAAATAGAAGGCAGATCAGATTTTTGACAGGGTAAATGTACATAAATTAGTTTGGTACTCATATATTATATTATGAGATTTTATACACGTCACCATTAATTGCCACATAACAGGTAAAAAGCCGAGAAGACGAAAAACAAATGGAAAAACCATTTTTTAAATTGGAATTTAACAAAGGGAGCATTCTGTGGTGATTCCCTATTTCCATGATGACCTAAGCACCTGCTTACATTGCTTGGGTCATATTAGTTGAATTACTTGTGTATTGATAAGATGTTTATTGCACACTAAGACTTTGACGTCAATCTTGACGTGAAAATGAAATGAAATGGAGTTTAACGTCCTACTGTTTTGCCCTAGAGTGCACCATGACAGAAATTTGTCCGGACAGCGGCGCTACGGCCTACTGTTATATCGAATTCCAGCTGCCAAACGAATTTTTACGTGCCCACAAATGTTTGCTCGGGACCTCATTTTTTCTTCCCATCCGAAGACTCGTCAGGCCCTTCCTGTGTCACTGACATGGATAAAACCACGCCGGAACCAGCCAAATTCTTACTCAACTAGCCACTGTGCCCTCCCCCCCCCGCCCACTTGTAATTGCGCGTTGGTCAAGTTGGCGTCGTTAGTGTTATTTATGAAGGTTTTGTATCAAATTTGATCGAAAATAAACATCAACCAAATGATTGGTCCCAATTGCAAACCGGTGGTTTTTTTACCATGCATATAAGAGCGTTGTGGAAAACCCGAAATTGATTGGATATTCAGACTGTCAAATATCGTCTATTAAAAACGAAAATATAGGATGAATTTAGGGGTCTACGTCAGAGCTGAAAGCGAATTTGGACATGCTTATATTTTCATTACGTCAGAGGGGTGCACGCCTTTAACACTCCTTTCTTACAATGGAGAGCCAATCGCTTGCGTACGTATAAGTGGCAAGGCATGAGTGACTGTCCATGTAGATATCAATCACTGATATCTATTATCAATCTATTAATAGATGGGTATATAAAGACCGATGGGTATTTACTTATAAAATATTACATTCGGAGACTTTCACCACAATCGTATGGTGTCCATCACAGTGCACCTCAATATAATGTATACCTTCGTCGCACACGGACCCTTTTGTAACTAACCGACTGAGATTCTATTCGCCACGCGAACTAACAACGTGTTATGTTGACAATAGGCATTGTCATGGTTTTTTGGGTGGGTACATGCAACTAATAAAAACAAATACATAATCTTTTATTATCGGTGTCTTTCTTAATTAAATTTGAACAATCGAATGACGTTAAGAAGTGTGGGTCTATCCCGTTGATTATTCAGTAACGTCATAAACAGTGTGGTAGTAGCATTCACTACGCTTTAAAACATTGTGAAGTGTTTTTTTAAGATGGACTATTTTTATTAATTTACCCTAGTAAAATAGAAATTATAGGAGCTATCATATCTTGAGGTGATTGCGAATCAATATGAAATTTAAAGAGGGCTTAAACATACATTATGCCAGAGGTAAATCTGCCTATTGCAGGTCTTCCTTTAGGCCTTAAATATTATATAAACTAATAATTAGACTATTATTAACCAAACAGGACCACAAATCAACTCTTGATGGCATCGGATACTCGAGATTTTAACTAGATTAGAACTGTTCGCTATTTAAAAAAATCAATTTGAAAATGGGAAAGCGAGCATAAGTCTCGAATATACCAGTATCCCTGTTTAAAACAATGCACAAATCTTATCAAAACTAAAAAGTGTGATAATTTCGCTCAGAATCGACTAATTTGAATGAAATTTTTATTATTTTCTTTTTTCATCATCTATTTTTGAATCATTACAGCAAAATTGACCAACTCTTTTTTAAACTCTTAACTAATGTATCTTTAATTTATTTGATAAACTTTTAAGAACTTCGTGAAACTTAGGATGTCGTCGAATTAATGTTGAATTTCTATCATATTCTAGAAATAATGTCTTTTATATAGAATATTACGCATGCTATTTTAATTTCAAAGCAAAGTAAAAAAAAAAAAGAATTTTACACTGATTCAGTTTGCAATGAATAATGTTAGAATTGAAAGCAAAATAATTATCTTAATGTAGTTAACAATATAGGACCCTGGTGCATCTATATCACCTCCAGTCGAGTTACTCTTTATAATAACTATGCTGTTAACCGATAAACTACATAACACTTGAAGCAGCTAAATCGCTAATATTTGCGGTCTACAAACTGACATAAATGTGTTGAAACGTATAAAATAATGTAACATGAATGTATATAAACTAGAGAGAGAGAGAAATGGGGTTAAACGTCCACTCGACACAAACTAGGTCATTTTGGGACTAACATATGGTTTCAATTTAATTTCAATAATTCGCTTGCGCGCAGGGGTCTTTAGCAGTGCCCGGAGGAAACCCACGAGGTTGAGAAGGCGCCCCTATCTCCATGCCACATATGCTCACACCAGGGCTCAAAACCACAGCCGCAAGCCAGAGGTGACCGGCCAGCTAGAGGTCGAAGCGCGGCACTCTAGACCACTAGGCCATCCCAAACCCTTGTATATAAACTAATTTACATTCAACCGTTTCTGTTTTTACTGTAATTTCCCATCAGTTATTTTCGGCGAGATACGCCATCTATCGAATGACAATCTCTAACGTCTGGTTATTCCAGTCTACACTGATGGTATTTATTGCATATGCTCTCCAGAAAGGAATATGAGGTCACCGTTTGCAATGACTTTTGAAATTATGTCCAGCCTCGAAGAAATTATTAGTGAGCAGAAATTCGATCGGGTATCTTTTATCACTCATCACTTCAGTTAGTTATACAGAAGGGTAACTCTTGTTTTCCTTTTGCGTTCGTCACTCCCCTTTCTTGTAAGCTTCATAACGCATGTATCGTAGCAATGATCTCTGAATTAAAATTATATTTGGAACGGGATTAACCAGATTTATCACATAGTTATCTGGCTGGCAATCCTTAAAAACAATGCGTTTCTATTAAACTTTCATTATGCAGGAGCTAAATCTGCCTATTGCGGGTCTTTCTTTAGGCATGGGGGTTGGGATGGCCTAGTGGTCTAGAGTGCCGTGCTTCGACCTCTAGCTGGCCGGTCACCTCTGGCTTGCGGCTGTGGTTTCGAGCCCCGGTGTGAGCGTATGTAGCATGGGGATAGGGGCGCCTTCTCAACCTCGTGGGTTTCCTCCGGGCACTCCGGTTTCCTCCCACTGCTAAAGACCCCTACGCGCAAGCGAATTATTGAAATAAAATGAAACCATATGTTAGTCCCGAAATGACCTGGTTTGTGTTGAGTGGACGTTAAACTCCATTTCTCTCTCTCTCTCTCTTTAGACATTAATTAACAACTTATCCAAACCATAATCAACTCTCGAAGCCGTCTTACGTATCAGATTTTCACTGAAGGGGTTCCGATCTGCTGCTCAACGCTCATTGATGATTCAATTCAAAATTGGATAACCGAGACTATGTCTTTTGTTATCGTACCAATTTTAGTAATGATGATCCAGGCTAGACTTAAAATTCTAAATGTTATCCCTCAGTTCAGAGTGTGGTAATTTGACAGAAATGTTAACATACTCTATTAACATTATCTATTTTTAACTATTATAGTGCCAACTCTTTATGTGATCTCCCATAATGTAAGTTAAAACGTGTAAAACAGTATTTTTCTTATTAAAGTCAATTCGTGAGTTTATAATTATTTATGACTCTACTACAATGTCTCTCAAATTGTGTATAAAAGTTATAATAATTGCTACAATAATTTTATTATTTATTTATGGGTGTGTCCATATTGCATATCTCGCTATTAAAATAAATATGCCCGTAGTCATATTAAAATTGAAAACTGAAAAAAATATTTTGTGAAGTATTCATTATCATAACTTTTTTACTTGCTTTTAAAGATGTATACTTTGTTATGGGTGTATATGCAAATATCGCTAAACACGATCTTAGATTAAATCAGCTAAATCGCTAATATCTGGGACATAGAAATTGACCCAAATAGGTCGCAACACATATAATAATGTAATCTGGTTTTATATGAACTGATTTACATTCAATTGTTTCTGTTTTGACTCAAATTCCAAATCAGTTATATCCTGCGAGTCTCAACCGAATACAAATTTCTAGTGTCTGGTTATTTCAGTCTATTGCGCATGCTCTCCTGTTAAGTTATGGCGTCGCCGTTGGACATGAGTTGTTGAATATGTCTAGCCTCGTTCTTTCTGGTCACTTGTTACAAATGGTGCTAAAACGCACTATGGTACACGACTCGTGCACCAATGGTAACATATTTATTTTGTCTTAAATATTGGATATCAGAAGCCTACCTTTTCAAGGTAAGATAACAACATCAATGTTGATTTATATTTGTGTTTTCAACGTGTAAGACTTTCGATTGATATTGAGTTAGGGACTTAGCTACTTTAAGTACATTATCTGCTGGAGAGAGGTAATATAGAACTTGTATGTTCTTCAGTACCTTTCGGTGAATAAAATACTGTCTCAGGGGCGGATCCAGAGGGGGGGGGGGGGAGGTCCACCCCCCACCCACCCCTGCTCAGCTACATAAAAAAAATAATGCCTTGCATCAATGAAATTACATCACAAAGTGATCCTACATCAGTTAAAAATGATTTCTCTGTTTAAAAAGCTCAATTTGTATGTATATGCCTATGTAATTTAGAGACGATTATAGCAGATTTCTTTCCATAACAAAAACCTGGCAAACCCCCTCCTGCAAAAATTCCTGGATCCACCCCTGCGTCTGTTTATTAAAACATATTCATCTAGTTTTATAGTTGAGTTAGTCGGTATTAAACATGCATTAGGCAAGAGGTAAATTTGCCTATTGGGGGGGGGGGGTCTTTCTTAAGGCCTGAAATGTTATATAAATTTTTGTTCTTTTTTTTTTTAAACTTTATTTATAATAACCATTCGTGTACAGTACAGTTCAGCAGGAATACTTACTAAAAGTTTACAAATATTAGTAAATCAATACATCACATGCTGAAGTTTTAATTTATATATTTCATATATTAATAAATAATTACTAATGCTAGTAATACTTATTTTGGAGACAATTTTATAAAAATATTAATTAGAAATTTATTAAGATGACAAGAACATAAAGAACTCTCAATACCATCCGCAAGGTTTTTTGTTTAAAATGCGTATTTCAGGGCTTAGTCTTAAGTGCTTTGCCTGAAATTTTCAGAGGGGGGGGGATGGTTGTTGGGATGGCCTAGTGGTCTAGAGTGCCGCGCTTCGACCTCTAGCTGGCCGGTCACCTCTTGCTTGCGATTGTGGTTTCGATCCCTGATGTGAGCGTATGTGGCATTTAGATCGGGGCGCCTTCTCAACCTCGTGTGTTTCCTCCGGGCACTCCGTTTTCCTCCTACTGCTAAAGACCCCTACGCGCAAGCGAATTGTTGAAATAAAGTTAAACCATATGTTAGTCCCGAAATGACCTAGTTTGTGTCCAGTGGACGTTAAACCCCATTCCTTCCTCTCTCCCTTACTGAAATTTTTAGAATATTCCCCTTACATTATATATAGTCAGAACTGTCAGCTTTTATGTATCTTTAACTCACACTTCAAAATCAAAAAAGATTGCCCCCCCCCCCCCGCAACGTCAGTCAATTACTTTTGTTGTTGGATGAAAATGTCAGATGGTATAATATGTTGATGTTATTTTTTAAAGATTGCGATTAAAAAAAATATTGTCGACCCTATTGATCTACAGATTTCAATTACCTGGGATTACCAAGCTTTTCATAGTCGCCGGCAAAAACGCTTAAGTCACACAGTAATAAAACATATGGACGTTAAATGGTCAAAAAATGAAATGGGGTTTAACGTCCTATTCTTCTGCTCCGAACTGGGCTAATGAAGACGTGCATGCGCCATACAGTGTGCTATGAGGGAAATTTAGTCCGGACAATGGCACTACGGCCTACTGTTATATCGAATTCCAACTGTTAAGGGATCTATTACGTGCACACCAATATGTGCAAGGGACCTAGGTTTTCGTCCCATGCGGGGATCGAACACCAGCGAGCCAGCGCCTCACCCACTTAGCCAATCCCACACCAACCCCACCCCCGGGACCTGGACTAACGAGTAAATTTATATTGAGATCGATATCAGTGGAATTGGGTCTAAAGTGTTTACACCCATTGAAAGAAGCCCCTCGTGTAGGATTAGATTAATCAACAAGATTTATTATATGCTATTAAATAAACCTACCGTTGTTAATAATAACGACAATACAAGGAATTGTGTGATAAAAGCATGTAAAAAGGACGATAACCCCTGGATTAACATAATCATGAATATTTTCCTTTATAGTTCAATGATAAATGGTCAATATGATAAGTAGTTGTAGTAATATTAGATATTTCAGTCCTAATGATTATGGAGCCGAATCGTTGTCATATTAAGAAAAAATGGACTATCACGTGTAAAATTGCACTCGGAACCATGCCATCGGTTAGTTAGATTACAGAAATTTGATTATTTGAAATACACCTGAAAATTTCTGATAGTTGAAAATACGAAGATTTAGCAGTTTTTTTTTATGCTATCATGATGTTATATATTCATGAATTTTATTATGACGGTATTTGCAAATGAAAAATCGCGACAATTACCATTGTGACTTCGACAATTACCATTTTGACTGCGACAATTACCATTTTGACTGCGACAATTTTGTAGCTTTATACATGATATTTTCTCTTAATATGACAACGATTCGGCTCCATAAACAATTAGCTATAAATGAACGATTGGCCTTTACTACATCATTTACCTGTATTTATATACCTTATTAAACGTTATTTTATAGGTTTTTTACGCGGTATATATCAATATTCATATGGAGAAATAAATAAATATATCTATGCAAGCTTATAAATCAGTTCAATATGAATGGCTGAAATAAATCAGGCCATCTATGGCCAACAACTTCATTGATCAATGGCCGGAATTTTGAATGAGACTTTAGACTAACTGGTCAATCAATGGACGGATTTCGTATAATCTGTTTACTTCTGCTCGAATCAAAGACCTGAATAAATTTTATCAATCAATACTTGACCTTAATTATCCACCCGATACTCTTCTCTTTTCAATTATATCTCAGCTTATTTATGCAGACATCGTAAATGAATACATGAAATTGACACCCATTGTGTCATGGATCAGAATGCGGCGGGTATTAAGTGCCAGTTATAGCACCCCGCCCTCCTAAAACAATAATATATAAGCCCGGTCTTCCAAACACTAATCAGATGGTTTGATGGCCGACTGGTATCATAAGGTCTATGATTGAGTCAACCGGTGTGGTTTCGATTCCCCGGTTGCACGTGACAGGGAGTAAGGTCGCCTGTCCAATCTCGTTGGTTTTCTCAATGTCCCTTGGTTTCATCCAGCGAATTTTTGAAATAAAATTGAACCATGATATATGTTTATCCCGAAATGATCTAGTTTATGTCTAATGTGTGTGAATTAGTTTTATTTAACGTCCGCTTCCACCGAGGTGATATCGCTTTATGTCTAATGGACGTTAAACCCATTTCTCTATCTCTCCCTCTTGCTCTCGCGACCCCCTGCCCCCTCATTTCAGTGTGCCCCTTTGAAATGAAATGGGGTTTAACGTCCTACTCTTTTGCACCTAACCTGGGCTAATGGAAGACGGACATACGCCATACAGTGTAGTATGAGGGAAATTTTGCCCGGGCAGCGGCGCTACGACCTACTGTTATATCGAATTCCAACTGCCAAGGGATCTTTTACGTGCACTCCAATGTGTACACGGGACCTCAGTTTTTCGTCCCATCCGAACGACTAGGCAGTTGACCTTGTCAGGCACCCCTTCTGCATCACTGACAATGCCCCTTTGAAAATCAGCCTTTCAAATAAAAGTTAATTAAACTCTCTAAATACTCAGTAGTTGGGCTGGAGAAGAAATCTGAATTGGTATTTCGTGGAGATAAGCAATGCGAGTTTTTCTGGACGGTTATCGATGGAAAAATGATTTGCAACCGAAGACAAGGGGCTTTTCCAGAATGTGACGTAATCTGAAAGGGGATATAAGTACATAATATAACGGTTAGTCTCGGTTAGTAGGCTACTTAACCAAAATATGTTATTGGAAACAACGGATGGCAATCACAAACTTACTTCGGCAATCAGTGTTTGTCTCGACAGAAATTAAAAAAAAAGAAAATAAATTCAAATCTGTGGTTCATGTTGTTTGAATAGAACTCCTTGAGATATATAAAACGAGACGAAATAGGATATGTGTTTAAATCCGATTGTAGCCATGATGTACCGGATTGGAGTGCTGCCGTTAGTCGGGCGCCATGGTTTTTCACCTCATGGAATGGATCGCTCTTGAAACAAGAACCTGGGAACCACGTACACATAGTATCGTCAGTTAAACAAATTGTTTCCTGCTTTATAGATTCATTAGCTGTTGGAATACGAAGACAATAATATCTAAACGGCGCTTTCTGGGCACAAAATCACACCTCACCATAAAAAAAATATCGTGCTGATGAGTCAAGATATAAAAACTGTTTCTGCTGCAGTAAATTTAACCTATAAGGACTAGAGATATGTGTGCCATCTGATAATATTATCTCTTCAATCTGATGGGTTTGGTTGCATTAATGAAGAATGGTGTCTGCACAAGTGTGATTGTATCCGACGATCAATATCAATTATAAGTAATTATTCACATAACATGTACAACAAGTACATTAAACATACATTATGCAAGAGCTGGATCTGCCTATTGCAGGTCTTTTATTGGGCCTGAAATGTTTTATATACTATTAATTAGACATCTATTAACATGAAAAGACCATAATGGACTCTCAGTGCCATTTTATGTACATTAAAGGGCTAAACCCGATAACTTTCTGAGGAATAAAACTGCTTAATTTTGTGTTAAAATCCCTTAAAAGCCATTACCTAAGGCCGACCAACTAACACGATATTTGTGATACGCTTGTAAATAACTTAAATCTGACAGTCTTCATCTGAAAAATGGAGACCGTTGTATTATACAGTATCTGGATAAAACCAGACTTTTTTCTATAAAAATAATATGTAGGTGAAATTTACCTTTTGTTATCAAGTACAGTACATGGGTCATTCACTGTATAGACCTCTCAAGAAATGTGAATCGATTATCTGGTCACCCAATGAAAAAATTGACCCGAAATTTTAAAAGGGTTACGTGTCCGGATAAGCAGTGTTGACGTTCACGTCCAAACGACTCAATATTTTGAACTGAAATTTTGAGACAAGATAAATACACCATGCCTCTATATTTTGGTCCATAAATTTCATAAACTCTCGGACTTTAATTTTTGAGACTTTGTTCTTTTCGGGACGGTCCCTTTAAACATACATTATGCAAGAGCTGAATCTGCCTATTGCAGGTCTTTCATTGGGCCTGAAATGTTATATAAATTATTACTTAGACATTTATTAACATGAAAAGACCTTAACCAACTCCCGATGCCATCTATGTGTTGAATTTTCTATCAGGTCAGCTCCTACTATCTTCTTTTTTTGGGATATTTTGGATTATTAAAACCTTTATAAAACTTTCATTAAAAATGGATGATTCACAAATGACAAAATGTTATACTAAAGGTTCTATATACTGTTGAGGTTACATACAGGAGGACCACACTACACACAAGACCGGTTAAACAAACGTAGGACAAGATACACAAACTATATAATATACTGAGAGCCATAGAAAACGCATCACTTAGTTTTTCGTATAAGAAAATGATCCTTATTTATTTTGCTTCTTACTGTGAACAATATTCAAATGGGAACACATCAATAACAACACATTTGTACACTTATAGATGTTTAATCTGTAATCAATGGTACAAAGTCAGAGGGGTCAAAACCAAAAGTACGACAAAGATGGTTAATTGTGCTGCACAGCGTGCGTAAGAGCCAGTGGAGGACACACGCGGTACTGACAATTATTAACCATCTTTGTCGTACTTTTGGTACTTTTGGTTAAATAAGATGTGCCACCCTAGTGTCACTGGCCTTGTACACAGCCTGGAAGTAAATCGACAAGACAAAAACGATTATAATTCATTTTTTGCCGTCCGTAACTCATATGAAAGTACAATAAGTTTCAGTTTTGGAAGTATAATAAAAAAGAAAATAACAAAATTACCAGAACATGTTCGGAGAATTTAATAGTAATTATATTTTTAAATTAACGACCTTTGCTTTGCCTAACCATCGATGATCAACGTATATTCTTATATATTAAAATGACACCCATGCTAAAAAAAATGAATTATAATATTTTATTTCTCCCCCCAAAAATGTTATTTAATTATTAGTAATTATCAAATTTGATCAGAGTATGTGAACATTTTTCTCGCCCTTGAACTATTTTTGTCACTATATATATAAAGTGGCTTTATAATTATGGTCTTTATTTATGTATTTAAAACGATTTTGTATACACCAAACTATTGCTAAATAAAAAACTGAAAGGGGAACCAGTAATTCAGTAAACGTACTCTCACGCCATTCTATTTGGTCATTTTCCTTCATTTCAGACTTCAATTCAGCTGAAGGGTGTGGAACTTAAACTCAGCTCAAATACTAATAAATGCTTTTATTCAAACTAACTCTTTCTTTTCTACATTGGTATTTAACTTTTGAAAAACCCATCCTCTATACTGATGGCAGTTCAATAAAGCCTATTATTTATATACTTACATAGCCCGATGAATACTGAAGCACGGTAAATATTTCTTATTCTAAATATATAATAAATGTATTTATTTTTAATTTCATAACCTTCTGTTTTCGTCCTTTTGTGTATTCACTAGATGATGACGTTTCCCGGCGACATAAACTCTTTAGATTTTTTTCGCCAATGGCAAAAGAAAAAAAAAGTCAATTAATTCTTTTTTTTATTTAAAAATCCAGGTTTGAATTTTATACAGTGTATGTTGAATCCGATATAAATAGCCTGTAAATAGATAATACGACAAATGTATTTAACAAGATAGAAGAAAAAAAATCCGAGACATTGAACATCTGTGTTACTGTGAATTTATTTTACGCCCTTTTTTATTCACATATGAGAGAGAAAAATGTGGTTTACCGTCCACTCGTCACAAACTAGGTCATTTCAGGACCAACAACATACGGTTCATTTAAATTTCAATAATTGGCTTGAACGTAGGGGTTCATAGCAGTGGAAGGAAACCAGAGGACCCAGTTGACTCAATGACAGACCGTATGATACAACGCGCACGCACTAAAAATTTGGGCCCCCACCGCCCTACCAAGAAAACATGTATAAATTGGTACGGCCACAGTACTGGTATATACTGTCCCGTGTCCTGGTTGCAAGCTGCAGTTAGTTGTGCAGTGAATAATGTAATGTAAAAAGAGATGATATTAGATTTTAAATTCCATTTCGAACTGGGGGTTGGGATGGGTTGGGATGGCCTAGTGGTCTCTAGCTGGCCGGTCACCTCTGGCTTGCGACTGTGGTTTCGAGCCCTGGTGTGAGCGTATGTGGCATGGAGATAGGGGCGCCTTCTCAACCTCGTGGGTTTCCTCCGGGCACTCCGGTTTCCTCCCACTGCTAAAGACCCCTACGCGCAAGCGAATTATTGAAATAAAATTTTAAAAAACATATGTTAGTCCCGAAGTGACCTAGTTTGTGTTGAGTGGACGTTAACCCCCATTTCTCTCTCTCTTATTAACTGCACAACTATAACTGTAACTTGTAAGCAGGATATGGAGTTCATTCACCTATATTTTATACCCTGTCAAAGTTTCTTGATGCTCGAGGCTAAATCCTTGATATGACCCTTTGACTTGAGCATAAATGCTAGTTCCTAAAACCGTAGACAATTTAATAGTCAGTGCCATTCTGCACAGAGATATTTCACAATGTGTGTTGTTATTGTCGCCTAAAACAATCATGTGTGTTTTAAAGTGATTTTAACCTAAACTATTGAATTATAAGATAAATTTCAGCGAGGTCCGATAAAAAGAAATTGTCTCTTTAAGTTCGCTTTTTAAAGTTTGCATTTTACTTCTCACATCGCTTCAAAAAGCAATAATTGGGAAAAAAGACCCACATTTTAAAAAAGCCTCGAAAGTTTGAACATAAACTGTTAAAAATGATGTTTATCAAATGGGAGTATCCATTAATTCCCTTTTTTTATATTTTATTTTTAACCAACTAGTTTAAAGGTTCGGTTTTGCGGGTTTGATTTTGTAAAGCTTAACGTATATATTTTCAATAACAGCCAATATTTATTTTCAGATCTTTTTGAAAAAACCGAGGCCACTCATTTTTTATTTGGGAAGATCAGATGACTAAACCTTTTTGTTGATCGTTTCTATTTCAATTTCAATCGCAACTGCATCGTCCATTTTCTCCCAAAATGGCGTTTTCGTGAACTATCTCAATACGTGAATAGGCAACTGAATCACAATAAATGAAAATTTACGTCTACAACAACTGTCAATAAATAATTGATGACTACTTCAACCCAAAAAATTGCATTTCATTACTAATTTTTTACAGATTAATTTATCGAAAGTTTTCCATTTAAAGACGAGGGGTTGGATGGTGGAATGGTTAGCGCGTGCGCGAGTAATCATAAGGTCTGCCATTGGGTCAATTGGAGCAGGACAAGGAGTAGTGTCCCTACAGAAAGGTCACCTGTCCAATCTCGTGGATTTTCTCCGGCTCCTCCGGTTTCCTCCCACTGCTAAAGATCCCTACGCAAAAGGGAATTGTGGACAAATATTGATACAAACTAGGTCATTTCGGGCCTAACACATGGTACAATTATATTTCAACTATTCGCTTGTGCGTAGGGGTCTTTAGCAGCGAATGGGGGACCACGGGACCAAGGAAAAATAAAACCCACGAGGTTGGAGAAAAATAAAAGACGTTAAACCACATTGCATAAGATTATTGATTTTATCAAAACGCAGGGGAGTTGGGATGGCCTAGTGGTCTAGAGTGCCGTGCTTCGACATCTAGCTGGCCGGTCACCTCTGGCTTGCGGCTGTGGTTTCGAGCCCTGGTGTGAACGTATGTGGCATGGAGATAAGGGCGGCTTCTCAACCTCGTGGGTTTCCTCCGGGCACTCCGGTTTCCTCCCACTGCTAAAGACCCCTACGCGCAAGCGAAGTATTGAAATAAAATTTAACCATATGTTAGTCCCGAAATGACATAGTTTGTGTCGAGTGGACGTTAAACCCCATTTCTCTCTTCATCAAAAAGCCAACATAGGGGCCTTTAAATAAAGTGTTAGATTCTTTTTTCCCACCAGAAATTACATAACTCTAGACCCTAGTTACCGTCATTACAACATAAAGACTGTTACTAGAGACTTAGATCTTATGATCTGTGATGAAAAATTTCTATTTACCCTGGGGTATATCATCAAATGCTCAATGTATTTATACTTTAAAGTTCACGAAAGTTTCGTCAATTAAACACGATTTAATTCTTATTACGTTCCGTTTTGTGTTGACGCAACGTGTCCCCTTGAAAAGACGGACGTCGTGATGGAAATTGGTCGTAACATGACAAACCCTTTAGTTATTGTACGCCATTCAGGATACACGGCGTATGTTTTGTATAAGGTGCAGGATATGACGGCCATTAATTCAAGGGCTTGTGCACGTTTCAGTTACGTATTCAATATTAGAAGTCTATAAGAAGTTTTTTTTAATATTATGCCCATGCATATGTGTTTAGCAACCCTGTCTATTGTATATTCTCAAGTATTCTATATTTATATATTTTAGTCTATGTATATACACTAGGATAGCCTACATTTAAAATTAGTACATAAAAGCCCTTCCCCCGACTATTGTTGTGTCGCTACAAGGTCGTACTACACCTTAAGAATTATTCAATTTACATACCAAATGTATTAAACAAAACTACATAATTCATGTATCAACGAATTGACGTGGGTGAACAGGAGGTGGGGTTGATCGGAAGTAACCAGGGCCCTGTTTCACGAAATTTTAACTTAAGATAAAATCCAATTTTAGTAGATACTTCAATTTTGATTGGCTGAGCACTAAAATCAATCTAATATTATCCAATCAAATTACTAAAATTGGGATCTTATCTTAGTTAAAATTTTGTGAAATAGGCCCCAGATATTTAAAAAGTTAGTGTTAATAATTCCGTTTAATTATCTCACGCATAGGTATCCGCCATCCCGCCCCACTTAATATTAATGAATAAAAATGAAAAATCAGAAATATAACCCAAGTCTACGTTTTGTGGTAATATAATCGTGATGTACACAAGCCTTGAAATAACTGCTAAGGTTCAGCCTGACATCATGTCAGGCTGAACTGATTTTCGGCCGGACATTTCAGATTTTCAGCCTGACAAATACCATTATTCCATGCAGTGGAAAATTCCCTCATATAATTCATATTTTTAAAATACTTTATATAGAATTCACAATTTAATGTAGTCACAAAACCATCGTCTTCTTCGTATGTTAACCACACGTCAGCATTGCATTTTGCTACGTCAGGTTTGATCCACTTTTCTACGGTTCTTATTGTATGTAATTTCGAACTAGTGACGGCGATGGCCCCCGTTTAGAAGTGTCATTTTGAGAGACATTAAATACAGTACCAGTTTTAAAATATTCTGGAACGGTCCCACTAGCCGGGATATCCCGTGCCCGCGGGTTGGGGAAAATAAGAAGTTATTTTATTCGACATGTTTTCAACGCTCGTCTATTTACATTCACATCGATGATCGGAAGTGTCCAACAAAGTGAGATATTTTAATTTTCGTATAAAAAGTCTCTCCCTAATTACACCCATAGTCAACTTGAACATTTTCTTGTAACATTTTAAATATCATTACTTTTATTACTAATAATTTGTATAATAACATGTCATGTTATGTGTGATTTGGAGCTAATCATATACGAAAGTAACGCAAAGCTAGCTACTACACGTAGACTCGAATAACCAGCGGAAAAGAGCCGATTCTCAATATTATTCATTATTTTATCTTCACGCGGCCAAGATACATGTATGTAAATAGTGGTATTTTAACTATGACCCGGGTCGTTGATATAACCAGCGAAAAGGAGCCTATTCTAAAAAAATAGTAATATTTTTACTATGACTCGGTTCGTTGATATAACCAGTGGAAGAAAGGCGATTCTAATAATTATTGATTATTTTATACGCGCGCGGCAGAGATATAAATAGTAACATTTTCACTATGACTCGGGTCGCTGATATTTTTGGGCCTGGATTTTGAGCCGATTCTATAAAAATAGTAGTAATATTTTTACTAGGACTCGGGTCGTTGATATAGCCAGCGTACAAAAGCCGATTCTAAAAATTATTGATTATTTTATCTGCACGCTGCCGAGATATAAATAGTAACATTTTCACTACGACTCGGATCGTTGATATTTTTGTGTCTGGATTTTCGAGTCTAGTAATAATTAGCGATCGACTCGAATTCGCGAATGAAATTACTATTTTTGGCTTACTGTTTTACCCAAAATCGGTCGGACATTTATGTCCGGACGAAAGGTAATTCGGTCTGTCAAAGGGGGTCAATTCGCCCGGACATTGTCCGTGTCCGGCCCCTTATTTCAGCGCTTGGATGTACAAACGATAAATCTGTTTAGTTCTGTTACGTTCTGGTCCCCCTCCAACACACACATTGTCCCAATCTAATAATAAGTAGAAAATGTGGAAACACGACCAACAGTAAGATTTTATACAGCGACAATGAATTCGTGATCAATCAATTCCCGACTCTTATATGACAACAGGAATAGGTACTCGAATCCCAAACGTAGGGAGTCGAGTGAAAGCAGGTATCAGGCAACATATCTGTAACACCCATACGATTCTCGTTCAGGCGGCTGTGTTTGGGGTGTAGTTGGGGTGTAGTTGAGGCTTGATCATGAGCGCGTTAGATCACGAGCCCTGTCATTGGTGTGGTTTCGACCCCACTCTTGTACGTGCCAAGGAGTAAGGGTGATTGCCTAAGTTCGTGGGTTTTCTTCGGGTTCTCCACTTTCCTCGCCTACCATATATGTTGGTTCCGAAAAGTCGCCCTCTCGCCTTCCACATGCGTTAATGCTTAAAAAGTCTCTCTCTCTCTCTCTCTCTCTCTCTCAGGAAAAAAAGAGATTCTCGTGGAAATTGCGAAATTATTCGCAAGTTGCGTGATCTGTTCTCACTATTTGTATCCTGTTACACCACGTGACATTCAAATAGGGACATTCGTAGAGGTTTAGTCAGATTTTTCGTTCCTAATCCTTTAATATATAGAAAAGTAGGTCAACATGTTTAAGCGATCAATAAAATTGTGGGTGTGCCTAATTCTTTAATCCCCATGTTACTAAACAAAAACCTGTGAATTAAAAGTCTGGAGTTCACCTTAAATACCGTGTCATTCCATACACTGCTTTTATTAGCTTCAATCAAAGCTTTTTGTAAAACGGGGATTAAACCGAGCCCTATAAAATTATTAACACTTTTATATAAATTTACAGTCGAGTCGGTGCCGAGATTAATCGATTATTTGTCGATATTATACGGATTTGAATATTGTCAATGTCAGACAGACTTAAATCTGAAAAATGCTAAGATCTAAAAGCAGGCTTTTTGTTTGTGTTTAGGGGTTTTCTAGTTCACTTGTGCTTTTTAAAAGGAACCATAATCTATCTAGACTTTCGCCATAAAATGATATGATTTAAAAGAACGCTTTGGTATTATTTGTTGTGGGGTGTTCGTATAACTGTTTGTTTAAAAGGAACCATAATCTAGACTATTCATTACTCACTTTTCCCCAGAACACATTTTTACACCCCAACTTCAAATCCATTGTCAGCAATACAATACATTGTACACATATTATATTATATATTTCGATATATCTATTTCTAACAACAATTGAGGCTTTTTCTGCTTTAATAAACATAAGTATGGATTTTTTTTTACCTAGAATCCGAGATCTATATCTCTTCAAGATCCCAACTGCAGTATGAGACCAATTTGACAGTCCAGAAAAGAACTGATTGGTCTATTATTATTTTCGGCGAACCAATTAATTTCGAAACTTTCAAAAGGTAAGTTAGAAATAGTTATTTTTTTTTTAAACAATTTATAATTTATTTGCGCCTTTTATATAATTTTCTGACCTAACCCTGGACCTCACCCTAACGCTTATCCTATCGCTAACCTACAATCCCGCCAACAATCACTTGCCGTAACCTTACTTACATCTCAGCGACCTGGACGAAAATTGAACTGGCCTTAAGAAATAGATCTGGCCCTTCCTTACTGCTTTGGTGGCTCCGTGTGGTGTTCGCCGAAAAAGTCGGGTTTCCCTTGCATAGGCGTACGAGGCGGTGGGGCCGGGGGGGGGGGGGGGCCCCCCCCAATATTTTCATAAAAAAATAGAAATCTGAAAAGAGCTCAGAATTGTGAGATCGGTCATTAGCCGAGAAGTTTTTGAAAATGGGGTGGGGGTAGGGGTATGGCCTTGTCGGGGAAGGCTATGGTCTTGTCGGGAACGAATGCTCAGTTTGTCGGGAAGCGTCGCTCCGTCTGTCGGGTTTTGAATATTTTTTAATAATATGAGTACTGTATACTGGCATCCAACTCCATGCACTGGACAAGCCAAGTGATAGAAGTGAGCAGCTGAAAATTTTCTGTAATAATAATTGATAAGTTTGTAATAATATTGTACCTTGTAGTCACATATAATATACATGTATGGTGGCTCAATAGGCCGTAAATAATTCGATATTGAACCCTTTTCTTTGGAATTAAATATTCATAGGTGAATGTAAAGTGCCACTGGCAAGAGTTATACAAAGATAATGTGCTCAACAACGCTTATTTTACTTATAAATCTCTTCAGGAAAAAGTTACAAAACCACTATGATGTAGATGTTAAATATCATTAAATAAGCTTTATATTACATTATGTAATATTTGAATCCAATTTTACTAAATTGTTATTAAATTTGATTAGTTTCTCTTAATCAATTTCAAGTTCAACTTATTTTTTACCAGTTTTTATGCTGCAACTGACATAATTTACTACCCACTTCAAATTACTAGAAACTTTTCGAAATGCCTGGAAATCGCGTCTACGGCCGTCTGGTTTTCAAAATTTTTCAGGGGGAGGCCCCCAGGACCCCCCGTCGGACGCTTAACGCCTCCAGCGCTCGCAGACTCTTAGGAGATATATCTGTCGGGAAAATATGCTGCCCTCCCCCCAAACTAGTTCGGCCTCGTACGCCTATTTCCTTGTAAGTGGAGTCAGGCGGGGGGTGGGTGGGTGAAAACCCGAGGTGCATGTAAAAGTTATCATACGGCCTGCCATTGAGTCAGCTGGCATGGTTTCGAATCCCATGTTGTACGTGGCAAGGATTAGGGTCGCTTGTCCTGGTGTGAGCGTATGTGGCATGGAGATAGGGGCGCCTTCTCAACCTCGTGGGTTTCCTCCGGGTACTCCGGTTTCCCCCACTGCTAAAGACCCCTACGCGCAAGCGAATTATTGAAATAAAAAATTAAACCATATATGTTAATCCCGAAATGACCTAGTTTGTGTCGAGTGCACGTTAAACCCCATCTCTCTCTCTCTCTCTCTCTCTCTCTCTCTTGAGATTAAAGGGCCAATCCCGATAACTTTCTGAGGAATAAAACTGCTTAATTTTGTGTTAAAATCCCTTAAAACCCATTACCTAAGGCCTACCAACTATCACGATATTTGTGATACGCTTGTAAATAACTTAAATCTGACAGTCTTCATCTGGAAATGGAGACCGTTGTATTATACAGTATCTGGATAAAACCAGACTTTTTTCTATAAAAATAAATATGTAGGTGAAATTTACCTTTTGTTATCAAGCACAGTACATGGGTCATTCACTGTATAGACCTCTCAAGAAATGTGAATCGATTATCAGGTCACCAAATGAAAAAATTGACCCCAAATCTTAAAAGGGTTACGTCTCCGGATAAGCAGTGTTGACGTTCACGTCCAAACGACTCTGTTCTTATCGGGATTGTCCCTTTAAGTTCGCTATTTCCATGAGAAAATCATCTTTTTCCGAGAGAGAGGGAGAGAGAGAGAAAGAGAGAGAGAGAGAGAGAGAGAGAGAGAGAGAGAGAGAGACATTTTACGCAAGTGGAAGGCGAGAGGGCGGCTTTTCGGAACTAACATAATTTCAATACGTCCAGACAAGCATTTAAAAGAGAAGTCCAAATTTTCCCAGGACAATGTAAATAACGGTCTTAAATCAAAATATTTAGCCGTTCGGAAATGGTACCTAGATTTGATTAGCGGGGTTGCATAAACGTGAAAGTGAAATGATAATCGGAAGATTTAACTACCCCTATCATTTGCATAAGAATGAAACATTAGCATGGTTCTCTAGACACCTACATAAGGAACCCGGGGGTTGCGACTAACACAACAAGTAGCAATATTATTTATACAGGCCCAGGATAAGGGCCTGCAAGTCTTACATCGCGAATTAGCATAATATGTTTTCATTCAAATGTATCCGGTGCTAACTCTGCCTATTGCAGGTCTTTTTTTAGGCCTGAAATGTTATAAAAACTATTAATTAGACATTAATTAACTTATATTATAGACCTTAATCAACTCTTGATGTCATCGCTAGGATGCGATATTTATTGCATTAAGATCCGATTTATTGCTCAACATTCATTCATGATTTAATCATGAATTGGATAATCGAAACTATGTTTTATTTTATCGTACCGACTTAATGATGATCGAGGCTAGGCCGGAAAAACAATTGCTAAATTCTCATTTCAGGGTAGACAAATTTTACTAAAATTTTCAGCAAATTCCCTTTACATTAACTAGTTTTTAATTATTAAAGTTAGAACTGTCCGATTTTTATCTAATCTCCCATAATGTATCTTAAACGTATACAATTGCCACTGATTTTGCTGTTCTTGTTCTTGTTGTGGGGGAACATGTTTTGCGAAAAAGCCTAAGGCTCTGCCATTGCAAGTGCGCACGTTCGACAAAAAAGAATTAGCAGGCACGTTTCTCGGAAATGTTCGCTTCGAATGACGGACTTCACACTTTCAAGATACCTGCGATGACGTCACGTCAGTAAAGGTAAGGTCAGGAGTTGTAATTATGGTCTTAGATTTCAGCCCTTACATGTCTAGGTTGGTTCTTTCCACTCGTAAGTATGCTTTTCCCAATCGCTTCCCCACCATTCTATTGGCAGTTGTTTTAATAATATTTCTTGACTACAATAGGAGCGTCAGTCGGATTATTCTCTTTGACTGTCAGAATTGTGGAAAGTAAGACTAAAAAAATAACCCAAAAACCTGGGACGATCATTTCGAAGACTAAAATACAATTATTATATTAAGAAAATGATTTCTGCATGTTTCACTCGTCTGATCATTTATACCTTCATGTCTTTACTACACTGTGCATAATTTACCGTTTGCACCAATAATGTTGTAAATGAAATGGGGTTTAACGTCCTACTCTTTTGCACCTAACAATGGAAGACGGGCATACGCCATACAGTGTGCTATGAGGGAAATTTTGCACGTGCAGCGGCGCTACGGCCTACTCTTATATCGAATTCCAACTGTCAAGGGATATTTTACGTGCACTCCAATGTGTACACGGGACCTCGGTATTTCGTCCCATCTGAACGACAAGGCAGCTGTCCTTGTCAGGCCCTCCTTCTGCATTACTGACAAGAGGAAATCACGCCGGAAAATCGAAATGAACTTTCTCGGTCAATGCAGGGATCGAACACCCTACCTTCAGGCTAGCGAAGAACCAACGCCTTATCCACTTAACCACCATGACCCCCCCAATAATGTTGTAAAATCTGTACAAACTTTCGGTATCTATTTTCTGTTTACCCTTTGTGGTTCACGTGCATTTTCACAAACTATTCTTGATTGTCTGGAGAGAGAGAGAGAGAGAGAGAGAGAGAGAGACTACAATATGGTTTTAATTGTATTTCAATAATTCTCTTAGCAGTGGGAGGAAACCGCACCCACCCCTTGTTTGGTGGTACTTCGTTTTTTGGTGTTTGTGGGATTTTTAATAAGACGCACGATAGAACTTGCACGGTAGGACAAATAAAGTGTAATTAACATTTAATCAGAAAATCTTAACACACTACTGGTAGACGTTAATATATGCATTATGTAACAGTTAGATAACGAGCTGGCAGTTCTCGATAAAAATTTGTTAAAAACTAGATGTGAAAAGTGAATATGTTATAAAATTTAAAAACTTCAGGCGGTACAAGCAACATGTTTACTATATAAAAGGTACGTGCAACATAATGTTTATTATATAAAACCTCAGACGGCACAAGCAACATAATGTTTATTATATAAAACCTCAGACGGTACAATCAACATAATGTTTACTAGGTACAATCAAGATAATATTAAGGTATAATCAGCAAAACGTTTGCTATATAAAACCTCGGAAGGTAGAACAATCAATATAATATTTACTATACAAAACCTCAGAAAGTAAAATAAAAATAATGTTTACTATGTAAAATTAAAAATAATGTCTACTATATAAAATTTCAGAAGGTATAATCAACATAATGTTTACTATATAAAACCTCAGAAAGTTCAATAAAGATACTCTTGATTACATAAACCTCAAAAGACATATCATTTATTACGATTACATTTCGTCTCGTCCGGTTCTTGATGTAAGAACTAAAACTGCCTATTGCAGGCCTTTCTTTAGGCCTGGAATGTTATATAAACTATTAATTAGACATGACATATTACTAAACCAAGACCATAATCAACTATCGATGGCATCGGATACACGAGATTTTAACTAGATTAGAACGGTTCGCCATTTAATTGTTTGTAAGTGATCTTTAAGCACATGATAAACCACCAAGATATAGCTAGAAAGCGTTTGGGCGGTTTATACCCAGTTTCGCTTTTGGCGCTTTTCTGACCAGTCATCCTCTGTCTATAGGCCTATCTTTAAAATGCGTCGAGTAGGCGTAGCATTTTAATTGTACACCGACCAATAAATTCATATATATATTCTAAACGAATGAATTCATTCTGATTGAAAAATGTCTTCTTAAAAAATCTAATGCCACATTCCAAATGAATACCATTTATTAACTTTTGATGTAAACAGGGTGGTTTCAATACAAAGCTTATATAAAGCCATTTTATTTTCAAACATGTTTTGATGGATATTTAGGGCGTGTTCTATGATATTCATATTTAATACTGTAATGGGTCGTCGATGGTGTTTCTCTTTCTATTCATCAATACAAAATCGTGTATTTTCATCCTTTCACGTAAGACAAATCTCCACCATGATATCTTATTTTAGCCTTTCTGAATCCTCGACCGAGCATGGGATTTCTTTAAATAAAAGAGCCGCCAATAAGGGGCCATAACTGTAACCTATTTTCTATTCATGTTATCAAATAACTAAATATAATTGTGAATTTTCTCATAAGCAAATACACTGCTGTGTTGAAGGCTGTGAAAATTCAGAAAACTGGTGCTGGTCGCCAGTGGTGGGTACCATTTGATTTTTTCATTGATTGATTAATTGATGTATTAGAAACTAATATTTTGTAAGGATAGATATTCAAATGTTGATTAATATTTGAATATTTTAAAATATCGGACTATTGCCAAGTCATCTGATAATAACGCTTACGAATTTTCTTATTTGAATGTTTCGGTCAGTCGATTAGAGATATAGGTGATGTCGTTGTTTTGTTTGTTATCGTTCATTTTGATCGGAGCTCGGGGTGGGAGGATTTAATGTAACTTAAAGTTGTATTGATAGGGTATTTGAGTTTTTTTTATTATTTCTTTCAATTTTTTATTAGGACGGATGGGGGGGGGGGGTAAATACTTATTTATCGAGGAAGGTATATCTTCTTAAGTTTCTTGTTATTTATTTCTTTTCTTCTTTAATTTTTTTTTACTTTTAAATTCTGTTTGTTTTTAATTTCTGTTTACGTTTTTGCTTAATTACATTTGAAGCACCGTTAATGACTTATATTAAGATTATCACGGAGATCAGCTCGCTTTCTTAAAGTCTCATTGCGTCATGTTAGCGCAACAGTAATTCCAGGCAAACTTCACTGTTTGGACAGGTGAATCACTAATTGGAATATCGGTTCGATTGCGTTCAGTATTTACAAATTTATATTGCAATGAAATTTCATCGGTTTATGTAATAAGCCTTTGTCCATTTAGTTTCATAGGCCTATATTTAAATCCAATTGAATCCAAGTCGGGAGATTATCTAGGGTTGATATTTACATTGTGTTTTCTTAATTAAATGTTATAGAATTATTTTGAGTATAGATTAGAGCGAATCAAACCGTGAGAAAATGTTGATATTTTAGCGAAATTGCGTGAGCGAGAAATAGGGTTTAACATCCACTCGACCAAAACTAGGTCATTTCGGGACTAATACATGGTTCAATTTTATTTCAATAATTCGCTTGTGCGTAGAGTCTTTAGTAGATGGGAGAAAGCGGGGGACCGTGCAGCGGAAGCGTAGCCATAGGGAGAAAATTGTGAAAATCTAATGGCCGCCAATACGTTTTCCTGCTATTCCAGCCCATAAATACCGCTACTTTAATGTGGTCAAAAATAGGCTAACTTAGATGACTGATTGGAATCCCAAACAATCAAACAATCGTGGTGTGGTACTGGGCCTTCCCCCCCTCCTGAACAGTTTGAATAGTTTTCTAGTGTTCTAGCCCGTGAGTTTTGCAGCCGAATGGCCATTTAATACCGATCTGAATTCCAATCTTCCAATCAGACTGTTGCAGCTGCATTCAAAAACAAAGGAATTGTTGCCCGAAAATGTCGCTCAAAGCAGAGAGACCCCATACAAAATATTTAATCCACAGTCAATTAAGTAAAAATTCACAGCATTCCATTAAAAGAAAAGTAAAATTAATGTTTTTTTTTTTAAATTTCGAGCACTTTATTTTCCCAACAAGATGGTATATAAAAAAAAAATCCACTTTATCCGTCTGCCCGAAAAGTCAAATTGTCTGAACGTTATGCGGTTGTGTCAGAAAGTAAAAAAGCCATATGCCATAAATTGAATATATCACCCCATCACTATCCAAATAATTAATTTCTACATAATGGACACATAAATCATATCAAATTAAAGGGTATGATGTCTCTTAACTAAAAATGCAATCTTCACCTTCCTATGTTTGTTCACTGGACAACCAAAGCGCCACAAAGAGGGTTACCGCCATTGAACGTCAGTGTTAAATGAGAGTCGAGATTGGACAACATCCCAAACAATCTGCTTAAAACACAAATACTATTTCGTTTCTTTTTTTATAGTTTAAAATATCGTTTTACTTATCTTTACTGTACTATATGACCTGGAAGGGTTTTTATACGCCCACATTTTCATGTGGACGTATTATGTCGTCGCCCCTGTCCGTCCGGACGTCCGTCCGTCCGTCCGTCCGTCCGTCCACAATTTGTTTGTGGACTCTCTACAGGTCACAATTCTTATCCGATTTTGACGAAACTTGAAATATAGGTTTATCCCCAAAAGATCTCGGCTGCTTTCGATATTGGCATGTATCGCATCAAAACTTCATGGATTATGGCCCCTGATTGTACGAAAAATCACGTTTTTAGCTTGTGGACCCTATAGAGGTCACAATTTTGAACCGATTTTGATGAAACTTGACATGCATGTTTGTAACCCAAAGATCTTGGTTCCTTTCGATATTTGCGGCTATAGGAATGTAATTTCCTGAATTATGGCCCCCGATTGTCCGAAAAATCACCCTTTTTAGCTTGTGGTCCCTCTGGAGGTCACAATTATTATTCGATTTAAAAAAACGTTTGATTATATCACCATTACACCCTAAAGAAGGTTGAGTTCGAATTTCGGGAAAATCGGACGAAAATTGCCATACAAAATGGCGAATACTGTTAAAAAATGGTATATCAAGGTTGTGGACCCTGTGGAGGTCACAATTTTGATTCGATTTTGATGAAACTTGAAATTCATGGTTATAACCCAAAGATCTTGCTTCCTGTCGATATTTGCGCATATCGGATCGTAACTTCCTGAATTATGGCCCCTGATTATACTCAAAATCGCCTTTTTTTTTAGCTTGGAGGTCACAATTATTATTCGATTTAAAAAAACGTTTGATTATATCACCGTTACACCCTAAGAAAGGTTGAGTTCGAATTTCGGGAAAATTGGACGAAAATTGCCATACAAAATGGCCGCCGTTTGTACGCGAATACTGTTAAAAAATGGTATATCAAGGTTGTGGACCCTGTGGAGGTCACAATTTTGATTCGATTTTGATGAAACTTGAAATTCATGGTTATAACCCAAAGATCTTGCTTCCTTTCGATATTTGCGCATATCGGATCGTAACTTCCTGAATTATGGCCCCTGATTATACGCAAAATCGCCTTTTTTTTAGCTTGGAGGTCACAAATACTATCCGATTTAAAAAAACGTTTGATTATATTACCGTTACACCGTAAGGAAGGTTGAGTTTGAATTTCGGGAAAATCAGACCAAAATTGCCATACAAAATGGCCGCCTTTTATACGCGAATACTGTTAAAAAATGGTATATCAAGGTTGTGGACCCTGTAAAGGTCACAATTTTAATTCGATTTTGATGAAACTTGAAATTCATGGTTATAACCCAAAGATCTTGGTTCTTTTCGATATTTGCGCATATCGGATCGTAACTTCCTGAATTATGGCCCCTGGTTATACGCAAAATCCCCCTTTCTTTAGCTTGTGGTCCCTCTGGAGGTCACAATTATTATCCAATTTAAAAAAAACGTTGTATTATATCACCGTTACACTGTAAGGAAGGTTGAGTTTGAATTTCGGGAAAATCGGACTAAAATTGACAGACAAAATGGCCGCCGTTTGTACGCGAATACTGTTAAAAAAAATGATATATCATGGTTGTGGACCCTGTATAGGTTACAATTTTAATTCGATTTTGATGAGGAAGGTTGAGTTCTAATTTCGTGAAAATCGTACCAAAATTGCCGGACGAAATGGTCGCCGTTTGTACGCGAATAGTGTAAAAATATGGTATATCATGGTTGTGGACTCTCTACAGGTCACAATTCTTATCCGATTTTGATGAAAAGTCACATTTCTAGGTTGTGTACCGTCACACAATAATCATTGTCGGTTTCGAATTTCATTAATATCAGACTGGAACTGACCAACTAAATGGCTGCTCCCAATACAGTATGAAATACAGGACTTAAAGATGTAGGAAAAGTCACTTTCGGTATTGCTTGTTCTCTGTCCATCTCTCGAAAATGTGGGCGTATCCTGCCTGGCAGTGCCAGCCTATCTTTATCATTGACGTGTTCTGAATGGTGTGAGTGATTAGCCAATGAAACGGTATGTTACGGCGAGTTCTTGACATTCTGATGAACGGAGCTGTGGGTAAACCACAAGAAACATCAACGCTGATTGATTAATCAATGTCTGACGTCATAGGGTCAAAAGTCACTCGTTTGATACCAAACGTGAACTCCCAATATAGCTTGTCAGATCTTCCTGTAGTGTATTCCATCGGAATTAGTATTAAAAAACGAAACGAAATATAGATCTGGGGCCTATTTCACGAAATTTTAACTAAGATAAGATCCCAATTTTAGTAATTTGATTGGATAATATTAGATTGATTTTAGTGCTCAGCCAATCAAAATTGAAGTATCTACTTAAATTGGATTTTATCTTAAGTTAAAATTTCGTGAAACAGGGCCCAGTATTTTAAACATATTGCATCTCAATATGTGTTTTACGATTTCCTTTGTAAAACGATATTAATCTCCTTAGTTGTTAATACTGGTTACTTTAGAATCAATAAAAAATATATTTTGTCACATAATTTAAAATAATTATTTAACGAATGAATATTTGTTATTAAACGACGTTTCCACTGATATAAGCTTCTTTATTGATAACTCTCTCAGTATTTAAACAGTAATAATATTCCATAGAACATATTCGGTTTATTTCTAGTCCAATTATGCCATGGAAACAAATTACCACTTTTTTAAAAAAAAAACAAACAAAACATTGGCCTATAAACATTGTTTAATAAATCGTGTGATTTCGGATAAAATAAGGAGCTATTTTTAATATTTAATTTGTATCTGCATCAGCGGCGTGCGAAACGTACTTTTAGTTATCGACTATATTTAGTAACGGGTTTCGTCAGGATGGGCAATATTTAAGAATCTTTATATACTTTGACCTCACTTGAAAGTTTTGACAACCAGAACATTTAATAGATGGAGCAAAATGGATCAGGTAGGAATTAACCCCATGGATATTGTGTGTGAAATAGATTAATTAACGTCCGCTTCAACTGGAAAAATATCGCCGACAATGCCCCCACCCCCGACCACCATGGATACCCGTCTAATTATAATTAAACAGATGTTTTGTTACATTCAGTAATTCGCAGATTGTTAATGTTTGAAGATTTGACGAGAATAGGACAGTCTCGATTACCAATACCATTGCTACGAAGTATCGATTTTCCATTTTAAAGGAGCTAAACCACTAATTCAATGGTATCCATAATATTAGAAATTTAAAACACAAATCATAATTCGATATTTGACTGTTTCAATCAATCTTGTTTTCTTTCCGCGAAAGTATATATGGCTTGAACAAAAACAAAGCGTATCCCACAAGACAATGCAGAAGTAATTTAAAATGGACGATTTACAAAAAACAAAATAATAATTCAAACAAAAACGTGTAGAAAGGACTAATGCCCGTTTTCAATGGTACGTGGCTCCGGATGCGTTTCACCAACAAAAAAATAGGCCTAATGCAAATTTAAGAGGATAGTTACCATGTAACCGGTGCAAACGATTGCAGTTCAGTTTGGACAGTAACTTGCGTAGTACAGGTATTACATTGGTATGTACTGTTTGATCCATTTTCGTATATTTTTAAGGTTTGTAAGAATAGAGCACTATACCCTTTAAAGGGGGTTTAATGGCAAATAGCATTAATCTCGATGAAAATATTTCGAATTATTTCTAATTATTCAAATCTAGATGAAATGGATTATTTGCCGAACAGGTTGCCGAACAAATTCTTTGTGCAAACACAGTTTAATATTAAAATAGTGATGTATCGCAATGGATTCATACCCAGAACTTTCATGGACATGAGAACATTATAGTTTAAGTAGCTAAGTCTCTAACTCAATATCATCCAAAATATTCAACATTGAAAACACGAATTGTTTGTCAATTTAAATAAACATTGGTGTTGTGATTTTACCTTGAAAAGGTGGGCTTCTGATATCCAATATTTAAGACAAAATATTCAACATTGAAAACACGAATTGTTTGTCAATTTAAATAAACATTGGTGTTGTGATTTTACCTTGAAAAGGTGGGCTTCTGATATCCAATATTTAAGACAAAATAAACATTTTTCCATTGGTTCACGAATCGTGTACCATAATGCCTTTCAGTCCCAGTTCTAGCAAGATACTCGAGGAACAAGGCTAGAAACATTGCACCAAATCAAACGGCGTGTATAGTTTGGAATAACCAGACGCTAGAAATTTGCATTCGATTGAGAGTGTTGGCTTATTTCGCCGAACATAACTGATTTGAATACAGTATTGTAAGCACTGCGACCCACGTTTATCAATTTCTAGGTCCAAAATGTTAGCGATTTAGCTCTTTTAAGGTTATGGGTGATGGACCGAAATAGTGCGTGTTGAAATTTCTTTTTTATTTTTGTTGTCAACATCAAAACTGTCGCGTAGAAATAATTATTATAAACACCCACGACCACACCTTCTATTCAACTTCCAATATCTGTGATTAGCTGTCTCGTTTATCGCTAAAAGAGTTCTCATGGCGCACACAGTTGGTATCATTCTAAATTACTTTTCAACTAATAACGAACTGGCAGATGGAAATCATTTTCCGACATTATGCGTTCTATTATTAAAGTAATCGTGACCAGCGATGAATGGGGCGTCAAACTACATAAAGCAGTAACAAAAAAATATTATTCTTTAGAGATGAATGCAAATGCGTTTTTTTTAAAAACAAAAATATGAAATTTCCATGGTTGTGAGAGTTTGCATGGTTGTGAGAGTTTGCATCTTCAAAAAGAAAATAAGCTTTTGTTAGTTGTCTTTTTTTATCTTGAATTTGGATAGTTAAATGATATTTAATATTGCGTCGAAGCATATTATTTTTGTGCGAAAAATTATTTCTTGTTTTAAAGAATAATAAAAATTTTATCAATATTGAATGATAATCCAACACAAAAGTTATGCTGTTTGTCGAAGCTTACAATGACAGTCATTTTAAGTTATATTTCAAGAACTTTATCAAATCTAGCCGCTGATCTAATCCATTTAAATCTCGGCAATTCGATGGTCATGAATGGTTATTACAGTGTATAGGTTTGGCATGTGAATAAATGTCTAAATAATAGTTTATATAAAAATTGAAGCCAAGGATTTTGCGCTTGCATAATGCATCTTTGAATATTCGTATGCCCATCTTTATTAGCCCGCGACGCCAAGATAATTACACGTCAAACCCCGTTTTAAAATATTTTCCCAGCTGTTTTTTGTTGTTTGTTTGTTTTAAAAGGAAACGCCCAGTAATTTTGTCCATGTTTGATAATAAGTCGTCCCCCGTTGGTCTTCATGCGTCAATGGGTATATTATAAGTTGCACTAGCAAAGTAGAAACTATTGGTGTGTATTATTACAACAAGTGGAAGAAAAGGTTCTATTTTTGGTTACGGCTGAACTAAATGAAAGACATATCATGACAATTAAATAATCCTAGAAAGTCCCTGCACATGCGCTGAATGTGCGCGCTGGATTTGCTACAATAAGACAATTTGTCTACGATATCACCCTCGAACAACAACAAACCAAAACAAAAAGCAATGCGCATGAATGATATAATTATATTTTGGAACCGGAACGATCATCTTGATGTTCCTGTTGTTTGAGGAAAAGCGCTTCGAAATTATCCCAAGTCTTCGCTAAATGTGAGATGGTTAATACATGAAGAATTGCGCATCGATAGTTATAGACCTTTTAATAATATGACGTCACGATTCCAAGATGGCTGTGATGACGTTCCTGGCCCATGGTACGGTAATTGTTCGGCCGTAGATCGCTACTGCAACACATTTGGTTCCATGATAAAGATGACCGTGGATTAAACTTCTTTTTTAAACAATGCCGGAACATATATAAAAGTTATAAGATCTATAATTCTAACAACCAACACAACACCTCCATTTCCACATGCCTTTTTTTCGAATCAATAATAAAGATAACATTTTAGGCCTAAAGGCAGAATTAGCCTCTGCATAATACCCATATCATTAATACGTCGTGTGTGATACACCTGCCCCAATAACGTTGTTTTACAACATTAGCTATATGAGGTCCCTGATTCAATTCTGTTATAGGATCGAGAAAGTTCCTTGGGATCTCCTTTGTCATTAGTGCAGTACGTTGGGGTGGGGGAATATATCTTCGTTCGGACGGGCCAAAAAGCGTGGTGTAATTCGATTGTTATCCGGGCAACATTGCCCGCATAGCATACTGCACACATTATGACGTATGCTCGCCCAGTCGGTGCAGAAAGGTAGGCCGTTAAACCCCAATAATAATTTGTTTATATTTATAAACTGATGAAGGTTCGATGGATATCATATAACTAACGTACGTGCTGTTGGAATTTCTCAATAAAAGGTGACAATAAAAACTTCACAAGCTTGTTAAATAAATTATATATATCATTCGGATTATTGCCCATTCGGAACATCGAATAAAAGGTGAAAACACCGTGTATTTTATTTATATTATATATCTACCATATAATTAATATACTTCATTATATTCATATTGACTTTATTCAAAGGAATTCACAACACCCTGTTGGTTTATCCCTGCATTTATCTTGTTCAATTATGCGAATCAGATGTTTTAGTTGATATACGGTGAGAACGTTACTTGTGTGTAAACAAAATTTTTTTCTTACTTTGATCTATCAACCTGTAACTATAATTTGTAATATCCATCTTGTGCCCCTTCATAACGCGATAGTCGAAAATTCGAAACGCGGGAGTCATGACAAAGGCGACAGCACGATATAATCTTGATCCGGATATTAAACATACATTATGCAAGAGCTAAAATCTGTCTAATTGTAAGTCTCTATTTAGGCTTCAGATGTTATAGAAATTATTAATTAAAGCCTTATTTATATGACAAGCTCAAAATTTACTCTGTACACCCTTGGATGACTTGGATACAGCTTGGCTTTAAACAGTCGTCCATTTAAAATTAAATCAATACGCTAACGTTTACCGTTAGTCGGTGACGTCAAAACCGAAAACTGGTGATGAAAGGCCTGCCAAGCGAGGGCACCGTTGTGTTTGGGAACATTACTTGATAATCAAGAATATGTGAGTGGAGTTATGGCCTGTCAATCAAACGATCGGTAATTCTCGTTGACAGTCCAAACTTCCAGCAGTGACAACTCTGTTCAGAATAAAGTAATTTGACTGAAATTCTCATCATTTTTTTATTGTTATATGGGAATTGATTAGTTACACCCCCTTATTCCAGCATTGCTTCGATCATTTCCTTGGCACAATATCAGTACTAAAAATGTTTTATTTTTAACAACTATTTCCCTTACTTTCAGATTCGTGGGAGTCTCAGAACGTTTACAGCATAAAGGTAAACTAGACTTTCAAATTTAAATTAAAGTTAAATATGCTGGTTAAAATCTTACGTTTCAATTGTGTTACGATATTCTGGTTTTTACCATAAAAAATTTTGTTCCATATAGCGATATAATATATGCCAGTGAGAATCGAGCTTTACATGAAACAACGATCCGTGGGAATCGAACTTTTTAGGTAACAAATTTCTGGGCAAGCAGCCAGTTTGGGCACAATCTCGGTATCCTCAATGGTCTCGTTATGCTCTACTCCACTATAACCTGGGTTCATCCATAGAGTATATATTCACGTATTCAAATTGATCGTAGCTTGATTCTACGAACCAATCAAAAATGAGTTTGGTGGCTTACAGTTACTCTAATCGGTTTGATATTAAATTACACTAAATTGATAATCCATAATTAGAGACCTATCGAGATGTAACTTGGCATAACTCTTCCTTGGATTATTGCTCATCAATTAGCAGGATTTGATTTTTGATACTCAAAGATGGCTACCACGACGTCATGCCCATCCTGCTCCATTATAGCAAGGTCGTGCTTCTTGTTTTAAATCAAAGATCACATTTAAATCATATAATTGGCATTTCGTTTTATGGTCATTCTATATGGTTTTATATAGGATAAATATCTCCCTCAGATAAAAACTTGTAATGGCTATAGCAAATGTTATTGATTTATGTTTTAATGTGAATCTCCTTTCTTTTCTTTTTCAGATCTAGCATATTGTAAACAATTCTGTAACACTTATTTGTGTAAAGTCCGCGCTGGTAAGTAACAATTTATTCTCAGGTATTCCGAAAATGAACAGCGGGGGTGGGGGTCTATTTAAGATAATGGACATGCGTACATCGTATTTTTCATCCCTGATTTCATTATTTTTTGCAAGAACATGTTTGTCATCAATTTGCGCTCTTCTTTCGGATTCTAACCAAAGGATGACAACGTACTGCACTTATAAATTTAAACCCACTTTCTGGCCGTGAACCCGACTTAAAAGCACCTACAACTTTTATGTACAATATGGCGGACACAGCCACCCGGGTCACCGCAACTCCGCAACTCTTTAATATATGACGCATTGAATACAATCTCGTTCAGTGATCCATTGAGGTTTCGTATTTTCTATTTCAATACTGATTACACACACTGTCGTGGTTCTTGATTATAACCGGTAATAATGTACAAATTTGGCGTAGTATTACATTTAATCATGCGAACCTACCCAATTATGAGAAAAAAAAACCTACATACAACCCGAGTAACTCGTTTTTAAATCGGTCTGTGCAAATAACAAGAATTATTATCAAAACAATTTAAGGCACACTTTTTATTCGAATTCAGATCTAAAAAACCCAGTGACCTCTATGTTTACCGACGAAAGATATATCATTGATCAAAATCTATGTCGGAGATCATACAGTTTATTTAATTTTGACAATCACGCGATACCAATTAACCGTTCTGATGAAATAAAAAAAAAATGTTCGGTTATATCTGATATTGATTCATAGTGTCCACTACACAGAAAGACATTAGTTGGCTATACTGTTCCTATTCATCAAAAAAAATGTTATTCATGTGTATTATATTATGTATAACTGCCCTCACCTGATTGTTATCAGAACAGAAATAACGAGTACCCCTGACCCCTAGTTCATTAAGACGTCACGTACGGTTATTGACACTCAATAGAATGCTACCGTAAAAAGTACCGTTCATTTTAGTCCTTTTCACTAGACTAACCAGTCAAATTGTTGTAATAAATGTATATTTTAATATCCTTATAAAATATATACCAAATGACATGGTATAAATATGATCAAGGAGTCCAATGTTATCACAGTGACGCCACTTGAAGTACAATAATTTGATGTTCAAGTACTTCACCGAATAATTTCGATATTAATCGTAAGAATGAAACTAAGATTGAATGAGATATTTGTCGGTCAAACCCCGCATGTGAAATTTCCTACGGGCGTATGTTTACTTCAGATAGCTATTGGCATGGCCGCCATAGTGACGCGTCTCAAATTCATTCTTTTACGCAACTACGGCGCAATTCCAACTAACGTCCACTGAAAGAATTTGGCTTCATGGAAAGGTATTCCAGGAGACCCACTAACATTTCCAAGCCATATGGGTGCCATTTATTCAATCACTAGTAAGCTACGAAACAGTTGATTTGGCTTATGAGACTGTTCAATCAAAATGGAAATGTCAACCATACGAGGAGAGGAATCTGCTGACTGATTTAAATAAATCCAATGTTCATTGGAAACTGTGTAGTAATGATACTGTGGTTCGACTGATACAAATTTAGTTGATTCTAGCCCTATTTCCACATTTGCAATATCGGTGGAAATGGACTGTCTTTTAATTCCGATATACTTTAAACCTGCCTATAGTAACTGTACCACAAACCCTAGCCAATCCCCATGCCCCACCAAGTTCTTCCGATTTCAAAAGTCCTCCGACTCGGCTTCAGAACTCTTCCAGTGCAACGAGTGCAGTCTGGCCCCTTCCCTTTTCTTTAGCATATTTTCGATCAGGAACTGGGATCCAAGGCACTACTCATATTGTTGTTCTTGTTGGTGTTATAATTGTCTTCGTAGTGGCGACGCTCTTCGAATAAAGCCCAATTCAAGGCTATCAACATTTTCTATATGACATCACAATATTCCAAGATGGTGTTGGCTTTGATGGCGTCATGCTTCGTTTCGGGTCCTTTGTATGCTAGTAGACTGCATGTGTCTCTTCTTTACACAATATCTTAATAATATGTCCTATGTATATCAATCGGTAATACTATTACCGTGTGAATAGATTCCAGTGGGGGGATTTAGCATTTTCTTTTATTACTTTTTATGTTGGACCCGTCTTTAGACATGTAACCTAAAAAGTGGATCTTTAAAAAGAAGTATATTTTAATCAAAGATTAGTGTATTTACAGTCAATCATTCAGTCAGTCAATCATTCAGTCAGTCAATCAATCAATCAATCAGTTACATTAAAAGGCTACACTTTAATCTTAATCTCAAGGTAACAAGTGACAAACCAAACGATGGCTTTCAAGTATCTCATCATTTTATGGTTACTTAATATAAAACAATCATATATTTTGTTTTAGAATCATGCTTAATAATTTACTAGTTATATAATATATTATAGACAAACTAATTGGGTTGGTTAAGACTTTTATAAAATTACTTATAAGAAAAAACAGTTAATCAAATCTACTTTCAATTCATTTTCCAAGACATGCAGTGAAAGCATCAGCCTTTGTCACCACTGCCTGTCCCGTGAAAATTTGCTTTGATGTTATAATTTATAGAAATAACAATTCATACACAAATATCTATTAAAGAGAATCAAGGATTATTTTGAGTTTGGTTTTCTTGGCTCTTCATGGCAGAAAATAACGTCTTTTTAATTTCCTTTTGAAAAATGTTTTTTATTTTTATAGTCATAACGTAATGGGTAATGGTAATTAATTACTTTCAATGTAATGGGTAATGGTAATTAATTACATTGCTAAAAATGAGAAAGTAATTGTAATGATTACATTTAAAAAGTAATGGTAATGTAATTAATTACACTGGCAATGTAATGACCCCAGCAGACAACCCATCAGATCCACGCTTTGGAATTAAAATTCCCATAATCCGCTCAAAACGATGTCTCGTATATATCGAAACAGAGAATTTAATTTGTCAATTAATTCATATGATCTCAACACCGTCTTCGCGGGAAAAAAGTAACATGGGTCGAAATAAAACGAAACGCATTCTTTTTCTTTTTTTTTCTTTAATAAGATTAATAAAATATACAAGCTCTATTGTTACTATGACGATGTACTATGGGTGTTTGACGACTGGGCCCTTTAATACACTTCAAAACTATGACTCAACTGGTTGCTATTTCCCTGATATTGATATGCACGGGATTAGGGAAGTAATGCATTTTCTAGCATATCTGTTGTCTACGACAACAAGTCATGTAGATTTACAATCGCCATTGTTCAATATTTTTTTTTATCAAAGTTATGTTTAGCAGTTTACACACAGGAGTCAAGCCTAGACTCGTATTACTTTTTAAAGATCCTGAATTATTTGTATTAATTTTTAAAACACGCATGTATGAAGTATAATCCATCAGAAACCCAAACGAGTAGTTTTTAAGTTACCCACATTGGTAACAACGTACGAAGGCAGAAACCGACCATTTTAAATTCAGCAATCGACTGCTGGATTCAGATTGGGATATATGACGGATTTTTGTTTAAATTTAATGCTTCTTACATAATTATCGCCCCTGGCACACTACATCCTTTGCATAATTATCATTCCGTTCGTTTTCAAGGACATTTATTTAAATGTGTTGATCTATTATTCAACCAGCCGGTTGGGGAAACGAAATAGCCAGATGCTCTTAATAATTGGCTCTGGGTCTGACAGACCATTAATCGAATGAATCTTAGATTAGACCATTTAAAGGCTCAATACCACTCTTGTTGTAACTGGATAATATTTCCCAATCTTTATTCTGGTCAACAAATTGTATTATTTTACGATATTCCAATTAATTGATGATACAAACTTCATCTTAATACACCTAATTTTAAAAAAATGGAAAAATTCAACTAAATGATTTGAAAAGCACTGACGTAAACCTTTTCGAATGTGACTTGGATTTTAAAATATTTTCAAACCCTTGGGACAAGTAAATTAGGATGTAATGGATAATTTACACAACAGGTAGGACACTTAAACATCTAGTACGTAGAATAAGGCTATCATTTATTAATTTCTGAAGCTGCCAAGCCAGCAAGGGTGTTATTGTCCCTTTAAGAATTTATTTTGATGGAAATTCGAGATCTGTCGTTTTAGTCCAAATTTATTTAAATGTGTATGATTGATTAAAACGGATCTTAAATTGGATCTCCACTCTCAGGAATTTCAGTGGAAATACTATTCTCCACCAAATCTCATCCCATCGACGTTATATTATTTTATTATATTTTTGGACCAGGAACTGGTCGCTAACCGCTACTCATCTTGTTCTCAGGGGCGTTTTAAGGTTTATTATGGCAGAGGCTATACTATTTTGAGGGCCCTCTTTCGTGGGTGGGGGGGGGGCTCAAAATAGTATAGCCTAGGATTGATGATTTTTATGCCAATGTAATGACTACAGTCTCATTCAGTAATGGATTCGACAGTAAAAGTGTATAGAAAACGATTGACTCGGACTAGGGGCCCTTTCCCTTTTCTCAGAATTTGGGCCCTTTTGTCTGCCTTTAGCCCCCCCCCCCCCCAACTAAGGTTCATTTTCATTTTTCTCATCGGTTTTAGCATTTTTCTCCCGTTTAAATTTTCCAATTTCTTTGATTTTTTTCGCGAGGATGCTGGCGCCTCAGCTATAAAACGCCTTTGCTTGTTGTTGTTCTTCTTGGGGTGACGCTCTTCGAAAAAAAACTCCGCCAATTCTAGTTCGATCGACATGAAAATTGGTATGCTTCTTCTTTGAACAATTCTGTGTCGATTTGAATTTCATCTAATAACATTGGCAGTTCCAGGTCCACAGTACTGACGTTCTTAGTTCTGTAGGTTACTGCTCTATGATGTTTTCTTATGCATAAACCTTTTGTTTGTTGTCGTGTCCTTGGGACTAGACACGTGTACCCTTATTTGAAATCATATTTTGCTTACGGCATTTCAATAACCCAAACTGTATTACCGCGATTCACGTACACCGAATATCAAAGGTTAAAGTCGTTCCAACTATATTACATTTGCTTTATGCTGCATTCTATTGAACCGGACTTCATATAAAATCAACCGTGCATTGTGTATATCTTCAATTGTGAATAGCGATTCAAAGTAATGGAAATCTCGTTTAAAGCTTACCACGTTGCACAACAATCGTGAATATTTGAACTATACTGATAAATGAATCACCCTGTTATTGTTAGAAATTGCATAAATTTGCTGTACTCTATTGTTAAAATGTAATAAGTAAATTTGATTTCGTGTTCTGTTCACTTCAAGACACATACTAGTGACAAGGACATGAGTCTAAACACGATGAGTCCCTTCTAAAATGGAGGCAGAGTGACACTACAAGAAAATCATGTACATTATTTATTATTTGAAACCGAACCAATACATCGATCTATATGCATCTTAGTTTTCTTGATACAACTAATATACTGGGTATGAGGTTGTTTATTTTGAGTGGAGCCAGATTTCCACGGTGTTTGCCTAACGAAGAAATCAAGACTAAATGAATTATCGCTCAATCCGCCATATTTAAGAGTATTATCATTGAAAGGAAATCAATATAGAACAAACAGAACACACTTTCCCAATTTCTTTCTTTTTTTCTAAAGAAATGAACCACGTAGTGTATGTCATATTAACTTATGTCGAGTGGTTTAGACTATATTTCGACTTATACGATTCTTAAGTGATTGCTAATCAGGGATAGGGTTTCTCTTCGTTTTTTCGTTTTTTTTATTTACGTAGACGTTTATAATTTTTAAACATGTTTAATTACATTTATATTTCCGTATAAAAGTTTCACTAACAAGGGATCGTAAGGTCTAAAAGAAAGGTGGGTAAATATTAAATTTATATCCGATGTTTCTGCTGATGACTTCAAAAGGTTATATTTCGTGTATGCCCCGTAAGAGACTTATCGTCTAGTGTTCTTTATTGTCAAATCATGGACACATTTCCGATAAATGGACAAGAAAGAAATCTAAAACATTTCTTTTTTATTTCAATGCGGGTAATGCACGCCCTATTACTGCCAATGAATTACTTCGAGACAAGATATTTTGTCTAAAAAGCTGAATAGGTTTGAAGTGGATTTGTGTTTGGAATTAAATGTATTCATGTTATACCTTTTAAATGAAATGTCGCTATCCGGTAATTGAAGAAGATAAAACCCGTTACACAATAAAATTAAGAGAATGTATCTTTTTAAGTATAAAAAAGGGTGGAACAAAAAGTCCAGTTCATCAGTATGCTAAAATGAATGGAGTAATTTTGATTTGGTCTAGAACCAACATAGATTTTAAAACAGCGAATATTCTGTCGTACGATCACACAGTTGAGGCCGAAATGGACTTCGTTTGAACAATAAAATGTATTGTCAAGTATTAAGCTTTGTCAAGGAAAGCAAAAAGACGTCTATTGTTAAATACGGGATACGCCTTCCCCTTTTTTTATCTACCTTGCAATCGGTTTACTTCTTACACTCACTTACATGTTGAATCAGAATGGGGATAAGGCATAACCTTGTGGAATACCACACTCACTAATATGGATTTTAATATCGAGAAAAAGTTTTATTTTGGACCATTGGATTGAATTTAAATATTTATAAACATGAGATCAATTTAGGTATGTTGTTTCTTAAAATTTCATCTACCCCGTTTTAAAACAAATATTTTTTTCTTCTATATTTTAACATATGGAAGAAATTCTCAATGCATTTCCAATTGCACATAGTTAAAACTGAATGAATGAATGAAATGGGGTTCAATGTCCTACAATTCTGCACTTAGCAGGTTAAAGAAGACCGGTTAAATTTGGATGAATACAAAATCTTGGAATGTGCAATAAGCTGAAATAGGTCATAACGCACCCAAATTGAAAATACGCAACGTTGGTGAATTAACTGACATAATGAAAAGTAAAGTGTTTCGGGCCCTTCTTAATCAGTTGTTTTAATTCTCTGTGTGTCTACCAGAGTAACAACCCTCCACCTCCCCCCCCCCATTTATTTCCTGGTCGAAATTTATGAATTTGAATGGAATTGGGATCTTTGACGTACACTACTAGGTAGTTTAGGAATTTGAATTGCTTGGGATTTTTGACGTACACTACCATATTAAATACATGACGCCTATTTTATTAGATTAGATTTATTTTAGTCTCAGTTTAAACACCATTTGATTCATTTGAAAAGAATTGAACAACAGGCAAAGCCTATACAAGTTCTTTCCTAGGGATACACAAAATAATAAACGGATACATAAAAATGAGATTAAATAAAATAAATTGTAAAACCGAATATATGTACATTTTCATGTGAAAATGACATATACGAAATATAGTTGATGCAATTATTTGATATTATACAGTTCCATTGGCTCGAAATTCGGCAAATTGGAACTGGATTGAAAAAAAGAATCCTGGAGATGAAAATTCAAACTTATGCATTTTGGTTAAAGCAACCTGGCCTAATAATTTCCGAGTATCCTGGTAGATACGATTTAAGCCATTGACGGGTCTGGCACGTTAGTTATAAATGAAGTGTAAATGGGTTTAACGTCCTACTTCTCTGCACTCACCGGGCTACTGAATACGGGTTGTGTGTGACACGTTAGTTATAAATGGTTATTTCATAGTTGAAGGATAACTGTAGAAAGGGTGTGGGAAAATATTAAACTATTAATTTGAAAGTGCAATAACATAGCTTGGGCTTGGGAACTGCTACATAATGAAAGGACGAATACGGTCTTGAAGACAGAGTGGATATTTAATGTGGCAGAGTATTTATTCGGAATCCCGGTTTGTTTTTCAAATTGAACCTGTTGTTCAAAAAATGGAACCCGTTTCAGTTGTGCAGGGCGGAAGGGTAGGGTCTGACACGGACAGTTTCTAGTATGAAAAATCGTGTGCACATCAACGCCCACGTGCAAGAACCCTTCACAGTTCTAATTCGAAATAAGAGTAGGCCGTAGAGCCACTAATTAATCAAAACTTCCCCTCATAGCACACAATATGGCGGTGCAGCCGAGAATTGATTAACCATGGTGCTTCAAGTTTTCAATATATTTATGAAACACTCCGCTTCAGAGCTGTTTCTATAATCCAACTGTTAATTATTAATATAAATTTTGATATGGTGTTAATTCTTATTTTTTCTTGTATATTTATCATTATTTGGCCTACTTCGACCTATTGAGTACTGTAACATAGCATAGTTATATTATCATGGAATACCATTTACTTTGGAATTTACTTCTTTGAGTGATAAAGCCGAGGCCAGAAATAACTTCTGTCCTCTATATCATTATGTCTTGTGATATTCTAATTCAATTACTACACGTTGTTTAAACGATTTATATATATGCTATAATAAATCTAACAATCCACCTTTAAAACTGTCAAGGCTAACGTCGCAGTTTTTGTAACGTGAAAAAGGCACCGAGTACATTAATACAAATAACATGTAAACGAAAATAAAGTTCATTGATATGGTTATTGTTATTGGGAGATTCAATTTTTAAACGAGTCATGTTATGTTTATGTGTATGTGCATAGGCATCAGTTCGGTGGCGGACCCTGTATAAATGACAATATAAAATATTAACCTATTATTCTCTTTCTATGAAACGTGTGAATGCAATGAAATGGGGGTTAACACCTACGTTTCTGATCTGAGTGACTGATGAAGACTTATGAAACATGGACATTTCAGGTTTTGTGGGTTAGGGTGGTCTAGTTGATGAAATTTAATGTTATATTTAGGTCCAGATATGCCACGCAAAAGTCACCATTGACACACCTGTTTTTCACAATTTTCCCGAAGGAACCAACCTGGGAACCCTCTAACCAGTATCCGCCACTGTTTGAATTTGTAATACTATGATAGCCTAAGCGGTGAAAACATGTTTTATTGTTAATGTTATATCAGGTTATTTTCTCACGCTACCATATCAATTGACTGAGTGCTCTATGGTTCAACAGATATATCCGTAACGCCTGTACACATTCATATTAGAAAAGAATATTATTAAGGCTGGTCAGTTTTGACTGTTAACGATTTGTATCGTGAATGGGACTTTTATTATTTTATCCCGATTAAGTCACCTGAAACACTGTGTCAAATAATTGTTGCAATTGTAAAACACATATCTAGAAGTAATAATTATGGCTGGTCAGAATATATACATTGTCCACAATATAATAAGATATAGTGTGCATTTTTAATACACATTATATTTTCATCATTTGTTGAAGGTATATTTTTTATTGTAATAGAATTAATGACCCCTTGTGTACCGTGAAGCACACCAGGTCAAGGGGCATTAAGTGTTTTATAAATGGAGGGTATGCCATATGGGGAATTGAAAGAACTGCTACGTAACATTCTAATCTCTCATGCAACCAAGTTAAAATAGCATTATGCAAGAGCAAAATCTGATTTTTACAGGTCTTTCTTTAAGCCTGAGATGTTATCTAAATAATCAATTAGACATTAATTAACATATTCAGATCATAATAAACTCTTTATGTCAAGACTAGCCTTCGATGTTGGCAGATTAAAATCGTATATGCCGCTTAATGGCGGTTGATATTTAAATCAATCAGGTGGATAATCGAGACTATGCTGTTTATATTAATGATTTGAGTAATGATGACAGAGGCTATGAATATTTCAAAAGCTTTTTTCTCGGCTAATAGTGAATCAATTTGACTGAAATTTTCGGCAAATTATCTTTACACTATCTAGTTTTTAACTATTGTAGTGAGAACTGACATCTCTTTATCTTATCTCCCATAATGTAACTTTAAATAATCTTAGTAGAAACAACCATGTGCTTAAGGGGACGAAAAACCGAGGTCCCTTGGCAGTTGGAATTCGATGTAAGAGTAGGCCATAGCGCCGCTGCCCGGGTAAAATTTTCCCCATAGCACACTCTATGGCGTATGCCCGTCTTCCATTAGCCCAGGTTAGGTGCAAAAGAGTAGGACGTTAAACCTCATTTCATTTCAATGTGCTTATGTGTGAAATAGCTTTACATGTATTTAACGTCCGCTTCCCACCGAGGTGATATCGTAGACAAAGACGCTTCTTATATCGCGGTATCCCTTTAAGGGGCTAATTTGTGGAATTATTAATATTAATAACAATCTATTGGACTTGTTTGTTGGCCTATATGGTCAAGGTTAATCCCTTTGATCACAATGATAAAATACATTATCGTTATTCAAAGGTGTGTTTAAGTAAACAGGTCAATATAATAACAAATAATCCACACAGTAATAAAACATATGGACGTTAAATGGTCAAAAAATGAAATGAAGTGGGGTTTAACGTCCTACTCTTCTGCACCTAATCTGTGCTAATGGAAGACGGGGATACGCCATACAAACTGCCCGGGGATCTTTTATGTGCACACCAATGAATACACGGGACCTCGGTTTTTGGTCCCATCCAAACGACTAGTCAGCTGTCCTTGTCAGGCCCTCCGCCCTGCATCACTGACAAGGGGAAACAACGCCGGAAAATCTGGATGAACTTTTCAAGTCCAATGCAGGGTTCGAACACCCGACCTCTAGGCTAGCGAGCCAGGTTAAATGGTCAGAGTAGACTGTATGTTGCAATATAATGAATATATTATGGGAAACACACCTACACACAAACTGGGTCATTCGGGAATACCGTATGGTACAATTTTATTTCAGTAATTCTCTTGTCTGGAGGAAACCGAGGAATTTCAATAAGTAGGGGTACTTGGCATTTGAAGAAAACGGAAGTCTGCACTAAGAAAATTTACCGGATTTTCTGTTTCCTACCGCTGCTAAATATCCCTATTTGTATCGAGTGGAAGTTAAACTCACCTCCCTCTCACACACACGACACACCCACACACACCATCACACACACACACACACACACACACACACATGGAATCTCTTCTAATGCTTGCTATGCCAATTTTTGTGTTATTATTTGTTAGATCTTAGCAAAACACACAACGGTGAAGATATACTGCTTTCTTCATTGTGTCTGCCAAATAACTGTTGACTGTTGTGGGTAGTTTGCAAATTAACCTGAAGTGGTACTTCATTTAAATTTTTTAAAAAGATGTAATTAGCAGGTTTATTATGTTTGGTGCACACGACTCTTGGGGATTGGGAAGGGGTTTACTGCAAGTAAGGCACAAATTCAAAAGAAAGCTGAATTTGTGTATCGATAACGCGCTATCTCACTATGAAGAAGAAAAGTCGGGTCCTAGTATGCACGTTGGTGGAGGAAATGAAATGAAATGAAATGGGGTTTAACGTCCTATCCTTCTGCGCCTAACCTGAGCTAATGGAAGACGGGCATACGCCATACAGTGTGCTTTTGCCTACTCTTATATCGATTTCCAACTGCCAAGGGATCTTTTATGTGCACGCCAATGTGTACACGGAACCTCGATTTTTCGTCCCATCGGAACTATCTCGGCCAATGCAATGATCGAACACTCGACCCTCAGGCTAGCGAGCCAGAGCCTTAGCCACGTGATCCCCCGTTGGTGAAGGACTGAGGAACTAACATGGTTCGGATGGGAAGAAAAGTCGAATCTGAGTATGCACGTCGGTGTGCACGTAACGACTATAAGTTGTCGCGTGTCGGCCCCTCCGTACTACAACACGGGTTTACCATTTTAGAGAGCCATACTCGCTGAGTCACCGTGGCTTCGAATTTCAACAGTGCCATTGACGCAATGATTAAAACTATGAATGGACAGAAGAATTAGCGAAGGCAAGCGGCATATGTTAATCTATTTTGCAAAAAAATATTTGTTTTATATATGGTCCAAACAGTGAATTATTAATTTCAAAAATAGAAATAAACCTATTAAAATTGTTTAGAAATATGAAACGTGATTTTGGATTCGAACCATGATTTAACATAATACCAGAATATAACCACAGTCAAACATGTTTTATATGCAAACATTGTATTTCAATACGTAAACTATATATTTTATCTTAAACATTGATAAGGGGCTTTAACAAATGAAAGAAATTTATGGGTGTAACTAATGTGATTTTCGTCGTCTTTTGAATTCAATTTATTTTTAACAAGAAAGCGCTTTAATTCACCTTGGATTCTATGAGTGACACGGTCTAATAATGTGTGTGATATTTTAGGTTTTAATTGGCCTGTTTTCTGCAAAGATACCATTTTAAATTATTGATCCAGGGCTTTCTTAAAATCCAATCTGTAATGCGCCAACGAACCATTACGGGACGATTGTAGAATGAAGCTCCATTTTTATACGCCCACATTTTCATTTGAACGTATTATGTCGTCGCCCCTGTCCCTCCGGACGTCCGTCCGTCCACAATTTGTTTGTGGACTCTCTACAGGTCACAATTCTTATCCGATTTTGACGAAACTTGAAATATATGTTTATCCCCAAAATATCTCGGCTGCTTTCGATATTGGCATGTATCGGATCAAAACTTCATGGATTATGGCCCCTGATTGTACGAAAAATCACGTTTTTTAGCTTGTGGACCCTATAGAGGTCACAATTTTGAACCGATTTTGATGAAACTTGACATGCATGTTTGTAACCCAAAGATCTTGGTTCCTTTCGATATTTGCGGCTATCGGAATGTAATTTCCTGAATTATGGTCCCTGATTGTCCGAAAAATCACCCTTTTTAGCTTGTGGTCCCTCTGGAGGTCACAATTATTATCCGATTTAAAAAACCGTTTAATTATATCACCGTTACACCCTAAGGTAGGTTGAGTTCGAATTTCGGGAAAATCGGACCAAAATTGCCATACAAAATGGCCGCCGTTTGTACGCGAATACTGTTAAAAAATGGCATATCAAGGTTGTGGACCCTGTGGAGGTCACAATTTTAATTCGATTTTGATGAAACTTGAAATTTATGGTTATAACCCAAAGATCTTGGTTCCTTTCGATATTTGCGCATATCGGATCGTAACTTCCTGAATTATGGCCCCTGATTATACGCAAAATCGCCTTTTTTTTAGCTTGTGGTCCCTCTGGAGGTCACAATTATGATCCGATTTAAAAAAAAACGTTTGATTATATTACCGTTACACCGTAAGGAAGGTTGAGTTCGAAATTCGGGAAAATCGGACCAAAATTGCCATACAAAATGGCCGCCGTTTGTACGCGAATACTGTTAAAAAATGGTATATCAAGGTTGTGGACCCTGTAAAGGTCACAACTTTAATTCGATTTTGATGAAACTTGAAATTCATGGTTATAACCCAAAGATCTTGGTTCTTTTCGATATTTGCGCATATCGGATCGTAACTTCCTGAATTATGGCCCCTGGTTATACGCAAAATCCCCCTTTTTTAGCTTGTGGTCCCTCTGGAGGTCACAATTATTATCCGTTTTTAAAAAACGTTTGATTATATCACCGTTACACCGTAAGGAAGGTTGAGGTTAAATTTCGGGAAAATCGGACCAAAATTGACAGACAAAATGGCCGCCGTCTGTACGCGAATACTGTTTAAAAAAATGGTATATCCTGGTTGTGGACCCTGTATAGGTCACAATTTTAATTCGATTTTGATGAGGAAGGTTGAGTTCTAATTTCGTGAAAATCGTACCAAAATTGCCGGACGAAAATATCATTTTCAACTTCAAATTCAAACGTTTGAAGATGGCCGTCCATGGAGAGGAATGGGAAAACAAGGGAGGTAATTGGTTAACTATTTCCTCAATCAATCGGTGTCTGCCCAAAAAAATTTGCCCATGATCCTATAATAGTGAGTTGACAACCTTTTGAGCAAAAAACATAGAAATAATTATGTTTTGACTTTCTTAGAAAATATGAAATTGGAACTTTAATGTGAAAGAAATAACATTCTCGAAAAGGGATGCGCATGAAGTAAGTTTGCTGCCCTACTTTACGGCTATCACAGCTGGCAAAGCGCCACCTCTAATCATTCAGTATGCCACATTTTGCGCATGCAGGTCCCCGACCTCTGTTAACAGATTCACATTTTGCAAGTACACATAGCCGTTAAACATTTACTGTACACGGAATACAATTCCTGTATATTGTTGAGAAACGTTTTTACTAGAATACTCAAGCAATGATAACTTGTAGAATGATGACTGGACAATAGGTGTCTGAATAAAACACAGTAATAGTACTCGATAGAATTATGTTCATTGTAACCAATTACTAACTTGTACAATATTAATACATTTGATATACAGCGAACCAATGGTTCACACATATAACTTACATTTTACATGAAGGACAGAGGTGTTTAAAATCAGTTTACAACTACCGCTAACCCTATCTGAATTGGGGTCCGATTCAAGAGCCGACTTTACCATGATAAAAATCTACAACTAGCCTATGCAAGATTAAATCCTACCCCTTCTCTTTTCCGTACATTCCTTTACTATGTTTTTTCTTTCTTTTCCCTTACTTTCTACCCCTTCCTCTTCTTTGCTTTCCCTTTCCTTTCTATTACTTCCACGTGATTACTATCTCTATCCTTTATTTCATATCTATTTCCTTGTTATTCCTTTACTTTTTACCATGTACCTCTTCTTTCCTTACCCGTTGCTCTCTACTCATTTCATTTCCTTCCTATCCTTTCCTTGACTTTCTATTCCTTTCTTTGCATTCATTCCCTTTACTTCGTATTCCTTCCTACCCCTACAATTTTCTTCCCGTCCTTATCTTTTTCTTTCCATCTATCACATCCCATTGTTCAGTCGCCAAATAATAACATGTAAGTATCTAGTTGCTCGTATAGAGCAATAAAATAAATTTCATCTATAATGTGTTTGCATCTAATAAGAAGGCTATATCAATAATACGCGCATTTATTATTTTCCAGGTTCGTGGACGAAAATTTGAAGAAGCCTTCAGACGTACCCATAACCTTTAATTGACTACTTCGTTTCTTTCGAGAAAGTAAAAAGGTATGTTGACAACAATATTATCTGAAAGTAAAAAAATATCCCAACTACTTAAAATCGTTAAAGAAAAGGTAAATTTAATGCTGCTTTACTTTATATGTAACTTTGTATCCGCGTATGCTTAAATAAATATAGGCTATGGCATTGTTGATGTGGTGATATTAATTTATGTTCGTTTTATTAAATTTGTGGTAGAAAATGTCCCCTGGGGGACAACAACATGTCTAGCCTCCAACCAGCCCCTGTAGGACGTTGAACACAATTTTATTTTATTTCTCAAGCGATCCGTCATAGAGAAATGGGGTTGAACGTCTGCTCAACACAATCTAGGTCTTTTCATGAATTTTGTAATTCGCATGCGCATATGGGGTCTGTGAGGGGGGTACAAAATCCACGAAGTTAGGCAGGCAGGCAACCATGCTTCGAGTCACGTGCATGTGTGGGTCGAAGCCACGCCATTTAACCCAATCACATACCTTATGAGCTAACGCACACCCGTAAGACAATTCGGCTACCCCCCCCCCCAACTTCGAAATTTGTTACAAATGAAATGAAATATCCAAGGAAGTAAAGCCTCACTAAATGACGTGGACATTTTTTTATTCATATAAGAATATTATTAGTTCATCATTCTGTTCGATTTTACACAAACCCAGTAACAAACGGTTAGTCTTACTATTGAAATTCGCTTTCAAAGAAGGTTCAATTCAAATATTATGACATTGAATACATTCACATATGTTAGTCGATAAAGCATTGAACTGTTGCTTGTTCGGATTCGCTCGATTGATCATTAAACGGGTTTATTTTTAATTAAAACAAACCTATTTGAGAGCATGAATAGGGTACTTGATCGAAAAGGTTAACTAACCTATATCTGAAACGGAAAATATATAATATTAAATATTTTCTTAGTCGTCTCATCTGTACCAAACAAAAATGAAGTCGTGGTAACCAATGGCGTAACGCGGGAGGTAGATTTCTAAAATGTACTAAGTAAAGACAAAATATGAAATTTTCTTGGGGGACTTTACCCTCCTCCCCCGGTAACTATCCCCGCCAAATAAATGTTATCCCCCGACCTACCCAAAGGCGCCATCATATCAAAGTCATCTTTTAGTATTAGAATCATCGAGATTGTATTTAATTTAAATTACGTCTAGAGAGAGTGCATTGGTTATCCCCCGACCTACCCAAAGGCGCCATCATATCAAAGTCATCTTTTAGTATTAGAATCATCGAGATTGTATTTAATTTAAATTACGTCTAGAGAGAGTGCATTGGTATAGAGAACCATGGTGATGCTGGGGCCAATTCCTTGGTTGTATGCCCCTTTGAGTTTCTGCGCACTTGACACTAAATCATACGGTTTTCAATATTATAATCATAATTCTTAACCAGTATCAAACCCTTAAATACAGCTATTGGTCAAATATGCTAAAAATCGACCCAAGCATGTTCCACGCAGCCCATTTATAATATAGCCCTTATAAAACTTTTGTGGTTTTAATGTGTCAAATAAAGAAACTATTTGCAAAGTTTTATGTTTCTGGATCAAAGATGTTTATCATAAACAGTGATTAAAGGATGAGTAAATTCTTAACTTAATTCTGGGGATGTTTTGTGAACTGGTGGCGTACATGACGTTCAAAATGTATTGGGCGCAATACCTTTTGTTGTATAATAAATTTTTCGAATAAATGGTGTTACGTGAATCTAATAGGATGGTTTCATGTATTGAATTCGTCGGGTATTTGAACCTATATTCACACGACATACTTCGTTTTAACACAAATTCTTTGGATACAACCTTCCTCTGTGTGGCGATTTTTGGCTTTTGGCTTTGTATTAAACCACACCCATTCTTTATAATTTATTCGTGTCAAATCGGTTCGATTAACATAGTAACACTCGAATATCCTGTAATGCTGTTTAATTACGCTTCCCTAAAAATAAGTAATAAGTTGTTTGTTGTTGAAATAACCGATTAGGATTAGGATTATACGAAAATACGGCTATAGTCAAAGATATTAACTTCATTATTGGAAATCCTAAGATCCGTAATTCTAACCGGACCAATCCTCGAAGTTACAACTACCATAGAATAGAAACAATCGCGTGTATTATGTAATTACATATAGCGGTAATTCCTTTAAGATTATACGCGAGAGAGAGAGGGGGGGGAAAGGGGCGGTCGGGGTGGGGGGTGGGGGGGGGGGGGGGTAACGTCTACTTGACACAAACGAGGTCATTTCGTATGGTTCAATTTTATTTTAATAATACGTTTGCGCGTGGGGATCTATGCAGTGGGAGGAAGTGGGGAAACCAGGGGTCCCGGAGAAAATCTACGAGGTAGGAAACATTATACGCAGAAGTTCACATAAGTAAATAGGTAAATACGTGCAAGTGTCAGATATATCACTAAGGATAGAATGTCAAAATAAAAAACGAAAAAGGGCTGAAATGTATTTTGTTTACCTAGAGACATAAGACGAGTTCGTGTAGGTTAATAGATTTAATAAATATCCTAAATTAGTTCAATATATAATCAATCATAATAAAATTACTTTATAGCCACACGACGCAGATGGCAATAGGAAATACGAGACAGGGCTGAAAAGTCGGGTTTTGTTTAGAGCACTACAACAGTTTAATATTATTATAGATACATAAAGATGGTGGCGGGAGATCAATAAAAACGTCAGTAGGCTTGAAATTTTTCACACGTTCCTTTAGAATTGATAGATTTGACATTTATTTTGGGGTTTTTTTATTTGGTAAGAGAGGTCTTAATATGGGCCTTTATTCTTACGAAGTATTCCTTTAACTCATCCCCGTGGGGTGTGGGATTCTTTAACATCCCATAATGGTTTGAGGGCTAAATTGTTATCAATTTCTATAACTAAAACTTGTGCAATATTAAAGTTATAGCAGACGAAAAATCACCCAAGAGACATTACCTCGCACAAAGAAGGGTTTGTTATATATATACATGTATATATGTTAATAAATATTCATACATTCGTACTATATAGGTAGTATTTTTTTATGAATGGTAAATAAATCTATTTCTTAAATCTCGATCTGTACATGTTACAGATTTGTTTTTTTGTTAATATACGACGAATGGTCATAATGAAGGGTGGGGTCGCTGTCGTGACGAACGACACACCTATAGGTAATGCACTGGCCACAAAAGCCTTAATATATCGCCCTATTGATCAACGATAAAAATGAATATTGTGAGCGCGTATTTACTATCTTTTAATAGGTTGAAATAATACTCCCTCATTATTATGCAAATGATACTACGTCATGTGTGAACGCATGCGCATTGCCGCTAATCGCCCCTGTGAATGGATTAAGGTATATTATGTATATCGTTCGGATCTATATCACAACAAGTCTTGGTGTTAACTATGGGATTATAGCAGTTGTAGATTTCTCCGTTGATCGTAGAAGATAGGCAATGCAGGCACTGCCTATGTGTGGGATTATTAATATACGTTATGACATTCTATTTAAATACTGTTATACGGAATTTACAACATAATTGGATAATTTATATTTTCACTTTTCATAGAAATTTCGATGAATTTACGGATTATACTTATAGTGAGTTTCTTCGTAAACATTTTCGGTAAGTATATAATAATATTTTATTCCATAGAGACTTTTTTTCGAGTTTTTTTTTCTTTCTTTATTCTTTACCTTATTTAATTGTAAAAGTAACGGACCATGTTCTTCACTTTTTTGAAAAGTTATCTGGGTTTTTTTTCTGCTTCTAAATATTGAAGAAGTAAAGTATTTTTATATAATCTTGATTTGTTCTTCACTTTTTTACACATTTTATTTTTTTTAAAAAATACACCAAACTATTATTCCTTAATTTTAATCGTTTTATTTTTTTTAAATTATTATTTTTTCTGGAAAAAATATTGATCTTTTTGAATTTGTTTCTTTAATTCTACCATTTTATTTTGGCGTTTTAGCTGACCAATCGAAGTGGTTTATACACGATGACACCAAGGACTGGAATGACGACGATGGCGTCGATTTTATGTCGCAAGAATTACTCCTACCGGTTAAAACAAAAAATGTACAGAAACCGAAACCGGTTAAAGTAACCGGGCCCGCCAAGCCCCAAATTAACCAATTAAAAACAGGTACGTACGGAAAAGGGATGCATAGTCGAATATCACAGATTTTAAATAATCTTAATATGTTTATTGAACATCCGGTTGAATTTTTAGAAGAAAAAGATGACTATTTAGAGTCTTGGAGGTGTAAATAAACGTTTCCCCCAAATTATAATTTCATAAAGTCATTTTTCCCTTTATTATCATGTTTTAGATTGGCATTTAGTAATTGAACATATGACACAAGGTACAATTTTATGGATACACAATTACTGAGTTTGCTACTAAACGACGTTTCGACGAGGATACTCTCGTCTTTATCAGAGAAAGAGAGAAATGGGGTTTAACGTCCACTCAACACAAACTAGGTCATTTCGGGAATAACATATGGTTTAATTTTATTTCAATAATTCGCTTTCGCGTAGGGGTCTTTAGCAGTGGGAGGAGGAAAGTGAGTGCCCGGAGGAAACCCACGAGGTTGAGAAGGCGCCCCTATCTCCATGCCACATACGCTCACACCAGGGCTCGAAACCACAGCCGCAAGCCAGAGGTGACCGGCCAGCTAGAGGTCGAAGCGCGGCACTCTAGTCCACAAGGCCACCCCCCCCCCCCTCGTCTTTATCAAGCAAATGATACAAAAAATGTGAACAGTAGGCAAATATATACTTTTTTCGATACTATGCCGTAGTTCTTTTTTATTAAGAGCTTGTGCGTAGCACTGTGTAGGGTCACCATCCTTACATCTATGTCTCAATTCAGCACCCCACCCACCCACCCGAACTCATCCCGATGGTTAAAAAAGCCTCAGCCCCCCCCCCCCAAAAAAAAAAATCCAATTACCCCCCCCCCCCCCCAAAAAAAAAAAATATTTCGCCAAAAATAATGATTTATGTAGGAGTGTTCTTAGCAGGCCACATCCTCAGCCCCTCCAAAAAAATTCTGTATTTAGCCCCCCCCCCCCCGCCTCATATCCACATACGGATTATTAAGAAGACAATTTACACTGCATGGACGCTGATGTTTCATTTAAGTACTGGATAGATACGGGTTTACGTATTTAATACGCACGGTCTTCAAAAAAGTGGAATCGCTATACCTAGAACAATCCCACTTATGCTTTTAATACCAAACTATTCATCGTTTTATTCTGCCATTCAGTAGGTTAGTTCAGGTTAACTCATGTTAAGGTACCGGAAGTCAATCTTTAATCAAGTCTCAGTTGTGAGTCTGTTAGCGAGACGGTCGCCAATCGAAGTGGTTTGCGGTGTAAAATCACTGTTCACCTTTAAAGCTCACACATAAGAATAATGATCTTTTATTTTAAAAGAATTCTGATCTGCATTAACTTCTTAGAGAGAAAATCTTGTCATTGGCTGTTGACTCAACCTTATGATACACGCGTTCGCATTAACCATTCAATCTCCCACCCCGATGAGATTTTGCCACGTCATGTTGAATGTACTCTTAGTGAAGGACTATTATAATAAACACGTTATATTCATCTATCTTTTTTTCAGAAACTGTGCAATCAAAACCCGCAACTGATAGTAAAAAGACAATTAAAAAGGCTTCCAATGTTCCAAGTGTAGGAAAGCATAATTTAATTATAGACGATGACGAACTTTCGTCACACGAGTTTATTATTGTGGATCATAGTAAAACAAAGCCAAATGTACTACCCTCTGCCAAAAAAATACCAGTCAAATCCCAGTCTGTCTCATCTCATAATGGTAAGCATTAACAGACTCTTGCAGAAGACTCTTTGGGATATATTGCTGGCTTATTCTACCCACCATGACCATATTTCAGTGGTAGGATTTTTGTCTCCAATCCGATTATTCAAGACGGACATATACCATACCGAGTGCTATGGGTGCAATTTTGCAAGGGGCACACTTTGTCGTACTCCTATTTCGAATTACTAAGAATTCTTTTTTCGTGCTTTCTGTGCTACCCGAACATCTAGACGCCGTTCCTCGCCCGGTTCTCTTTCTGAAACGCTGGCAATATGAAGCAACGCCAGATAATCCCGACATAAGTTCTCGGTCAATACCGGGATCGAATCTAGGACCTCCATGTTACCGATCCACCACGGCACTCCTCAGCATTCGCGGATAATTTTCTTGATGATGATGTAACACGCCTGTTTTCTGCCGGCTGAAATGGAACATAATCGGATTTATCGTCTCGTCGACGTTTTAATACGCCATTTTGAGACTCGTCGGCGAGAGGGTGGGGGTTAAGGTCCCACGACACAAACAAACTAGGTCATTTCGTGACTAACATAATATGGTTCAATTTTATTTCAATAATTCGCTTACGCGGACCCGGAGTAAACCCATAAAGCTGGACAGACGCGGTTCAGTAACTAGGATTCGATAGGCTCACTCCCGGTGTTTGATTGAGAAAGTGCTTCAGTGGTGCAGGCCCGAATGTGTCTTATCCTTCGGATGGGTTGTAAATACTGCGGCCCCGTCGTCTACCCTTTATATTGGTTGGTGCAGGTTAAACACCATTTAACGTTTTTTCGATATTTTCTGTATTTTCATGCACAATCGTAAATAAATCAAAGCGTGGGATGGGGTGGGCCATAAATGATATTTCTATTTTGGATGGTATTATATGCTTACAAATGACGATGTCGCTTTCTGTGTTTGATTCTTTTATGTTTCTCCACTTATCTTTCAATATGAGGGGCCAATCCTAGATTTTCGATGGGTGTTTGCCTATACGACAAAGAAATGCACTGACGATGGTAAATAAAAACGTATAAAAGAGCCTTTGATCAGTTGATATTCCATTAAAATGCAACAAGAAATAAAATGCAAACCCTGGTCATTCGAAATTATCGCTGTAACACAACGATAAACAGCAATTTTGTGTTCTATGCAACAAGAAATATAATGTGAACTCTGGTCATTCGCAGTTATCGCTATAACACAACGTTTTTCAATAATTCCGTGTTTCGGCCGCCTCGGCGAGTATGGCACCGGCTCACAGACCAGGAGATCACGTGTTTGATACCTGTGTTGGCCTAGAAAGTTCACAAGGTTTTCCATCTGGTTTCAATGGTTCGTCTAATCCTTCGAATGGTAGGGATAATAATCGTAAACACATATACCTTAGGGAGCAAGTTAAATATCCTGTGACAATTGAAAATCGAAATAAGAGAAGGCCGTGGTTCCCAATAAGGGGTACAACTCTTAAAGCTAGCATAAGTAGGAGACTCCGTGCCAATGACGAGTGTCAGTTGGAGTGCACGTAAAAATCCCTTTACTTATAGCTTACAGGAGCAGCTGTTCTCTATAAGCAAGGGCCATCGGGTTCGCTTCCGGTGTAGGCAGACAAGTTCCTTGGTTTTAGAGGCGTGGGTTCACCTTGTAAGTGGTTCATGGCGGCGTGCACTTAAAAATTGGTCCATAGTGTCATTCTCCTGACTAAATAGTTAACCATGACGATGGTTTGGCAATTTACTTCAGAAGCCAATAGCACAAGGATTTGGAGTCCACTTAACCACAGCGTATTGTTCACCAGACCTCTACCAAAACTAACCCTGGAGCTGGAATAGATTTTATTGTTCGTCCAAAGTGTACTGCACCGATTCTTCCGTAACGTCCCGTTGAATGTTATTTTCAAAATCTACAATTATGTACTTTTATTTCAACAGCAAAAAGTAAAACAAAGGCTTCTCCTGTTTCTAAAACGAACGTTTCTCCTGATTCTCCGTGCTCAGACAAAGACGTCAATTGCTTATTAGCCAAGGAAGAACTTTTAGCTCACTCTAAGAAAGCTGCAGTGGCACCACGAGTAGTATTTATACCTAGTGTTAAAACAACAACCCCGGAACCGAAAGCAGCGGTGCAGGCTCACCGTGTAGCTGATAATATAGTTAATGCTGGTGAACACGCCCAAAGACACCTTTTAATCGTAGAACGTAAGTATTTTTAAAGGTAAACTTCACGCTTTGTAATTTAATATTTTTATATCAAATTAAATACCAATTAAAGGTGGACATTGTTGTTGAAGTTTAACTTTTATAAACTATATTTTAAACACTTTTCCGTTCAGGGACTCTTTCGTTTATATGTTAATAAATTTGCCAATCGGGTTTTGCATGATTAACATAATCAATTAAATTTGAATCTTTATTTCTAAGACATTCAATTCATAAATTGTCCTTTAATCTCACGTAAACGCTAAGCATTCTTCGCTAATCGATGATCCGTACACATGCAGGTTACGTCTTCTGAAGAAAGGCATTATTAAAATCGGGTCCTGTTTGTCCGAACTATTGCGCCAATCAGAAGAACACACTATCGCGTCATTTGTTTTGAAGTACATATTATCGCACCGACGGGTCTAAACACTTGATATCCCTACTAATGTTTAATAAGCGCCCTAAGTAAGCCGCTAAAGATAGTTCCGTTTCGGATAACATTTATATGGTTACAAAATATCTGATTTTGGTTTAAACTATAAGGTATTGAACTGGCTTTGTCTGATACTATGCTTCGCTTGATGATTGTCGTTTCGAAAGATGAACGGAATAATATTTCCATATTTTACTTCATTTTAATTTTGCGTTAATTGGTCAAGACAGGCTGTCATCCCTAAAACACGATAATCAAAAAACTCATTTCAACTCATGAAAGCCTGTCATCATATAGCTGCACTCTCTTCTCGTGGTTTAGCATTAAATCAAACACCTTTGGGCACGAACTACATGTATATTGAAGCAGTCTGCGTCAATTCCCGTATTAATTTTATTGAACATTGTATTGTTCCAGATGAAGTCAATGACGAATCTGATGAAGACATTTTAAATTCCATCAATGATGAACAAGTTAGACGATACCGACGACAAGTTACCGCCGGAGGCGACGGCGGCTCAGGAGCAGGTAACTTTCTAAACTTTCATTTATCTCATCCAAGTGTCCCTTGTCCATGACCAAAAAATACAGTTTCGATTTTACTGTAGCATTCCGATAATCTGTAACCTCAAACATTTAAACGGACAGATATTCGGAGATTGCGGGGTGGTTCAATGAGTAAGACTAGAGTTCGATCATGGTCCTACTTGAGAAAATATGAGTGTGGAGAACGGAATTACGGCGTCTAGTCGTTCTAATGGAACAAAATTCATGTCCCCGTGTACGGAAAAGAACGCTCCATAGTTGGAATTTGAAATAAAAGTAGGTCGTAGCGTCGCTGTCCTGGCAAATTCCCTTCGTATGCCCGCTTTCATTAGCCCGGTGGAGCAAAAATTAGGAAGTTAGATCTCTTTTGATTTCATTCCATAAGGTGCGATCCTTTTGTAGCTCAGTTATTCAAAGCATGTCTTTTTACATGGACAGACACCTTGAATACATTTTATATTTAAACCAGTTGTTGTCTGTCTGTTTTTTGATGAAATTCCCACTCATTATTCATGTATTCTTCACTTCCAGGATTCTTCGAAGAAACAACAAGCGCTTTGCGTAAGTAATTACGTTTCTATTAAAAACGCTGGTGCAAAACTTATTGCTGAATGAAACCAATAAAAGGATATTAGAACATTAGAAAGCAATCGTCCTATTTGTGGAGTTGAACAATTTAATATGATTATAATAAACTATGTTGTCTTTTGCAGCGGCAACGGACTTGGAATTCTCGATATCCCAAACCATTACTTTAGAAAAAAGAGTTGAAGGTCCTTTGTCAGGGGCAGATAAAGCGCTTTATTCAGCAGCATTTAAAAAAGAGGTTAGTTTGGTATACTGAAGCCTAGGGCCTCCGGGTCAGATGTATAATATTTCTGGCACTGTCATGATGTTTTCTTTCACGTACTGTAGTCTTTCACGTCCGCCATCATCTTCAGCTATAAGCCAGGTTCCCACTGTCGAGTGATTTGCTACGAGAGAGAGAGAGAGAAAGAGAGAGAGAGTTAAACGTCCACTCGACACAATCTAGGACATGTCAGAACAAACATATGGTTTAATTTTAGTTCAATTATTCGCTTGTGAGTAGGGATTTTAAGCAGTGTGGGGAAACCGGAAGACCCAGAGAAAACCAATTAGGATGGAAAGGCGACCTATCCCTTCGAAACCACGCCGGTTGACTGAATGATAAGCTTTATGATACAGCGCGCACGTGCTACCCATTCGCCCCCCCCCCTTGCGTTACGAGCAGATACGCTCAGATACGTTGTTTCGATACGGTCAACACGATTGGATTGCTACGAACGAATGACCTCAATATATGATAGGATCACCACGATTAAAACCACGAATCGCCTGACCTTAATATACGATAAGACCTGATAGGATCACCACGAGTACTCCACGATTAAAACCACGATTTCAATGGTAGCACGATTCATGAGAGGGGGAACTTAGTATTACTTAATTGTATTTAATACCTACTTCTATCTTCCCTCCCGTCATGGGGGTAGGAAATTGGGAGAGACCCCATTCATAAGTTGAATAGCCTAGGACCTTTCGTAATGCGATTCCAATTTCGGTTGAATGCACATTTTAGATGTAAATTACATATATACCAACTTAGAAAAGAAATTTACCTCATGAAATTTAATGAAATCAAATTAACCCATATTGGAAGAGGTTGTCTCACTTTTAATTATTTTTTAAAACTAGCTAACATAATAATGGTGTTTCTTGTTATTTATTTTAGCTGGGAAGATTGTACGCCTTTTTCCCTGGATATAAAAGAATCGATATTAAAGATGTGACATTAAATGCGTATGTATTTTTTCAAATATCTTTTATTTTTGTTTTGTTTTGTTTTGTTTTGTTTTGTTTTGTTTTGCTTTTATTTTATTTTATTTTATTTTATTTTATTTTATTTTATTTTATTATTTTATTTTATTTTATTTTATTTTATTTTATTATTTTATTTTATTTTATTTTATTATTTTATTTTATTTTATTTTATTTTATTTTATTTTATTTTATTTTATTTTATTTTATTTTATTTTATTTTATTTTATTTTATTTTATTATTTTATTTTATTTTATTTTATTTTATTTTATTTTATTTTATTTTATTTTATTTTATTTTATTTTATTTTATTTTATTTTATTTTATATTTTATATTTTATTTTATTTTATTTTATTTTATTTTATTTTATTTTATTTTATTTAAGTATTGGAATCTAAAGTTAGTTGACATTATATTTGTATTTTTTTTTTTCTTTCAGAGACCGAAAGCCACAGGTCCAATATTCTATTGTTCTGGATGCTTCAAAAATTGGTGCATTTGGAAATACGCCCGACGATAGATTGGCAAGCATTCTTGGGTCAATCAACAAAGCGGGAAATGTTTTCGATAATGCAAATCCAATCCTTGGAAGCAATATTATCCCACCAGACACCAACCTTGCTGAGTTTAACCAAACAGGTTGGTTTTCTCTTCTTTTTTCACTTTCATACCGATTACCATTAAACTATTTCGACATTAATTGACTATTTTAAGTTTGGATGTTTGTTTCACGATATGCAGTTCCATTGGAATACAAGGCTTAATGCACCCTTCACGTGTACTGAGAGTGATTATTTGACATTTGATTAAGAATTCTGTAAATACTGAAGTGTTTGTTTTTGGTTGTTTTGAGCTTTTTTTTGGCGGGGGGGGGGGATCTTGTTCCTCATTCAAAGTCATGAATCACTACGCCCCTGACTGAAAGGCGTTCCCAATTCCACAAATGGCTATCAAGGGCTTTAAATCTTAGATTCAAAATTACCTTTAATTTCATTTTCAGTCACTCTTTTACTATCGGATGTGTGTAATGCTGACGAGCCTTGTCCAGTCGGCTATATGTGTACGGCCAATAAAACAGATACAGGCGAATATTCAGATGACACAGTCTGTATGCATGCTTGCTATTTTACCAAGTTAAATGTTTTGTGTCAAAATAATGCTATTTGCTCCTTGGATAACAACAACGAACCTTATTGCCAGTAAGTTGATATGTTTTATTGTTGATTGTAATCCATTTACTTGTTGTGATGTATACTCTGCTCTCCATTTCAATGTTAGCGTAGTTTGTGTCTTGGGAGTCAGTGAGTAGGACGTTCGACCCCTGCGTCGGCCGAGAAATTTCATCGCAAATTTCTGAAGTGGTTTGCACTTGTCATTGGTGGGCAAGGAACAGCGTATAGGCGTTCGGTTTGGACAAAAAAAACGCAGCCCGGTGTACATATTATTGGCGTACACGTAAAAGAATCCGTGCAAAATGGAATTCGATATATTCGTGTAGGGCAAAATTTCCTCCATAGCATAATGCATAGCGTATGTCTGTCTGCATTATACCAGTATGAGCAGAACAATATGACGTTAAACCCCATTTTATTTCCGCATGTTTATCATGCTGATTTTGTTTGCGTGTGGTGCAGTTATATGTAAATAAATAAGAATTGTAGGCCTTTCTTTAGGCACGAAATGTTATTTAAGATTTTAATTTGACATTAATTAACTTATCAAGACCATAATCAACTCTCGATGTCGAGGCTAGCATGAGATTTTTGTTGGATTGTAGTTCGAGTCGCTGAATTTTTTTCCTTCTTGATTTACCGATAAAAATGAATAACCGAGACTACTGGTTTTGTCTTACCGATTTTAATAATGATGAAAGAGGCTAATTAAGGGTTACTTTCATTCGCTTAGTTCTAACTTCATAGTTGAGCAATTTGACTGAAATTTTCAGCAAATTGCTTTTACATTAGCTAGTTTAAACTATTTTAGTGAGAACTGCCAACTCTTTATATTATCTCCCATAATGTATCTTGCAACTAAATATAATATTGATCCTCGTGACACTCCAAGGCCAATTGTTTCTAATTATTATGAGCAGTTGTTCGGATGTTTCTAGTAATCTTAAAGTGTTTTAGTGGATAAACGCGGAAAATATTTAACCAGTAGTATTAAGTAACATATTGAACAAATGTGGCGCTAATATATACCCTTGCGATACACTGTGTCCCATTTTGAAATATTATGATCGGATTATTTTCGCAAAATAAGGCGCGATAATCCAACAAATGCAATCGCGGAATTATTACAACTATGTTTGCCTTATATAAAGATGGCGGTATGATATAAATAGAAATCAATGTTAACTTTTAAGATGATTTGGAGAACTTTTAGACTAAATTGAGGTTTTGAAATAAAATTATCTTTGATTGTGTATAGCTTAAGTATTATATTTCACTTTTATTCAGTCAGTGGGTACGGGTTTGAATAGATAATAAATTTATCGATTAATTTCAGATGCGGAACATCACATAGTGGCCCTTTTTGTGAAAATGAAGGTCCACAGACATCTGATAGTCTTTCTACTGCTGAAGTCATTGGAATTACCACCGGTACTTTACTAGCTGTTGCAGCATGTGCATCATGTTGTTTCTTCCTTCTTTTCTGTAGAAAGAAGAGTGGCAAGTAAGTCGACTCTACAGCTCTATAAATGTTTATCCGATTTTGGAAATACCTTTAGATACTTGATTAACAAATTGAATAGGTAATTTTGGTATCTGTAGTACTGATGAATACCAGCTTGAGTATTGTTAGCCAAACCTAATTTTTTTTTTTTGTGTGTTGCTAGGGATATGGAATACAGTTACTATGGCGATGATGATAATTTAATGGAAGGTTATATGGACCAAGCTTCCAATCTTGGTATCTCAAATATGGTAAGAATTACAGTGCTATATTTCATTTTGCATGATGTAGCCCAACTGATCCGTTTTTAATGAACGTGATATAAACTTAATAATTCTAGATATATACAGGTCACAATTCTATGGAATACAATAGCTGCTTATTACTGAGCGACGTTTCGACTAGGCTTCTCTAGTCGTTATCAAGCAATGATAAAATCTAAAAAGAGACTAGAGAAGCCTAGTCGAAACGTCGCTCAATAATAAGCAGCTATTGTATTCCATAGAATTGTGACCTCTAGTTCAATTACTAAATGCCATTGAAACAGTTTAATTCTAGATAGTTGAAATCGGAGCTTGAACTTTTTTTTCTCTCTTTACGTTATGTAAGAATATTGAAATATTAAACAGACACTAGACGAATCCTTTATTGTATTTTTAGTATAGTTTTAAAGCAAAATAAGCAATTTAAACCTTATTAATTAAATACGTATGCAAATTATGTATGACAATATACACTTTTTAAATATCTCTGTAAATGCTGAACAGAACCGACGTAAAGATGCTCTAACTTTCACAATATTAACGTAGTTTGCAAGAGAATAATAATTCCCTCAAATATGACGAACAGAGACTTTAATTATCATTTTTAAATTATAGGATATTTGTATGTGGTTAAATCATAAGTTATTTGTATGTAGTTAAATTATAAGTTCACAGGTTTACATTCCCTTTGATGTTAACATTGCTTGTTTTTCAGTATATTGATCGTCCACGAGTTTCCATACAGCCTCTAGATATATACAACGATCCAAAATTAGGAGCTCACGCTTAATGTAGGTAAGTTGATCTTTGATATACTCAACTTCCGATTAAAGATACATAAAATAAGCGCTAGTTCTGCTTACTGTATATATTTTTTTGGCTTCAAATAGTATGTAAATTATTATTTAGTATGTAAATTATTATGTTCTCTAAACCGTTAGCCATTGGACCAAAACAATAGAGGGAAAAGTCCTACTGTTCTGTTCTGTTCCTATTGAGCTAATGAAGAATGAAAAGGTTTATGCGCTTCTTGCGTCCACATTTCTGTCGTGTGCGCTTCCCATTGGTTGTGCATGGGGAAATGCGATATTTTTCTATGTAATTATGGTGTCTTTACATTCTATGTATACCAAATATGCCATACTTTTACTGGACATATCAACCCCTTAAATACCTTCGCGGGAATGTATCTTTAATATTGTGTAAACTTTTTTTCCAGGTATGAAGGTTGGATTTCGTTTCGGTATCAACTATGCCACAATTCAGCGTTAACCAGAACCTTTTCAAATGTTATTCCCGGTGCTCTTCCAAAGCTTGATTATGCACTGCCGTAGTGATAGCATCATCTAAACATTAGTGAAAAAAAGACCAAATGATCGTGTAAAATCTGAACTCGAATCTTCGTATCTGTTTCGCATATCCAGTTCATATTGTGTATTTCATAGTGTTATTCAATATCAATAAGGGGATGCGAAAGCATAAATAGCCTAGTTTGCCAAGTCTTTCTTGCTCAAAAAAACGGGTGCCATGTTGTGCTCAACGATTGGTTAATTGTGTTACTATTTAATTCTTATGTCATATAATCGTGTATTCGCGAGGGTCTTTTGTGAATAACCTTCTGTATCAATTCATGTATCCTTAAATGCCTTTTAATTGTATCGATTTGTGTATTTTTCAATGTCTTTTTGTTTCAGTTTGTGTATCTTTAAATGTTATTTTTGTATTAATGCATCTATCTTTAAATGTCCTTTTTTGTACAAGCTTATTATATTAACTTAATTATTCACGCTTGCTTTTCTTATATCGCTTTATCTATTATCGGGGATATCATCTAATTACTGAATTTATTAAAGGGACAATAAGCGAGAATAATACAAAACATTTACAACTATGCCATATAAGTCTAGATATTTCTTAAATCGACCACACTTGACTTCCGTACAAGCCATAAAAGTTCTTGTGCCCACACTTTTAGAATATTTGTCAACCACTTGACTTTCTGTCCCTTTAATACAGAATAAATTTGGATTACTAAGTTCGTTTCATTTTACAGATTAAACCATATGTTAAACGAAACGATATAATAATATTTATTTTAATCAGATGTCAAATCGGGTATTACAGCTTAATTATTTAACCCAAGGACGAATATTCAAATTGATTTCTTTAAAATCATTATTTCTCCATTTCTGCTAGACTTGATAATATATTTTCTATTTCATTGGGGGATGAGCGTTATGAAAGATGAAGCAACCGTGATAAATCATTTGTAATCGATGGTATATTTTTAACATGCATCTTTATGTTCTTATATTGTCATGAAAGAACTAGGATAAAAACAATTACCAATGTACTGTGGACGAGTAACTGGGAATGAGGTCATAGCAGCCATCTTTGAATTGTTACGTCATATCAAAATGCATGTCAAGTGTCACGTCAATCGTACTTGAATTGGCGGACCTAAAGATAAATAAAAAAGACGATTGGGGGCGGGGGGGGGGGGGGGCTCAGTTCAGTTCCAGGTCCAATAAAAGAGTTTTACTTTGTTTCATAATTATAAATTATTCTCTTGGACACCATACATGTACGTTAGATATTGTAATTTTTTAAACATTGTTAAGGGAATTGTTTTGAAAATTTGCTATTGTCTCGATATAACCTTCATTTATTTGTTTTTCAAAGAGGGAAATTTTTTATTGGTATTGTTTTATTTGTTATGCGGGATAAAAATGGTCAACACCTTATTCTAAAATCCTTTGTATTTTTTTCAAAGTTGAATAATTATTATTATTATGATATAATAAAAAGAAATCATCCCATTTATCCTTGAACGTGGAATCAAAACTCTTCGTGTTTCACACAAAAACATTGAAACATAAAGATGTATTTAGCTATATCCCTTTTTTATTCTACCTTCTCCTTAGAAACATGGGTCCGAGCGCTGGTCGTTCATAAAGGACAAAAAGAAATTCTTATTGTTAAAATAATTTTCACCTATGTATTATAGAAATTATATTGTTAATAATTGATATTTATTAAAAGATCGAAATAAGAAACATGTGTATGTGATAACATGGGGTAATTTGCTTTTGCGTTTCATTGCGAAATGGTGATAAGTTACGTTGCACAACATAATGTCGTCCTCCCGGTGAAGCTTTATAATACAGATGAGTAAAGTACACTGTACAATGCCGCATTCCTGCTAGAACTCGGTACTGTGGGTCCAGAGATTTTGTGGTTAATCTTGCTGGAACTCCAAAAATCCAAACTGTACGGAGTCAAAGTGTTAGTTATTAAGTACACGGTAGCATCTTGCTGGAACTCAAATAATCCAAACGGAGCGGAGTCAGCTGTACGGTAAAATTATAACGAAAGTCTATACAATAGATCCAAAGTTTGGCCAGTATACACGGATTATTGTTGCCATCCTGCTTAAACTGTAATGCTTGAATTACAAGGCATCCTCCTGCACAGAAACTCTAGAAGATAATATATAAAGTGCGGCGAGCCAAAAAGCGCTTTAATGTTGTCTCCTGTTGCATCTGTATGCAATAGATCCAAAGTTTGGCTGTAGGCACTCGCCTTCTTAACAAATCGAGTCATATTCATTCGCCCATTCGGAGTAGAACAATGAGACGTTAAACCTCATTTCATTTCTTAAGAGTCGACGTGTCCTTTCGCTGAAACTCACAGCAAGGCAGACCCATTATGTTAAATACACAGTGTAATGACGTTCCCTTGATGAAAATCTGTACCATAGATCGATCCCAAGTTTAACAGTTGGGGACGTGTCTTCTTAACGAGTCCTCCTGGTGAAACTCAGTAGGATATATTATGAGAGTGTAATGGGTCAAGTGCACGGTTCAATGTTGTTTTCCTGAAGGCAGGTCTATACAAAAGATTCAAAGTATAGCATCGCCCCAAGCTATAACCCAATACATAGACACAAAAGCACGACGTATTAGGAGATTCGGAAAGGGTAAGATTCAATGAGTGCCAATTCCACTTGTCGGAATAGCCTAGTGTTTGAATTGTTGATTATATTACTTTCTGAGAAGTATTCAACGTTGCCCGGACAATGACAGTGTCTATCTACTCTTTTATAACGAATTTCAAACGCTAGGGATCTTTTTGCCCGGACAGTGGCGTTACGGTCTACTCTCTTATAACTAATTCCAACCGCTATGTGATTCAATGAGCTTTCTCAGCCAACATATTATGGCAATGCGCGAATTAGTATTCTATATCTATTCGAAAGGGCTGGTGCCACTTTCATTTCCAAATCGCATGTATTATAATCGAAAAATCAAAGAAAGTATAAACAAATTGTCAGTGACAGATGTTGGCCGGTCACCTCTGGCTTGCGGCTGTGGTTTCGAGCCCTGGTGTGAGCGTATGTGGCCTGGAGATAGGGGCGCCTTCTCAACCTCGTGGGTTTCCTCCGGGCACTCCGGTTTCCTCCCACTGCTAAAGACCCCTTACGCGCAAGCGAATTATTGAAATAAAATTAAACCATATGTTAGTCCCGAAATGACCTAGTTTGTGTTGAGTGGACGTTAAACTTCATTTCTCTCTCTCTCTCTCTCTCTCTTTCTCTCTCTGCTGAGGATGCTTAAAGGGAGATAATTCCTTTTCCACTTGGTTTAATTAGAGAGAGACCGACTAACATATGGTTCAATTCTTTTCCAATTACATCTTATCAGAGAGAGAGAGAGAGCGAGAGAGAGAGAGAAATGGGGTTTAACTCAACACAAACTAGGTCATTTCGGGAGCAACATATGGTTTAATTTTATTTCAATAATTCGCTTGCGCGTAGGGGTCTTTAGCAGTGGGAGGAAACGGGAGTGCCCGGAGAAAACCCACGAGGTTGAGAAGGCGCCCCTATCTCCATGCCACATACGCTCACACCAGGGCTCGAAACCACAACCGAAAGCCAGAGGTGACCGGCCAGCTAGAGGTCGAAGCGCGGCACTCTAGACCACTAGGCCATCCCAACCCCCCCACATGTTATCAGACAATCAATTGAGTGATTATAGCTGTCTTAACTTTATCTTTTCGTTTATACGATAATCCACAGGTTAAAGGAGCACTGGGAAGTAAATACTGTAATGTTGGTAATATATTTTAATTTTGACTTTGTCAAGGGCCAAAAATTGTTTTGCGGAATACAAAAATGTTCAATCTTGTAGGTGTTGAGAATAGTTTGTAACACGACGTCATTTACCGGGAGAAAAATACCATCCGTTAGAATTAAAGACTCCTACCTTGCTTAGTGGACTGACAACGCAAACCCCTGTATCCATTGCTTTCACGAATCCCCCGGTCATGTACTCGTACCGTCATTAGACACCCGGAGAAAGGTTTACAATGCACCTCAATTCTACAGAACTTACATCTTTACATTTTTTGTCCGGAGATGACATAGTTGTGTCGAATGGACGTTACCCCCACCCCACATCTCTCTCTCTCTCTCTCTCTCTCTCTCTCAGGTTTTTGTGATATATGGAAATTAAATGCTAAGATTAGTATTCGACTACCGTATGAATCCACCTTTTGTAAACAAATGTTAATATAAATCTGTAATTGAATCCATGGATCTTATCAGTGACCTACATTTAAATTTAGTCATTGTCAATATTTCATATAATGCATCGTTTAGTTGAGTTGTTTTGGCCGTTGGTTTCAATATGTACCGAGGTAGGTATTTGTATATTAATATTCACGTTCTATAAGTTATTGGTGAAATCTAAAATGCTTATGAAATGTACCAAGGAGATCGCAAATTTATATAAATCGTCTCAGCCCGGTTTAAAACTTGGTTTCAGGCCCTATCCAGATGTATTAAATTGAGAAGACAATTACCAAAATGGCGGTAAAAATTCATTGTAAAACTTGGTTTTCAGACGTTGTCCAGATATCAGGACTGAATGAATGGCAATTCCTCCCTATCAGGACTGAATGAATGACACTTCCTCTCCGCTCTATCACGAAAGCCTACCACGGGTCGTAAAGTTTGGTAGATCGCATACCAGCCGCAAGTTACTGGGTGAATATTTGGTTTGCGCAGGATCCAAAGTCTGTACGCCCAGCTAGCCCTACGGTGTCGATGACGCAAGCGAAGCATTCGTCTCAAGCACGGGTTTACTACCCCCCCACCCAATAGACTGCCCTTGGTACCATGTACGTCTGGCTGTGAGCTAGGTTTTAGATACAAACGATCTGACTACAAACCTATATTAGACACAATTGTGAGTTTTCTCAAGGAATAATAATTTGTGACAGCATACAAAAATGTTCACCCTTGCTAAAAAAAAGGACCGGTACAGCCCAATGAAATTTTGAGGTGTTCTTCGGAATTGAAAAGTGCTGTGTAGGTGAAATAAAACTGAAAAGGACTTGGCGGTTTTAGAAACAACGCAATCTGACAAACATCTATATATCGTTTGATTGTATTTGATACTTTCGATGGCCTACATTAGAAGAAAATCTGACCAGATGTACTAGGAGGCCGCCTCAAGGTCATACGAGAGGCGTTTAACCCTATGACGTCAGACATTGATCAATCAATCAGCATCGAAGTTTCTAGGGGTTACCCATAGTTCCGTGCACGGCACGCCAAGGGGTACTCACCATAACAGACTGTTTCATTGGCTTATTCCTCACACCAGCTAGAACGTCTGTTATATAAAAACTCTTCCAGATTCTAGCGTTGTGAAGACAAGTAAAACGAAATTTTGAACTATAAAAAACGAAGCGAAATAGGATGTGTCCATTACAATCAGGTGCCAAATTGTTTCTGGGTCCAGGCCGCAACAGTTGTGTGGAATACGCTTACAAGATATGCACACAAAATGTGATCCTGTGTCAGTACTGTATCTGAAGAGAAAATTTGTTTATATTATCGCATTATCATTAACAATTGAAAAGGAAAACATTTTCTATGTGAGTAAATATACTATTCAAAAAAAGTAGGGGATATTTGATTTTGGGGGCATAATACTAAAATATGCAAATGACTACGAGAAAAGTCACTATAGAACCTAACAGAAGACACATTTCCAGTTACATGTGACGCCCAAAACCAATAGCTTCCGCATGGAATGCAGGTGATGCTTGGGATCATCATGGGGGTCCAACCCAAGATTTGCACGACTCTGACTTTGAATGTTACAGTCATTGTGGCATTGAATTCCAGGGCGGAAACATCAGTTTAATTGTTTTAGTGACCAGAAAACAAATTTTGATATGCGTCGGCTTACCCAAAATGAAAGGTTATGTGCCCTTGGCATGCTACAGATCGGCACAACACAGGCGGTTGTGGCGCGGACGATGAATGTTTCTCAGTCTGTCATAAGCATTCTATGGCCCAGATACCGTGATACACAATCTGTACAGGACAGACCACGCTCAGGTCGACCAAGGGCGACAACTCAAGCCCAGGATCGATTTATCCGTACCTTGGCCTTGAGAAATCGTGTCATCACAGCAAATCAGATCAGCGCTCGTCTTCAAACAGACACTGGTGTGAGAGTGAGTGGCCAGACGATTCGGAATCGACTGCATAGGGGTCACCTTCGCGCCCGACGTCCTCGCGTGATCCCTTGTTTGAGATCATCACATTCAGGCAAGACGTCGTTGGTGTAGGGATCGTCAACACTGGGATAATCGACGCTGGAGCAATGTGATGTTTTCAGATGAGTCAAGGTTCACTGTTGATTTTTTGGACAGACGTAGGAGGGTGTGGCATCGTCGAAACGAGCGCTTCCAAGACGTTAACGTCATCAGACATGATCGATTTGGGGTGGGTCTGTTATGGTGTAGGGAGGCATCACTGTTGCTGGAAGAACGGCTTTACATGTTGTTGCAGGGCGTGTTACAGGCCAGTACTACCGGGACAACATCTTGACAGTCCATGTTGTGCCGTTCGCACGACGTCATGGCCGCCGTTTCATCTTCCAGGATGACAACGCAAGATGTCACAGGGCCAAGATCGTTACAGGTTACCTCCAACAACAGAACATCACCACATTACCTTGGCCAGCACTGAGTCCCGACCTCTCCCCATCGAGCCACTTGGCAAACCTCGTAAGATTTCGGACAATCTAAACTCGGCTGTATGATGAATTCCGCCATATTGGAACTACTTTAAAGGTCCCGGATGAAACATGGCTGCGCCCATTCCAAACACAAGTTGGCGACCTATTTGGCTAGCGACCTTCAACCGATCCAGCTGTAAGATAATGACGAAATTACACTTCTATTCTGAGCTGAAGGAATGGATAGAAAATAATATATTCTACTTTCATTTGATAGACATAACGTTGGATTTTATTGGTTGATAAATAGAGACTGTTGTCTTTACTCTAAATAGGTTTCCAACGAACAGGTTGCAGCTCGATCGGTCGAATAGGTCGCTAGCCGAATAGGTTCCCAATTTGTGTAATAGCGTCAAGTTTTCCTGTTAAAGTAAACCGGTAGCCGCATCGCAAATGTGTGGACGTAGGTACATATCATTACTGTCATACATCCGAGACTAGATGTAGTTTACGGAATCTGTCGAGATTAGCCAAGTGCCATCGAGCATGTCTGGGACATGCTTGGACAGAGGTTACGTCAACGTCAACAACGTCCTGCCAATGTCCAAGAACTTGCTGCTGCGTTGCAACAGGAATGGGACAATCTGGACCAAAATGAGCTTAGACGTCTCATTAGGAGTATGCCACGTCGGATCAATGCTTGTTTGGCAAACAGAGGAGGATTTACCCGTTACTGACTTTGTTGTGATGCTGTGGTAACTTTGCTGTTGGACCCCGGGTATCATTTTACCCTTATAATGGTCAGTCTGTGCCTTACTTAGTCTAACCAGGCGCGGATCCAGAGGGGGGGGGGGGGGGTCCAGGGGGTCCGGACCCCCCCCCCCCCGCTCAGGCTTTAACATTTTTTATGCGATTTTATTGGGGATTTAGGCCTGTAATTTTGGAATTTACCTTCCGGAAATACGTCAGAATGAACCAAATTGAATCTAATTTACCAAATTAATCGGTTGAGAGCAATTAGTTAAGCAATTATCAAACCTAGACCCCCCCCCCCTGCAAAAAATCCTGGATCCGCGCCTGCTAACGATCATTTGGAATAAATCGATGAATGTGAACTTTATTTCATTTTGTCATTTGTTTCTTCGTCAGTTTCATTAGGTGACTTTAATAACACTTAAAAATCAAATATCCCCTACTTTTTTTGAATAGTATAGTTAGACAGTTAGTTTTATTCAACTCTTCACAATGATAATTATCATTTAACCTTTCACAATTATTATTATTCAACTTTTCAAAATTATCAATATTCAACAGTTCGATTGGTGAAATGTAAATTATATTCATAAATTCATTATAATTATGTTTTAAAAACATATGGGAACCCGTCTGGATAGTAGTCATTACATCACATTGTTTTTCAGGAATGTTGATACGAGTTTTCTTCATTACGGTTTTCGTCTATACGTGTAAGTTATTTGTATTCTTTAAATACCACCGCGGAGTATCTATCATACGACGGTTGCCATCTGCTAAATCAATGATTCTTAATTGATAATTTTGACCATATATAATTATAGGCAAAAAAAAAAAATTTCTTCTGTATGCTGAAATATATAACATCATCGTGTGCTTACAATCACATGATCTCTCTGGTAAGGTTACAATATAAGACAATCGACTTTGATTTTATTTGTTGTTACATGAATTGGGGAGAGGTTGGGGGTCACTTCCAATCATTTATCTTTTGTTAATCTATATAACATATAGAATCAAACAATGTATTGACCTCTATCAAAGAGTCTTAGATCATTTAAGATGACTTTCGAAGACGAGCGCGTCAACCTCAAATGCACTTTATTGCAAGATTACCCCGTTTTGTTTAGAAATGTAATGTAATATGCTTGTTTATTAAAGATTGCGTTGGATTGTCGACTGCGAACAGTACATCTATAGAATCGCCTTTAGTGGACAATAGTGATGGCCCGTCAGCTTCTTCATCAGCTACAGAGAGTTCTCTACTGGATTTATCAATAACAGCCACGGATTCCACAATAATCGATGAATTTGCTACTTTTATGGAGAGTAGCTCGGAATCATCTGACAAATCGTCCATTTCACCAACGATGACACTACAGTCACTGGTGTCTTCTACCCCAGTACCCACTTCCACTAATGTGTTGTCATCCTCAGGTAGGTGATACTGAATCACATTATTCTTAAATTAGTTATATTACCTTTTAGTGACCATTGTCGAAGTGGGATCACGTGGCTAAGTGGGTAAGGCGCTGGCCCACTAGCCTGGAGGTCGGGTGTTCGAACCATGCATTGGCCGAGAATGTTGATCTTGATTTTCCAGCGTGATTTCCCATTGTCAGTGATACAGAACGGAGAGCCTGACAAGGACAGTTGTCTAGTCGTTCGGGTGGGACGCAAAACCGAGGTCCCGTGTACACATTGACAAAAGATACCTTGGCAGTTGGAGTTCGATATAAGAGTAGAGCGTAGCGCCGCTTCCCGGGCAAAATTCATAGCACACTGTATGGCGTATGCCCGTCTTCCATTAGCCAAGGTTAGGTGCAGAAGAGTATAAGGACGTTAAACCCCATTTCATTTCATTTCCATTATCAAAGGTTGTCGTCTACCACTATCAGGGTAGGTATAATTACATTGTTTTGTAAATTTATAACGATGGTGGAATAAATCAACTGTCTGACCTATTAGTACTTCTTCGGTGATATCTTAGGGAATTTTAAACATCAAAACAGTATGTGTACAAAGGACGTCAGTGGCGACGTCAATGTGTTAATATGTTAGCACAAAAACAAATGAAGTTGTCTGACAACATTCTAAATGTAATATCTTTACAAAATAACATCAATGCAAACATGTTTTTATTTCATTTCCTCTTTCTACTTCTATAGATGCGGCAACGAACATGCATCCATCAACTCAAGATGATGACACTGCAACAAGAACAAGTGCAGGTATCAGTGGTAGCAAATCGACACGTGCAATATCAAACAGTCGTCTAGACCTTGGTAATGCAGAACTGATTGTCGTGCCCACGGAGTCTGCGGTCGCAACCTCAGAAAACGGTCTGTCGACACTAGAAACATCATACAGTTTACTAGACTCTGGTAGGACAATATTAAACGTTCTGCCTTCGGAGTCCTCGACCAGCACATCGCCTCCTATTAACCCGTCCATTTCACCAACGATGACTTCTAGTCCAGTACCGACTTCTAGTAAGATATTGACATCCACAGCTTTTCCAACAGTTTCTCCCACGACCCCGACACCCGTTTCAAAGTATCCAACAGAGAAACCAAATCTAGGTTTGTGATATTAAATTGCTTCTTTTATAACATAGATATCGAAGCTCATGGTGAACATCGCTCAAAGGTTGCCATCTGCCATTTCATCTTATTTCTAAACAGGACCGTATGTAGGATTTTAAAAGTGGGGGTTGCAGCAGATTGGTGGGGCACCAATACAATGCCCAAGTAACTGAGCGTGGGGACTGCCTCAGTCAAAGTCGCTAGCAAGTAATCCCGTAGGGTCGCCTTATTTTTCTGATGGTGCAATGTACCCCCTGGCCCTGTTTCAAAACAAAATTATTGTATGCAGCTCATCGTGTTTTAAGGTGTTGCTGTTTGTAATATAAATGACTCGGTAACCAAGTGACATAAAGCGACCTTAGACTTAGACTATTCTTACAAGTAAAATATGTAGTAAGATATCAAAATAACTCTATGGTAGAGTAATTCTTGAAGATAATGAAAGGAAATATGAAGCAACAAATAATCGAATCCACTGAGCCAAATGGCGACAAAAACATAAATCCATGATGTCACAATATAATTATTTTTGAAATCACAAAAAATATATCGGTTTTATTCAGGTTATATTTTTTTTTTAATCTTTGAATCAAACTCTAACAAACAGGATGTTACATGTTTATTAAATATTCGTTATTTTTCCTTATTTTAACAGAAAAGGCTTATTTTGAAGTAGAATTAGAAATTACGATGGACATGAATAAAGAAGACTTCGATGAAATAAACTTCAAAAAATTTGTAAGCTTTTGAATAATAATCTTCTTCGTTTAATATATTAAGGGCAAAAGAGCAATATGGTAACCGCCTTTCGAAGCGTAACATGTCTGTCCGTGTGTCAAAATAACGATAAGCTACGTTTCGGTACAGGCAATATAACGTCCGTTCAGAAAGTCAATATACCAGATATTGACGTCGAATCTTCGTTTTTTTTTTATACCTATGTGGGAATACATTGTAAGGAACAATTTTGTATGTAAGGTACTAATTTTGTATGTAATTGACGGGCAACTACTGGTGGGTGAGTTTAGCGACGATTACGGACGGCAGGTTTTGACTGTGTCCCTTTAATATCATCTGCAGTTGATACCGAAAGATGACAAATTTTCAGTTCATCGTATCTTTGCAAACACTGAGTAGAACTGAAACTCTATTTTGTCGGATATTTATTTGAAAGATCCAGCTTGCACAATATTCTAGTTGGCTTATGACGATCGGACATTATGCAAAAGAAAAATATCTCTGGATGCCATTTTCTCCGATTCTCATCAGATTTGAATCCTACACTGTAACAAAAATATCCGTGAAAAAACGGAAAAAGTTCCGGAAACAAAAATTACCAGGAAAATTTTATCCGTATTTGTTTTTCCTGTAATTTACAGAAATTCCCTCAATTAACATAAATTCGATTATCAAATACAGAAAAGTAAATCCTGGCAATTTTTGTTCTATAGACTCGAAAATTATAAGAATTTCATTGAATTAACTATTGACTTTGTATACATGTGCGAAATTGCTTTATTTAACGTCTGTTTCCGCCGAAGTGCTGTCGCTGACGAAACTTACCTCTTTCCGTTCGTATAAGAATACCCTCATCGAGAAAAGGGCGTGTCGATCAACTATTAATGGTCAGTGTTAGGACCGTTTAGAGGCTTTCAGATGTAAGTTTGCGGCTTACACTGGCCAATCGGTTATAATATCCAGATTGAAGCGTGCTTGGTTACCAGACAATACAACCTGAACTCACTGAATTTGAAAATTGTTTTTACACATTTATGAAAATACTTACAATCTGATTACCGTATGATGAATGGGAATACACTTTACAGATCTTATAAATAATGGAAATTAGCAATACATGACTTTTAATATACCAAACTTTACACAATATGATCCTTCATATTATGGTTGATAAATTGAAATGAATACTATAAAATGATAATTATTAGGAATGATTATATATGTATACGCTTTCTTATCGTTGCATTTGAAAACAGAAATAGTCCGTTATATAATGGAATAAAACATTTTATCCCTAAATTTTACGTAACTTTCCTGCCATTCCACAGTTTATTCCGTAAAATAACAGAATTAAGTCCGTTATAGAAGGAAATAAAATATTCTATCCCTAAATTTCACGGAAATTTCCTGTTTAATACTGAATATCCCACAGAATTACATAAAACACGTAATTTGAAGAAATAATTCACTCTTTTAACACAATTTCTCAAAACAATCCATCAATTAACAGAAAAAAAGGTGTTAAACTACGGAATTCGGCGACATAAAAAATGGAAATTTTTTACAGTGTATCTGCCGTTGGTGACTAAACACAAAAAATACAATCAAAGCTACAAGGTTTTAAAAACCAGTATTTCTCGGTCATGAGGAAAATAATTTGGCTGAAATTTTGCGAATACTTCCGTTGCATTATCTATTATTTTGCTATAGTGCCACCAGCTCTTAACCTAATCGTCCATAATGTATCGGTGACCATCCATCCTAGCCACCAAGATGTAATATTTACGACGGATACATTATTAATTTAGTGGACTTTACTCCTTGCTGAAATAATATGATGTATTTTCATTTTATTGTATTTGTAGATGATAGATCTAATATTGGAACAGTGTGAAATATGTAGAACTTTCATCTTAAAAAATGTTAGGTAATGTATCTTTGTTAATAACCATACTGTTCTATCTACCAACGATAATTTTAAAACGAAAACATCCACCTTTCTATAACAATCGGGGGGTGGGGGGTGGTTGGACAAGTACTCGAACGCGTGGGCATTATATCATAATATCTGTGAAAGTGGTTTCAATCCCAATCTTATAGACAAGAGAGAGAGGGGGGGGGGGCGAGAGAGAAGGGGTAACGTCCATTCGACACAACTATGTCATTTCCAGACTAAAAAATGCAAAGATGTAACTTCTATAGAATCGAAGTACATCGCAAACCTTTTGGATGTAACACAGATGGCGAAGACAGTAAGTTAATGTCGTACTAGATAAATGTTCTGCTTATATTTCTAGAAGTGGGAGTGTAATCGTGCAAGGTATCGTGGAGGTTATGGCAGATGAAGTCGCACAGAATAAAACAGAGAGTGTGAAGACATTAACCCAATTAACAGAATACATCAACACGTCAAAATATATGAACACGTCTATGACTTATACTGGAGACTCTTCACATTGTAAGAATATTCTACAAACTGATAAAAAAATACAGGGGCCTGTTTCACGAAATTTTAAATAAGATACAATCAGAATTTTAGTAATTTGATTGATTTTAGTGTTTAGTCAATCAAAATTAAAGATCTACTAAAGTTGGAATTTATCTTTAGTTACGATTTCGAGAAATAGGGTCCAGATCTATATTTCGTTTCGTTTTTATATTATTTCGATTACCTGCACTATATGAAGATCTGGCAAGTTATTCTGGAAGGTCGTGTCAGGGGTCGTCAGACATTCATTAATCAACCAGTCTTGGCGTTTCTAATGGTTTAACCACACTTCCGTGCATGTCACGCCAAGAAGTCGTCGTAACAGATGGTTTCATTGGCTGAATCCCCGTATGAAATAGAACGCCAGTAAAATAATAACTTTTCCAGATTCTAGTGTAGTAAAGACACGTAAAACGGAATTTTGAACTACAAAAAACGAAACAAAATGGGATCTTGTTTTTTGTTTTTTGTTTTAAATTCAAATTGGACGAGTCTATTTATTAGTCATTGATTTAGGTCATAACCATAGCACTTGTTTCACATTCAATGACCCATCCCAGGTATCAAACGATATTTTAAATCGGCGTGGATTACTCTTTGAGACCTTTATTGTAATCTTGGGGTGCGCAAGTCTGCAAATAACGCGTTTTACCCAAGTGGCTGAAAAAATAACAATGTCTTCAAACAATAGTGGTTAAGTAATTGTCTCGATTATTAAGTCATTCATACACCTGATGATAAGTTAATTTGGCATGGTAGAACGTATTACGTAATGTGATACTGAGGGGTCTCCTTAGACTGGCCCAGTCTCTTCTATTTATTTTACATTTCGATTTATATAAAAGTATTAATTTTTAGTAAACCAACACTTTCGTTTCCATTTGTATAAAAAAAAAATTTGAGTAAACCTGTAACCAGCACCAGAGACTGGACAATTTGCGAGCTTCACAATAAAATGGGCGTTCCTGTCCTGTTTTACGTTGTTCCTTATTTGGAATGATTGACAGTTGTCAAGCAAGCCCCGAGTCACGTGACACGTTTTTTGTTTCCATTCGCCATTCGGCTTCGTCCCGATACGCATGAACTGGCTTCGTTAAGTTGTTATAATGATGTCGTGTGTAATTATTTATGTTCATTCACCTCATCCCATACGTTGTATCCGTTCATTCGACAGATATTGTCCGTCAACAAAATTCATAGATCGTTAAAGTATCACTAAATAACAATAACTGTTATCCACAACAAACATCTCGCACCTACGTATTGTGCCGCACCTACACCAGTTTGCCAGTTAGTCGACAGCCATGTTTATTATCACGTGCACGACGTCACACGACCTACATAATGCAGATTGACCTACTAGATGAGAATGAAGCTCTATTTGCCCAGTCTCTAGAGATTACGTTTTTTTTTCGTTTTTTTTTTTGAGAGGACTGGCCAATTTTTGGTGTGTGGAGAAGACTGGCCACCAGTCTAGGGTCTCCTGAGTCGAGTTCAAATGTTAACGGAAACGGAAGTAATGTTTTATTTTAATTGGAATTAACTGCATGTACTTCTTTAAGGACCAGTAGGACGTTAAACCTCATTCCATTTCAAAATTTAAGGGTATGTTTAATATGATCAGTTATATATTTTAACAGTTGAGAAATTATTTGCTGATGTTTGTAACGCTGTTGGTACGGTGTGTAGTAACTGGACTTATACCTGTCAAGAAAATGCTTGTCGTAGTCGATGTGGCAATGTCTCTTGTGGTGCTCATGGGATTTGTGAATTCACGAAGGAAGTTTTAATTTGCAGGTGAGTGAAGGAAATGAAATGGGGGGGGGGGGGGGTAACATCCCAATTTTCAGCACACATCGGAATGGTGTATAGTAGGTCTAAGTTTTTGGCCCCATCCGAACAACCAGAAGTGTTAATGTCCGGCCCTACGTCCTGCACCACTGACAAGGGTAAGACACACTGAAATGTCCCGGGCAAATTTCTAGGCCCAAACTGGGATTGAACTCTGTACCTTACTCATTGTGGCTCCCCTTCAGCTTAACTGCATTAGTTAATGCCCTTGGTAAGATTGGCTAGCGCTTAATTAGTAACATATGATTTATATAGTTTTATATAAAGGTGTTCCAGTGATAATTTATATAGTTGCTATGGCGATATTTATGTATATTTTATATTAAGGTTTTCCCGTGATATTTTTTGTTACTATATTGATAAATTATGCGAAAATAGTTATATAAAGTAAATATATTTTTTATATAAAGTTTCTCCAGTGATATGTTACTATGGTAATATAATGTTTATATATTTTTTTAAACGAAGGTGTCTCAGTGATAATTGTTACAGTTACTATAGTGATAATTGTGGCAGTAGTAACATAAAGTATATACACGTATATATTTTGTATAAAGGGGTTCCAGTGATGTTTTATATAGTTACTATGGTGATAAATTTGAAAATAGTAATATAATGTTTATATATTTTTTTATATAAAGGTGATATTTATATACTTACTATGTTGATAAATGTTTATATATTATATTTTTTTATATATAAAGGTGTTCCAGTGCTAATTTATATAATTACTATTGTGATAAATGTGAAAATAGTAATAAAATTATATTTTTTATATAAAGGTTTTCCAGTGATGATTTTTAAAGTTACTATGATGATAAATGTGAAAGTAGTTATATTATATAAAGGTGTTCCAGTGATGATTTTTATAGTTACTATGGTGATAAATGTTTATATATTGTTTATATAAAGGTGTTCCAGTGATGATATATATAATTACTATGGTGATAAATGTGAAAATAGTAATATTAAGTGGGAAATACTGGTCAGTATCACAGTAGCTGTTGGAGTTGTTTTACTGATTATATTAACGATAGCTTTCATCTGTTACTGTCAGAGAAAAAAGAGAATGTCCCAACAAGAAAAGTAAGTTAATATAGGGTATAATGTTTAAAGGGTCTTCATGAAAATTTAGACACCTGGGTCTGCTTTGAAGATGGTTCCTTCTCCAAACGGCATCTTTCTAATTTCCAAATGGTATATCCTTAATCTAATTAGAAACAATTTTGGCAATCCTAATATACCATATTTGGTATTTTTAGAATGGTTATTAATGGTAGATTAAATAATGTAAACCAAACAGATGACTATTTTAGGCCAGTCTTTTATTATATCATATAAGACTTTTATATGGCATCAATCTCTAATTAAATATCAAGCACCATTGTCAAGACAAAACCACACCGGAAAAATCCCTAGGAACTGTCTCGGACAACAGCAGCAGTGATCATGAAACCTGTAGATTAAGTATGACATTGCTTCCCCGTAACAGTGTGGTATTACATGTCTGATCTTTAAATGGTTGTAGTATACATTTAAGCGGAGCCACGGTGGCTTGCTAGTATAGAGGTCCCGGTGTTGTTCTTGGTGTTGGCCGACAAAATCCATCAGGATTTTCCGGGGTGATTCCCGTTGTCAGTGGTGCAAGACAGAGTTTCTGACAAGGACAGTTATTTAGTCCTTCGGTGGGAAGACAACTGAGGTCCCATGTACACATTGACGTGTACGTAAAAGATCCTTTGGCAGTTGGAATTTGATATAAGGGTGGGACATAACGCCGCTGTCCGAGCAAAATTTCCCTTATAACACACTCTATGGCGTATGTCCGTCCAATCGGGGCAGAGCAGTAGGACGTTAACCCCATTTCATTTCATTTATATCTTCAAATACAACAATATTTGTTTTATCCAGGGGTACTGAAAACATGTCGGTCCACTCTGTAAGTTCGGGTGTTCCTGACATTCCACTACAAGATAAGGGGGACCAAGAAGAAAATGAACTATACGATGGACGGTATTTTGGTAAAAGATATCCTAATCCAGTAAGTATCCAACTTCTGGTCTTAACTACCATGCCGTAGCGTTTTATGGGTGTTTATGTAAAGATGTAAGGAGGCTGGGTGTAGGGGCATTTTTGCATCACTATCGCGGTATCCAGTTCCAGTTTCTAGTAGCAACATTTCCTGGGCTATCAAGTTACACGACACTCCAAGATTGTCTGCTCAAACACTGGCCCGGCTGTAACCCCTAATATCTATCGTATACTAAAATCAATATTTATTTATCTTAAAAATAATATATGTTTTACAGATCAGAAATTTACAGCTGTCATATCTGATTTGTAAAGTGTTTCTTTGTTTAATTTAATTGTATTTTAATATAAAGATAACATATATTTGAGAACAAATTTTCAAATAAAAATTTGCCAAAAACATTTCTCCAAATTCATTTACCCTTAACATTATGACGACAGAGAGCACTGCTTATGTAAAATTGCTAGTAGTGGGATGTAAATGTCGAAATAAGTCGCCAAACAATAAGTCGGATAACCAGAAAATAAATGAATTCTCACAATCCAAACAATAGTTACAATCGAGTGAAAAGAAGGGTTTGGAAATGTAACTTAATGCGTGATATCTTTTCATATACTGCTGGAATAAATGATTATGCTTGTTTCAAAAATTCAACTATGAATTTTGGCAAATTTATATATGGATACCTTGAACAGATTAAAGCTAGATGGCACAATCTGATTTCGTTTCGTTTTTTATACTTACGATGGCCTACACTACATGTAGATCTGGCGAGTTACAATGGGAGTTCACTTTAGGGGTAATACGAGCGCCTTTTGACCTTATCACATAAGGCATTTGATTAACCAATTGGCACTGATGTTACTAGTGGGTTGCCCACAGTTCCGTGCAAAACACGCCTTAAGCTCATCGTAACAAACCGTTTCATTAGCTAATATCTCACACCATTCAGTGCATGTGAATGATGACAACTCACCCAGAACCTAATGTAGTAAAAATAAGTAAAACGAAATTTTGAACTATAAAAACGAAACGAAATAGGATCTGTGTTCAAATCCGATACTATGATGGCACTAACCTGTATTAAAGCGGGGGCATTTTACGTCGCCATTATATGAAATTCAAGGTATCGAGATGCATTGCAAAACAGGCCCATATGCCTTTATGTTCCTTTCATTTTCTTGTTAATTTTATTTTGTATCTTAAAGTTGAATCAACCAAGCAACTATGAATATCCTATAGAATTAGGACCACCACGAGGAGATTATCTTGATATAAAGGAGAGGGAGAGTCGTCACAGTTCGGTATCATCTGCCTATCAATCTAAATTTGGTCATATTAACCCACATGCTGACGTAAGTACAAAGGACCTCCATTTTTTGTTTTAATTTATATCATATTTTAATTAAAAGAAAGTATGACTGTGTTTCTAACTGTATTATAGGAACAGCAAAGTTATGTACGGAAGCCCACTAAAGCAATACATCGAACTCACTATATCGATTTCGAAATAACTGGTTTGTGTATTTAGCGCTGCGAACCTTCACGACCGTACAGTGTGGTCACAGAAATAACACTACCTGCAAGATTTTTATTGTGTCTGTTATTTTTAATTTCAGTATAGAATTAAACGGCCGCAGTTAGTACTTCGACCTGGTAAGTATACTTTTTACATGCATCATTAAAATGAAGCCATGTTAATTTCGATTTATTCTGGTAATTGCCCAAGAAGGTTTATTAGGGTTATCATAAACGATGACCATGCATCACATCGCAGAACACTTTGGTCCAGATAAATAAATGAAGATCGTTCTTTCTCTCCCTTTCGATTTTCACGATTTTTCAATTGCGATTTTTGTTGATTTAATTTACTTTATCTGTCAGGTGTCGGTTAATTATGTAACATTTAGTGTTTACGAAGTTCCTTGCGTTTAGGTGTAGAGTGGCTAGTTTCATTCTAACTAGCTAGTGTGCTACTTCCTGCTTACGCACATCCATTTCAATAGAAAATTTGATCTCGCCTTAACTACATATATCTTATTAAGCCCTTCACGTAATACCCTGCATATTTCGCCACTAAGTTCGATTGTCACAAGCCCAGCTTGGGAACCTATCAGATTCACCGGTCGTCGTGAATAACGAGTCTCGTGCTTTTAGCTAAAATGCCTACATGTGACAATCGAGTTGCAATGTTCCAAGATCGATCAATGTCAAGGTTGCTGGTTTTCCACGAGTTTCTCAATTTAAAAAAAAAACTGTTTGTTTATAATGTGTTATTTGCCACAATGCTAATTAGTCACGTGTGAAAACAACGGGCGCAGAGTTCGGGAATTGCTGAGTAGAGAAGCAACGGTTAGATGTTGTAAAACTCGCGAACGTTGCTTAAGGAACATGACGGCATACCTGCTTTTAGACAAGACTTTATACCCCCGTCAGACCGGGTGGTGCCCTTACTGCGCTGTTACACCGACGGAAAATGGTCTGAGAGCGCGCCAAGATCGCCATAAGCGTGGTAAAAGCGTGGTCGAAACGCCATGTATCATACTGTGGTCTCCATTGTCCCCAATGATCCCAGAGTCACGGCGTTTGCTTTTAGCATGTTCAAAACAAACGCCAAGGTACTGTGGGGACGCGGCTTTTTCACGCTTTTAATTTTTGGGGACATTTTCTCGCGTTGTGTTCACGTTTGCTGGCATATTCTGGTCGCCATACCGTCGCAGCAGCGCACTAAGAACGCCACCCCGGTCTAACGGGGGCATTGCCACGCCGCGCTCCATCTTCGGGAGAACGCGCTCAAGCCAACGGAAATTTGAGGGAAAAGCTTGAGGCACACAATTAAAGCTGAACTCCGATTACAAAACAGGCCATGTACCTGATCAGACATAATAATTGTGTAGCAATAATATTTTCAGTAAACTTATAGAGAAAAACCGCTCAGTCAGTAGGTAATTGGTAGTTGAAATATTGCTAGCCGGATGTGGACAGTGTGGTTGACACAGTGTATACTGGATGTGGGCGTGGCCTGCCTCTGTTTTCGTACACCGTACAGCGGCCATACTTGTTCTGCAAATTGAAAACAAGTATGGCGATTATGTATGGCAGTATTTTTTTTTTATTCAATTATTTCTGTAGTTTTGTAATCGGAGTTCAGCTTTAAACTCTCCGAAAATAAATTCAAATAACGTGATGGCCATACTTGCTGAAATTCGCTATCACAACATTAGGCCTTAGTTGATTTAACATCGTTACATATACACGTGTTTTATAATTTCAGGAAAGGGACCCGGTTTGGGACTGCGATAGAAGAAACTTATGTTCTGTCCAAAATTGAATGAAACATAATTAGAAGAGAGGATTTGTGTGGTTTTTTTTTAACAATATCTACATACTGCATGCCTAATAATAACGAAAACAAGAGTGGACTTAGATTACTTGATTGTGAAACTACGTCCATTTTAAACGATGATCTTTGCCCCCGAAATAAAAGATATGAATCGAAATTGAAATTGATATGAGAGTACATTAATCTGGTTATAACACAATCCTATTTCGTTTCGTTTTTTATAGTTCCAAATTTTGTCTTACTTGTCTTTGCTACGCTAGGATCTGGAAGATTTGTTTTTGTTGACGTGTTCTGGATGATGTGAGAGATAAGCCAATAACCCGATCTCCATGTAGTGTAGGTCATGCCCCCATCAGACCGGGTTTGCGTCCTTACTGCGCTTCTACTGCGACACAAAATGGTCTCAGAGCGAGTCAAGATCGCCATAAGCGTAGAAAAAGTGTAATGGAAACGATAGATATGGTGCTGTGGTCTCCATAGTCGCCAATGATCGCCGAACCACGACGTTTGTTTTGAACATGCTCATATGATCTGGAAAGCTGCGAGAACGTGATGCGGTCGCAGAGGTCCTTACTGCGCTGCTACGGCGACACAAAATGGGTTCAGAGCGTGCCAAGATCACCATAAGCGTGGTGGAAACGCGAGATATCGTGCTGTGGTCTCCATGGTCGCCAATGATCGCTGAGTCACGGCTTTTGTTTTGAGTATGTTCAAAGTAAACGCCAAGGTTCTCCCATATGACCTGGAAAGGTGAGAGGACGTGGTGGGTCGCGAAGGTCCCGGGATAAGCGTCGTAACATCTCTATGAACGTAGTACACGCGCAGTACACACGTAGCAAAGACGCTGCGAAAATTAGAACATTTGCAACGGTGACGTCATGATGTCTTCACCACAACCCTCACGTGTCGACCGCGACCCCACCAAGCGTTCTGAGTCCTTATGGCATTGTCATGGCGATGTTACAATGATTCCACCACTGTTACGCGATTGCATCACGACCTCGTGGGGCTACTTCTAATCATATGGCGATGTTATAAGGTTCCCACTACGTGTATGAGGTTCTTAACACGACCATGGCGCGGTTTCCAAGCTTGAATTACTCGCCTATGGCGACCATGCTTTTCAAGTACGACTTGCTTTGAAAACGGGCGATTCAAAGGTCATCTTGAAATTTCGGAAAAAAGTCTAACCAGCTTATATAGTCGCCGTGATCACGTGGTGGAAACGCACATGTAGTCCAGATAAGACGTGGGGTTGAGCTTATAAATCTCAATAGAAACGTCATAAGAGCGGAGAGATCGTGATGAGCCCACCGCGAGAATGCTGTATAAACGCACAGGTCGCAGCAAGAACGCGACTTGTTTAAGTTTGTAATTTTGGGACATTTTTCCGCGCTGTGTTCACGCTTGCCGACGACCTTGTGTATTTCCAGGCCGCCGTTCGGTCTCAGAGCGCAGTAGGGTCACCACTCCGGTCTGACGGGGGCATCACCGGAAGTATAAAAAGAAACGAAATATAGATCTGTATTTTTTATTAGATTGGTCACTTTATATGATTCTGTAGTAGGGTGAATTACGGCCCAATAGTGAATGATTAATACGTTGTGCTAATCCACTCAGTATTACTTAATTTTGAAGGCCATATTTTAATGGATCTTAATCCACCTTAATTATATACATTGATTTTGTTTTATATATTTCATTAATCCAATGTCTCCAGTATACTTTGTTTTACACTTTAAATCTATCTTATTAATTGTAATTAATGTCTACGGGCGAAAGCGTTTTAGTTGCCACGGTGTATTGTTTGTATATACGATAGATTTATGGGATTAATACCCTGGGCGATGCATGGGGATATAAAGACCCAAATGACAGAATTAGGGGAAGAGCTGGCTACACACGTGTCTTGGGAGATCAGCTTAGATCGCATGCCTGAGAACAAACCTGTATTCGGATATTTGGAGACATAAGTTTATATCACTTTCCTTATCCACATTGGAGCTTATATTCTATTAAGCATTTAACCAATAATTGTTATATTAATTATCTGCTATTAAATATTGTTGACTAAAGAATATTATTATCGAATTATTAACAACCAACAAGATTCCCGTCTGTATTTAATCAACAACAAGATTCCAGAAAATACACGAGAAACGCACTTCTACAGATGGGGAGAATGCGTTGAGTGGTAAGATTTCGTCGTACCTCAAACAGCCAAGCGAGAAGTTTAGAACGAGGAAAATACACGAGAAACGCACTTCTACAATTCTAATTAAATGTTAATTGTTTGTATTCAACATTTTAACGTTACTTCACAATTTCTTGCGAACTCTATTCCCGGATGGGTTCTTGGTTGGTTTTTGTTCAAATATCCAGTGGTTCTTCAAGGGGTCATTCGAAAGAACCCTGCTTAGATGATATTGTTATATATTTTGTGGGAAAATTGTTTGTTTTTCTTTTCTTTTCTTTTTTTTTTGACTTTTTACATTTCTCTCATTAAATTTTACAGCTGCACTCTGCCACACCCCATTTGTCCTTTACGCTTTCTGCATAGCATCTTTCGCACAATATCAACTTTCAAGTAGGAATTTTGACTCATTACCGGACTTAATATTAGAGCATTTAATATTGGTAACGATACCCTCCCATACCAGCTGGGTTTTCAAAACTTAGTTGGCTAGTAAGCGTATTGGCGGGCCTTGTCGGCGAGCGTATGTTTTGATTTACATTTGGCTGTGAAGTCGGCCATCTTAATGGTGTTATGAAATATTAAATGTTTTAAAGATGTGTAAATTGTTGTTTTTGTGATGTTATTATAACAGTAGAAAATCACTTGAATTATCAATATGTATTTTTTTTTTATTTTATATAATCATGTGTTTTGTTTCCCGGATGTTCCACCCGACCCCCAGACTGGTGAGGCATCGCCTTACCCACTTAGCCACCGTGACCCCCCGACCCGAGGAATAAATCCCGCATCCTTTGACTAAATGACAGACCCGGTGGGCCACACAGCTGTAGGTAGGCGTAGCCCATATATCGTTATTGCCCATCCTGTTTAACTCATATATTATTATTATGCAGTTAAACTTCCCCTTCCAAGCATTGCACATGTGGAAATAGAATATAACCGTATGTTAGTCCAGAAATGACCTACATGATGCTGTGAGGAGACCAAAGTCACCATGGAATAGATAGCGAGAGAGAGAGAGAGCGCGAAATGGGGTTTAACGTCCACTCAACACAAACTAACATATGGTTTAATTTTATTTCAATAATTCGCTTGCGCGTAGGGGTCTTTAGCAGTGGGAGGAAACCGGAGTGCCCGGAGGAAACCCATGGGGTTGAGAAGGCGCCCCTATCTCCATGCCACATACGCTCACACCAGCGATCGAAACCACAGCCGCAAGCCAGAGGTGACCGGCCAGCTAGAGGTCGAAGCGCGGCACTCTAGACCACTAGTCCATCCCAACCCCCCGGAATAGATAGCAGTATGTTAGTTCCAAAATGATCCACACGTTTAGTCGAGGGGATGTTAAACCCCGTTCTTGTAGCTTGCTGTGTTTTATGGTAAGTATATAAACTACATTGATTGCTGTTAAAGTTGTTAAGTAATAAATCTTTACATTTCATTACGCCATGTTTGTTGCCCAATATATAAATATGGTGAATTATAAAACGCATTAAAATGAAGTAACGGTGTGTATTTAGACTGAAATCTCTATATCTATATTAAAGGTGCATGGCCTATTGCTTGTTATTTCTATATGGAGGGGGGGGGGGTGAATGGTAAGCAGGTTAGCACCTGCGAGCTGTATTCTAAGTCTTGTAATTAAGTCAACTGACGGGGGTACCTAACAAGGAATAGGGTCGCCTGTCTAACCTCTTTGGTTTCCCCCAGTTTTCTCCCACTACAAAAGACCCCGACTCACGAGTCAATTACTGAAATAAAACAGAACTATGTGGTAATCCCGAAACCGCCTATTTTGTGTCGAGTGGACGTTAAACCACATTTCTCTCTCTCTCTCTCTCTCTCTCTCTCTCTCTCTCTCTCTCTCCCTTCATATTGGAATGAAGTACTTGAGCATCTGAATCATTGGGTTTAACGTCCTACTTTTCTGAACCAAATGTGCTTATGAAGACGGTACACATAGTTCCATGCCAGCAACTGAATTCCAAATCTTCATAAAGTTTCTTTATGTGCACGCAACATTAACACGGAACCTAGGTTTTTCGTTATATTCCAACAATTAGATGTTCTCCCCTGCCAGGTCCACAAACAAGTATCACTGACAAGGGACACCATGTTAGAACATTCCAGGAATAAATTTAGGTCAACACAAGAATCGAACCCTGGGTCTGTCGCTTTAAGGCGTCTTGACACGATGCACATACAGGTAGATGATAAATAACTCAAATGGTTTTCAGGTAGGGCCGGACTATCGGGTTTATCATCGACAATAGGTGTAATATAACCCTGATAAGGAAATAACTTTACAACATAATAACCTCATTTAGTCAACATAGTTATACCCTAGCAGGTAGCCCTATACGTCATTCATTCATAACACTTAAAGCAATCATATCCTTATCGTGGTAATAAATCCCTCTCAAATCAAATATTTCGAAACCAACTCTGTATAGACGTTTCTTCAAGTATACTAACTACTGTGAATACTGTTTCATTGTTAACCGCTACCAGAGAGTAACACGTACTAAGGAGAATCCTAATTCGTATTAATCGTGGGCTGTTTTAAAAGGTAAGTAACACAATGTATATATATGTAGATACTAGTATTTTAATATCGGATAGGAAATAATCAATCATGACAATGAATCAGACTATAAATTATATTTGAGAAATTCGAATCTCTATTTTCGCCCAAAAGAGAACTTACTAAAAAGAGTTTATTGGTTCGGATGATTTCCATTGATTTTAAGGTTTTGACAATTATCGATTTTATTTCATCAAGTCATTGGAGGAAGAGGGAGTGTAGATGGGATGAAAAACCGCGACTCCATGTACACATTGGTGGTCACGTAAAAGAATCCTGTAGTCGGAATTCGAATTAAGAGTAAGAAATAGCGGCACTGTCTGGGCAAAGTTTCCACCCTAGCCCATTGCATACCGTATATTCATCTTCAACATCCTGGTCGGTGAAGATCGATATAAATGTATCTTAAAATATATTTTCTATTAAAAGAATATGACATGTTTACATGATAGACAATTACAAAGTTTTAAAACTTTTTCGTACTGGTAATAATCGTTCAGATGGAGAGAAATCAACGAGGTCGAATCAACTTGTGATTGTTCCAATCATTGTGTCTTTGCATTGAACGAAAAATAGTCTTCTGATCGAATGTCAGTTAATTTTACCTGTCGTCTGAAAATGAGAAGATTTTGATTGATAAGTCTTTAATTATGAAAATCATGGCCATTTTGAATGGATACCATAATCCAGGCCCGTAGCTAGCGAGGGTGGGGGGGGAGATGGTCGCGTTGTTCGTTAGTTTCGTATTGCGACCAATGGAAAGGGCACAAAATGCGCCCATTGGGGTTACCGATTATTTCGCCATTGGGTAAAGGCACCAATTGGTGTCCGATTTGTTCCAGGACAGGCAATTGCTCCTCTTGCTTCTCCGCTAGCTATGGGCCTGTAATCTATCGGTGTTCGTCCTATTGATAAATTCTGAGTCGGGAAATCCATTGACCATTGTTGTAATCTGGCATTATGTTTAATGTATTCTTGTATGTGGCTACCCCGTTTTACTTAAAATATTTGCAAATCGATTTCCATCGGGTGAAATTAACACAATTTCAACAAAATGAGCTTTGGGTCGACTTAAAATCGGAAGCCTATCGGTAGTCTATGAGAGAGAGAGGGGGGGATGAGAGCGGGTAACGTAAAATCGACACAAATTAGGTCATTTCAGAAGTATCATATGGTTTAATTTTTATTTCAAAACTTCGCTTGAAAGTAGGGATCTTTCGCAATAGAATCGAAACCACGTCACTTGACTCAATTACAGACCTTGAGGTTTTACGCGCACTCGTTAAACCATCTACCCCCGAAAAATGCCAAATTAAATAGGGTTTAACGGTACCTTTTGTAAGAACCACCTGGGCTATTGAAGACAGTACCCATTTTAAATAAATGAGCATGGACATATAAATGAAGTTTCGTTTGACAATTAGGAGATAAACACTTCCTGTTTCGCATTTAGAGGGGTTCTAATGTAAAATCTCAGGACATGTCTATTGGACAATAACACTCCTCTAAATGCGAAACAGGAAGTGTTTATCGACATTATAACATGCTTTTTAGGACTAAAACATAGGGGTGTTATTGTCCAAAAGACAGTGTCTAATTGACCAATTAAAACGCAAGATTTACCCTTAAGCATGTTACAATGACCAATAAATTGAGTCGCGAGTACTGTTAAATCTTCGTAGCATTATAAGTACGCACATAGAATAATATACACTTATACAAAACTATGTAAATTCAAATTTACTGAAAGTTCTCTTCATACCCTCTGTAACTCATGCCTTGAAACCCAGTAACACGAACAATACTAACCAATCTGTCTGAAATTCTATTAAAAAACAATATTAATATCACAATCTGTCAATCTGTCTTCCATATAATTTCAACACCGGTCGAGAAGAGAGTATATATTATATTATTTTAATACGTTATTTATAATGAATTGTACTATAATTGTCTACATATTTATCTTTAGACAAACTAAGTTATGTATAAAGAATGTTTTTATATTATAATAAAGGATGCAAAATTTAAAAAAAAAAATCTTCGGAGTAAAACACCAGGACGTTAACCCCATTTCATTTTATTTAATTCCATTTTATTCCATTTCTTTCATATGGAATTTCGTTAATTCAAGCCAGGTTATCTTTTCTTTTTTTCTTTCAATTTTATCGAACAAAAAAATAATACGCGTATTTAATAGGACTAGTGGGTGTGTGGTGTTTTACCATTCCTTCTGAATCATCAGCACCTTTCACCATTTGGACCTCCATCTCGTTTTGCCAGGCACATTCAAATAACTGACTTAGTCAACAAAATGTGGTTCCCTGTTGAGTGAGGGGCGAGGGTGGCTCGAGGATGACTACAAATAACAATTTCTTTTAAACGTCTACATGCACCATTGCGTATTCCAGACCCGTGTGACATCCTTCATACATCACTGAGCATTCCAGAATGGTGAACATCCTGCATACATCAATCATCGCATCCAGGGTGGTTTGTAAGTGGTGCAAGACGGGAGACCATGCAAGGAACACAGGCTTGATGTTCAGAAATGACAGAAATCTGTGGTTCCGTGTACACATTGACGTACACGTAAAAGAACCCATGACAGTTGGTCACAGTGCTGTTATCCGGGCCCTTTATGGCGTATGCTCGCTTTCATTATCCCAGTCGGGGTTAAACACGCCATTTCGTCATTGATCCGGATTCTATACATTAATTAACACCAAAGAAAATTGATAATCAACGCTCGATCCTTGACCAACCGTACCTTTAAGCATTTTTAGAATGCGCCTATCCTGTATATTGGCTATACGTGTTACACCCTGATTTATTGACTATTGAGATTAAAGTGACAGTATATATACGTGTAGATATCATATGTCAATAATAAAGATAAAGACATAACATTGTGATTACAAGTGCTACGTCAATATTTGTCAATATGCACACATTTTTAAAAATAGACCTCCTGCGTGATCCTCCAACACGGAACAAACCAAATACCTCAACAGTTTTAAAATTAAGATTAACGACGCAAACACTGAAATCAAATCGTCCATTGTTTGTATAGAAATCAACACCTCTACTGATCGACATCCACCTCTTATAATACCGTCACTACACAATTTGATCGAGGTGTGATCGGCATTTTATAATCAACTCATATGACATAACGACATGCCGTACCGACTGGAGAAAGATGACTTTTACGTTTTCCTTGTTCCGGTTTGCGTGTTTCCTTTAACCAACAAAGAAACATAGGGGAATAACCGGGAATAGAAATAATCTTATGTAACAAAATCCTTGAAAGATTTAATTGACTTAAGTATTACATAATATGAGATACGTGCTGGCAAAATGAGTTACAGCGAGGAAGTGGGTACAAATTGACTGAAATATATATCTGTTTAAAGTTCCCGGGTTGGCGAAAGGTGACATACAACTGTCAAGGGTTCTATAACCTACCTGAATGGTTTTTCGTGCTACTCGGAATTACCAGGGGCTCACCCTGCGACACCCTCCGCCTTGCCCCGCTGACAAGGGGGAAACCACGATCAAGCATTCCGGGGAACTTTCTGGGCCAACGCTTGGGTCGAACCCCAGGTCTCCTGGTTAGTGAGCCAATGGGTTTTATTACAAGTTTCTGAAATAGCTAACATTTTAAAAGTTTTACATTGTGAAATAGGAACAAGTGAAATATAACAAATAACAAACTTAGAATGAAAATACGCAAAAACGTCCTACGTTAAAAAATTTAACATTGTCAAATATGAACGAGTGCAATATAACAATCTAAGAATGAAACCTGTTAAATGTAAGAAAAGTGAATGGAAATGGGGTTTAAATTTCCTACTGTTCTGCTCCGACCTCGGTTTTTAGTCCAATCCGAACGACTAGACGCCGTACTTGTTAGACTCTCCTACCTGCACCACTGACAAGTGGAAATCACACCGGACAATTCCACTGAACGTTCTCGGCCATCATCGGGGGGGGGGGGGGGGGAACCCGCGACCTCTAGTGTCTTACTCACTTAGTCACCGTGGCTTCCAACTTTTCCTTTTGTATCAATAATTGACTAGGCCGGACATAAATATCCAATATTTAAGCCACGATTGACAATTATATATCACTACACGACGTCTTATGAACAATTGTTTCGGGCGCCATTTGTAATGAACAAGACAAAACCCACAAAACAATGAGGAGGTAGTTACAAATGGCTACGTTAATACTCTATTCAAACCAGAAATAAAACCCCACTCGGTTTACATCAAACAGAAAAAGGCAAAATGTTAAAACAATGGCACATCTGAAACCCAGCGCCACACAGTTGTGCAACAGAAAGCGGGTGATATTATTGCATTCCAGCGGACAAAATATTATAAATTCCCAAAACGCAAACCCGAACGCGAATACCTTTTTCTAATGGAATGTAACCTCTATGTCTAAAATAATATCTACACTATGTTTCAATATTACCCGTCCCGTGGTGGTTCTGTGAGTAAGATATTGGCTCGCTTAACTATATGCCCCGTGTTCGATTCGGGTGTTGTTATTTCCGGCATGGCTTCCCGTTCTCAGTGAGGTGTCCCGTTTACACAATGACGTGCAATTGAGAGAATGAGAGAAATGGGGTTTAACATCTTTTCGGGACTAACATATGGATCAGTTCTATTTCAATGATTCGTTAGCGCGTAAGGGTCTTTATCAGTGAGTGTAGTCAGACGACCTGGAGAAAACCCTCGAGATTGGACAGACGTCTCTACTTCTTGTCACGTAATGTGACTCCATGGTAGACCCTGTGATAAAACGCGCACGCGTTAACCATTCAGCAGGAATTCGAACTAAGAGTATGCTGTAGTGCCGCTATCCGTGCAAAATGTCCATCAAAGCAAATTGTCCGTCTTTATTAGCATTGTTCGTGCAAAAAAGTAGGACGTTAAACCCCCATTTTGTCATCAAGTCGAAATGGCCAATGCTGTATGCACCTTTATGCTGTATATCACGCTTTCGCATTGTCCATTCGTACACCCACGGGTTTCACGACCAAATGGATATACTGCATGATTGACATTTTTTTTTCTTTATGCGGCCTTGGTTCTATGTTTGTTTTTATTTTTCAATTGTTTACTGCTTTCACATTTATATTTCATGTGGCTCATGTACGTGTAGGTACTCTGGTATAATAAAATCTAATCTTATATTATGTTTGGTTTTTCAGATATTTTCGAAAATGACAGTCTTTAGTTTCCACAAGATTCTACTTTGTTTTTGTAAGTAATTTTCTTTTGCCTTTGTCCAATGTTTATCACAAAGGATTTAAAGTCTCTTTGATCAGGTCAATAAAATTACCGATGTTGCTACAATTTATTTATTATTAAAGGGGCTAAATCGCTAATCTTTGGGACCTAGAAATTAACGCAAGTGGGTCGCAACGCATACAATACTGTAATATGATTTCCATTCAATGGCTTCCGTTTTTACTCTAATTTCAAATCAGTTATGTTCCACGAAATAAGCCAGTAGTCTAAATCGAACGCAAAATTTCTAGCGTCTGGCTATTCCAATCTACATACGCCTTTTTATTTGATGCAATGTGTGTAGCCTCGTCCCTCGAGTCGCTTGTTAAAACTGGGGCTAAAACCAACAGTAAAATGTTTATTTTGTCTTAAATATTGGATATCAGAAGCTGATCCTTTTCCGGTAAGATCACAGCATCAATGTTGATTTAAATTGACAAATAATTCGTGTTTTCAATGTTGAAGATTTTGGAGAATATTGAATTAGAGACTTGGCTACTTTAAGTTTAGGGAGATGGCAATCTGCAGTCTTTGTTCAGATTTTAGATCTACAGATAAAACCTATGTTGATTGTTTTCGCAGCTAAATTTAACCAACAAACAAGCTTAGTACAATAGCTCAATTATTCGAAACGAAAGCATAAACATCACTCTTCGAAATAACACACCACCAGAGCGATCAAATTTAACACTTTTATATTGACTTAAATAGAAGCCGTTGCCGTTTGGTATTTCTAGTCCTCTGATTCTCCCGTATTGCTCATTTGCTCAAGAATTAAGTTATAAAATATGACATTTGTTGTCATATCGTTTGGGATATACATACTATTTTAGTTTATTGTTATCCATGTCTATCATTTTAGTATTGATAATGAACTGTTCAAACTTAGTAGCCAGTGTTACATCATTACCATCAACCAAATCCGGTGCCGTTTCAGAACCTACATCACCACCAGATGAGTCTACAGATGGAAGCCCATCAACGAGTCCCACAGTAGTCACTACGACCGGGGTAATATCTACATCATCATCCGATGGTTCTATATCAGAACCCAGTTCCACAGCAGCAGTATCATCTCCAGTAGGCTCTACAGCAACATCTGTCGAACCTGATTTTAGTTCCGAGGCAACTGCCTCAACGCAAGTACCGTTAACAAGTCCACAAACATCATTATCAACTGCACCGGCCGCATCAGAACCTACATCATCACCAGTTGGGTCTACGGGTGGAAACACGGCAGCAGGTTCCACAGCAGTCACTACAACTGGCGTAACCCCTTCATCACCATCCGATGGTTCTACAGAAGGTGGGTCGCAAACGACTTCTACTGATGGAAGTCCAGAGCCCAGTTCCACAGCTGCAATATCCTCTCCAACGGGTTCCACGGCAACATCTGTCGCACCTGAATTTGGTTCTGAATCCACTGCATCAACACAAGTACCGTTAACAAGTCCACAAACATCATCATCAATATCTTCACCAGTCGCGTCAGAAGCTACGGATGAAAACCCGGCCACAAGTTCCACAGCAGTCACATCAGAACCCAGTTCCACAGCAGCAGCATCAGCTCCAGTGGGTTCTACAACAACATCTGTTGCACCTGAATTTAGTTCCGAAGCAACTGCATCAACACAAGTACCATTAACAAGTCCACAAACATCATCATCAATATCATCTCCAGTGGGCTCTACAGCTGCATCTGTCGAACCTGATTTTAGTTCCGAGGCAACTGCCTCAACACAAGAGCCGTTAACAAGCCAACAAACATCAATATCAACTGCATCAGCCGCATCAGAGCCTACTTCATCAACAGGTGGGTCTACAGATGGAACCCCGGCAATGAGTTCCACAGCAATCACTTCAACCAGCGTAACCCCTACATCATCACCCGTTGGTTCTTCAGATGGAAACCCGGCCACAAGTCCCACAGAAGCAGCATCGTCTCCAACGGCTTCTACAGCAACATCAGTCGCACCCGAATCTAGTTCTACGGCAGCTGCATCAACACAAGTACCGTCAACAAGTCCACAAACACCATCTGAAACTTCCGCATCTGTACCACAAACAACTTTGTTTCCTACTTTAAAGCCAAATACAGGTAGGGTGCCTTTAGAACATGGTATATATTACATTTTTGTATCCTATATTAACACCCCCCCCCCTTGATCAAACAATGCCATGTCATATCAAAATATACTATGTTCTATTATAGTACATTAGCGTTGCTTTCGGTGCCATAACACAGGTTGATCTTTTTCTGCTTCAGAAGCTTCATATTTTGAATTCAAGTTGGAAGTAACCATCCAGATGAATATCAGCCTGTTTGATAAGCAAAACTTTATTGGATTTGTAAGTATCCGTAATGTCCATTTTTATACGCCCACATTTTCATGTGGACGTATTATGTCGTCGCCCCTGTCCGTCCGGACGTCCGTCCGTCCACAATTTGTTTGTGGACTCTCTACAAGTCACAATTCTTATCCGATTTTGACGAAACTTGAAATATAGGTTTATCCCCAAAAGATCTCGGCTGCTTTCGATATTGGCATGTATCGGATCAAAACTTCATGGATTATGGCCCCTGATTGTACGAAAAATCATGTTTTTAGCTTGTGGACCCTATAGAGGTCACAATTTTGAACCGATTTTGATGAAACTTGACATGCATGTTTGTAACCCAAAGATCTTGGTTTCTTTCGATATTTGCGGCTATCGGAATGTAATTTCCTGAATTATGGCCCCTGATTGTCCGAAAAATAACCCTTTTTAGCTTGTGGTCCCTCTGGAGGTCACAATTATTATTCGATTTAAAAAACCGTTTGATTATATCACCGTTACACCCTAAGGAAGGTTGAGTTCGAATTTCGGGAAAATCGGACGAAAATTGCCATACAAAATGGCCACCTTTGTACGCGAATACTGTTAAAAAATGGTATATCAAGGTTGTGGACCCTGTGGAGGTCACAATTTTGATTCGATTTTGATGAAACTTGAAATTCATGGTTATAACCCAAAGATCTTGCTTCCTTTCGATATTTGCGCATATCGGATCGTAACTTCCTGAATTATGGCCCCTGATTATACTCAAAATCGCCTTTTTTTTTTGCTTGGAGGTCACAATTAATATTCGATTTAAAAAACCGTTTGATTATATTACCTTCACACCCTAAGGTAGGTTGAGTTCGAATTTCGGGAAAATCGGACGAAAATTGCCATACAAAATGGCCGCCGTTTGTACGCGAATACTGTTAAAAAATGGTATATCAAGGTTGTGGACCCTGTGGAGGTCACAATTTTGATTCGATTTTGATGAAATTTGAAATTCATGGTTATAACCCAAAGATCTTGCTTCCTTTCGATATTTGCGCATATCGGATCGTAACTTCCAGAATTATGTCCCCTGATTATACGCAAAATCGCCTTTTTTTTAGCTTGGAGGTCACAATTATTATCCGATTTAAAAAAACGTTTGATTATATTACCGTTACACCGTAAGGAAGGTTGAGTTTGAATTTCGGGAAAATCAGACCAAAATTGCCATACAAAATGGCCGCCGTTTGTACGCGAATACTGTTAAAAAATGGTATATCAAGGTTGTGGACCCTGTAAAGGTCACAATTTTAATTTGATTTTGATGAAACTTGAAATTCATCGTTATAACCCAAAGATCTTGGTTCTTTTCAATATTTGCGCATATCGGATCGTAACTTCCTGAATTATGGCCCCTGGTTATACGCAAAATCCCCCTTTCTTTAACTTGTGGTCCCTCTGGAGGTCACAATTATTATCCAATTTAAAAAAACGTTTGATTATATCACCGTTACACTGTAAGGAAGGTTGAGTTTGAATTTCGGGAAAATCGGACCAAAATTGACAGACAAAATGGCCGCCGTTTGTACGCGAATACTGTTAAAAAAATGATATATCATGGTTGTGGATCCTGTATAGGTCACAATTTTAATTCGATTTTGACGAGGAAGGTTGAGTTCTAATTTCGTGAAAATCGTACCAAAATTGCCAGACGAAATGGTCGCTGTTTGTACGCGAATAGTGTTAAAATATGGTATATCATGGTTGTGGACTCGCTACAGGTCACAATTCTTATCCGATTTTGATGAAAAGTCACATTTCTAGGTTGTGTACCGTCACACCATAATCATTGTCGGTTTCGAGTTTCATTAATATCAGACTGGAACTGACCAACTAAATGGCTGCTCCCAATACAGTATGAAATACAGGACTTAAAGATGTAGGAAAAATCACTTTCGGTATTGCTTGTTCTCTGTCCATCTCTCGAAAATGTGGGCGTATCCTGCCTGGCAGTGCCAGCCTATCTTTGTACCTTCGATACTAAAACTCCATAGATATACACAAACACAAAAGTAGAATACCCCCTGGTTATTTACAATGACTTATCTTACGAGGTTTGGCGTTAAAATCCTAATGAATAACCACGGAAAACAAATGTGGTTGCCAAGAAGACATATTTGACAATAGGATAACTTAAAGTGAGCTTGTAATCGTGATTTTGAAAAGAATTTGAGACAAAAAATGTCATTTTGAGTCCACAGACGTCGTCCCGTGTATACTTTGAAGTTCGATTGTTAAATTCCGCTCGTAGTATATTTAAGTTTAAATTCTTCAACATTCCTGTTTTGCATTTCTTGCAATAATAATTGTATTATGGTTTGTACAATTACCGATAACTTAATTATTCCGGTTGGTCGCAAAAACTTGTAGTTTTTTTAGGTTTTAACGTTGATTCGTTTGGATTATCGCGCTTTTTTATAGGAAGAGAAAGAGATATGGGGTTTAACGTACACTCAACACAAAATAGGTCATTTCGGGACGAACATATGGTTCAATTTTATTTCAATAATTCGCTTGTGCGTAAGGGTCTTTTCGCAGTGGGAGGAAACCAGGGTGCCCGGAGGAAACCCATGAGGTTGAGAAGGCACCCCTATCTCCATGCCACATACTCTCACACAAGGGCTCGAAACCACAGTCGTTACCGCTATAATTGCAAATTTACGTCACGCCATTCAGTCAGCAGACGGCTGTTTTCCGAGACAGTCTTCATTCCTCTGCTTCCTTGTATTCGGTTTTGTTTGTTGATGTGACGGTTGAAATGCGTGCACTAAATGCATTCAACATACCTCAATCCTCTTCTTTATTGATTTAGAGCATTTTAGTTTGGTGAACTACTTCTCTGGTACATTTAATGGTGTGGTTACTTGTATAGCGTAATTAATACAATAAATATGCTTACAGATCATTACTAATACTTACATTACATAATTATTTCTTTGGGTTGTATTCCAAATTGTTTTTCAAATAATGAGTGAAGTCTGTGTCGCCACAGGCCCGGGTCTGTACAGCGCAGTGGACGCTTACGGCTAGCACCCGGGTCCATTCACTCTTTTTGAATTGTGTTGTTTGCTTTTCTCTGAGTATGAGGTCTTGTCCATATATTGGTTTTGTGTAGAATTGTGTGTGGTGCAGTCCATCTGCACTTACTATTATAGTTTAAGAAACAAACAATGTCTGTAATGCTGTTGAAAATGATTGTAGATGAATGATATCTTGGTGGAGAAATGTGGAATAGATATCTGCAGATCATACCACATCTATGATATAAGGTAACCTTGAGTTATGTATTAATTATAGAGTTCTTCTAATTACCGACAAGAGCGTTTTATATAAAATGATTTAAATTTGGTGCTTAGTAGGTGTAGATCTATAAAATATCTTTCTCCGTCGGACGCTTTTTGAAATACTTAGGGCCCTGCTGACAAAAGGAAACCCTCTTGTAGGGTCTAGTGGTTGATTTTAGTAAGACTGGTTTCTTACAAACCTCGTTGTTGCTGAAATTTCACCCACGCAGTCAGAAATGTCAACAATGCACCGCTACATGTGAATCGTCAAAATAAAAGATAACTTTATTTGATAACATTTGTCTTGTCCACGGGTGTGTTTATCCGCTTTGCTTGTGTAGTGCTGTCCGCCTATTCTTGCTATTTATGACAGACTGTCTTCTGGTCGATAGAAAAACCTATTTGCGATTTTCACAGTAAACCATCCAACAATGTCTGGTAGAGGCTTTGGCGCACCCATTCTCTGATATATATTCAAGAAATTTATCATTTTCATTCTGTTTTTCTGTACTAAATTCTATTTCTGGATGTTTGCTTGTAATTTTGTTAGCGTTTTTTATATCATAGTATACTAACTAGTTTGGTTATATTTTTCAGAAAAGGTAGTACTATAGTTGAAGGCAATGTGACAATCCCCCTGATGGCGGTGAGAAATGACAGTATTAAAGTCATCAGCACACTAGAAAACGTGACGAGCTATATCTCCAGCACACAGTATCAAAACTATACTATGAATTATACAGACAGTTTTGATGATTGTAAGATTATAAACATATATAAATCACTTTTGGGGCAGCTACCTTTCTCGGCGAAAAACTACCAAAACTATAAAACTACATTGGCACAGGGTTTCGCTTGACGATACGGATACGTGATACGGATGAGAAAAACTCCACTTGCCAGAAGTCTCCATTGATATTTTCCGTTGCAGTTTCCACATGTCAGTGGTGCTCACTATATTGCGTTTGTCCATCTTCATTAGCCTAGTCGATACAGAAAATTAGACTGAAGATAGTGTGATATTTTAGACCAGTCAGACTGGAAGTAACGCCATATAACAGCCGAAAATTAAACACCCCGTTCACGCCTTTTTAAAGAGACTCTATCCACCAGATACAGTTTAAGGAATCGCACGGGATATCTCTGCGAGGATCCCGCATTGCTATTTCAAGTTCTTGGGCCTTTTCACACAAAAATACCAAAGTTTCAAGGTCCATATGCTTTTGATCAATTATCTTTCTTAACCATATTATGTTTTAGTTAAAGCGTCAATAAAAGATGAATGTAAAGCTGTTGGAACTGTTTGTAATTGGTTATATGTATGTACAAATAGCGCCTGTATACACAGATGTGAAGGTAAAGACTGTGGACAACATGGACAGTGTACTGCACCAGATGAAAATCTTCTAATCTGCAGGTATACCTTTACACAGCAGCTGTTACGTCTTATTATTATGATGCTCTTGGCTATAGACCGAGTGAGGCAGTAGTCTAACGCGCAGTAGTAGTAATAGCAGCCGCTGCTGCTGCAGTAACAACACTAGTAGTAGCACTATTAGTATACTGTGCGCCATAAAAAACGCATCACTTAGTTTTTCGTATAACAAAATGATCCTGTAAACATATTTTATTTATTTTGCTTCTTATTATGAACAATATTCAAATGGGAACACATCATTTGTATACTTATGGATGTTTAATCTGTAATCAACGGTACAAAGTCAGAGGGGTCAAAACCAAAAGTACGACAAAGATGGTTAATTGTAGTAGTAGTCTCAGTAGGTGCCCCAGCTATAATTGTTTCTAGTTACTATGGTAATAAATGTTTATATATTTTTTATATAAAGGTGTTCCAGTGATGATATATATAACTACTATGGTGATAAATGTGAAAATAGTAATATTAAGTGGGAAATACTTGTCAGTATCACAGCAGCTGTTGGAGTTGTTCTACTGATTATATTAACGATAGCTTTCATCTGTTACTGTCAGAGATCTGGAAAGAGTACTGAAAGGTATGTTGTCTTTTCCGTCTTTATTATTATTCCATACCATTTCAAGTTCTCATTTAGATGGAAATGATACTAAGCGTTTTTGATTTAGGGCAAAATAGATATTAAATTAAATTTAATTTAAAGTTCTATTGGTCTGTAGCGACTCGGCTCACAACGATATAGGTGGCAGCAGTATCATGCGGTTTACTCTTAGTTCGAATTGCAACTGTCAAGGCTTCCAGTCCGTGTCAGTCCCCCCTCATTCTGAAGCACTGGCAAGGGAAAATTAAGCTGGAAAACTGCGTGCAACATTTTGGACCAATAGTAAATCCTTCTAAAACAGAGTTGTCTATACAGACGATTGATCACCCATAAAAGCTTGCTGATGACGGAGGATAGTTTTCAAGTCGGAGCAACCCAATAACTGGCATTAGCAGCAATTATTGTTTTCAGGAATTTCATCATGTACAAAAGACATTATTGAATTGGATAATTTCATATGATAGAACATTGTACTGTCTACCATAACTAAGATAAAACTCTAATTTAAATATCGGTTAATGAGTGTGTGTGTTCAGACTGGAATTCTTTTATACTGTTTATTATGCCATTGACACTGTATTTTCAGGGGATACCAGAGGGATTTTGATGAAGCTTCATATAATGCTGGTGATATTTCACTACAGGAATATTCACAACGACAAGAAGATAAATTGAACCTCTATGGAGAACTAAAAGATAGCGGTGTCACCAATACTGTGAGTGGTATTATTCTCAAATTTAATTAAATCGCTACGCTTAGCTAAACTTTGTGACATACAAGCATTGGATGAAGACCACGACATCGGAATAGGTTACAAACCTTTAAATCAGAAAAAACATTGTTATATGTACTAATGTATGTCTTGGGAAAACTTGTAATTTTGGGTTGAAGCCGAGTGACTATTTCCTTCAGGATTCTGGAATTCAATGTGGAGAGGTAGGGGATGATCACACTGCTCTCCCATAAACGGATAATCGTTATACTTTAATAGCATCTGTTGTTGCATTTCCACATTGACAGTAACGTATATTTGAGAACATGCTTGATCTTCAAAATGTTGACGAGAATGCTGGCAAAGATATAAACACGTTTCTTAATATTGTAGGTCTATCAACCGTCTGGATATGATCATCTACATGAATCTGACACAAGTTATCCAGATAATGACGATGGACTAAATAGCAGCAGGACAAATTCTGAGGTTAATACATTTTCATCATCCTATGATTACATCGATCCCAAAATGGACGTAAGTATTTTATTTTGATAATTCATCATTACTCGGACGTTTTGCCTAGTTTCGAATTGTTTTCTTGAGAATAACGAAAATGAAATGGGAGTTTAACGCGTTACATTTCTGAGCCAACTGGGATAATGGGTACCGGCATACATCACACTGCGTGCTATAGGGTGGGGTGGATGGGGATTGGGGAATTCTTCCAAAACAGTATATTGTTTTTTCGAATTTTCTGTCAGGGTTTCTTTTACTTACACGCCAACGGGGGACCCCGGATTTACATCCCACCCGAGCGACTATACGGGGAAACCACATCGGAAAATCCCGATGAACTTTCTCGGCCAACGCTGAGATTGAAGACGGTGAACCACCGCAGCTCTTCGGAAATAAAACACTTTTTTTGCCAATAGTTATCGTTAGGTCGAATACAACAGACTACAATATATTTTGTTGATCATTTTCTGATACGGTACCAAGGCTTTTTAGTGGTCTAATGCTTGTACTGTAGATCTTAAGATCTATTATCTATGCAACTCGTTTATTCGATGCTGGATTTGTCCACGACGCTGGATCGCTTATCACACCGAGTAGACTTAGACAAAATGGTGTAAAAAAAATGTTAATAGTTCCTACTTAAACATACATTTGCAAGGGCAAATTCCGCCTATTGGAGGTCTTTCTATAGGCCTGAAATCTTATAAAAACTATTGATTAGACATTAATTAACTGATCCAGACCATAATCAACTCTCCATGGCATCGCTAGCCTGCGATGTTTATTGGATTACGTTCCGATTTGCTGGTCGACTTTCATTCAGAATTAGATCAAAAAATGGATAATCGAGACTTTGTTTCTTATCCTACCGAATTTAGCCCCAATATTCAGTCGCTAAAATCTCGGTTCATAGTGGATCAATTTGACTTAAATCTTCAGCAAATTCCCATTACATTATCTTGGTTTTAACTATTATAGTGAGAATTGTCAACTCTTTATCTAATCTCCCATAATGTATCTTTAAATTTTTTTATATGTTTCTCTTTCAGTATAGAATAAAAAGACCCCAAGTCTCCATTGATCCAGGTAGAATTTGTTTGTTTTTATATTATTTACAACTAATAACGTAATTCAACTTTATTTTATGGGCAGGTTATGTGGTAATATTATATACTAAAGTGGGTTTTGCCATGGCAGCAATTTAACACAGTATGGTAGCACAATTTAAACAGCGGATGTCTGCATTGCTCATACCTGTTTCACATTATGTTTAAAGCTAAAAGTATGGCAATTGTGGAAAAGAAGAAATATCCAATCTTACTAGAAAAATACTCGATTCCCTGGAAAACACTCATGGAACGTATACAGGACCAAAATGTAAGGGTTTCCATACTCGGCAGTCCGACGATTAGGAATGTCTGCTCGCGGGACGTGAAAGGTTGCACGCGGAGATTGGGCGATTGATGTACATGTTGATAAACTTTATGAAGAGTTAGACGTACAACATTTTCTGAGATAAAAATTACGGAAAAAGGCTCGGGTAGTGGATAATTCGAGAATTTAATTGGGCTTCAATTTTTATGATAAATGGATAGCGATTAAAGGCAACATCGTCTTGTCTGTGCAATGAATTCTCCTCCGATTTCGCACCCGCTGCTATATAGGTAGGTCGTCAGCTAAGTCACATGGCACAAACATGAACTCTTTTAATTGATTATTATAGCAGGGGTAATCCCTCGCGTAAACAGTGTTTTGAGAAGGATTTGAAGCAAATTTTTGATAGATTAATTAGTTTGAATATGTTTTAGTCCAAATACATCATCACATTACCCAGTTTGTACACGGGAACGTATCTTGAAACAAAAACCGGTCAAGTAAAAGCAATTTTGCCGCCGATAATTGATCGGAATTGTTGTAATTATGCAAATCTCCCTATCACGTTATTTACTACTCGTACGAAACATGAGTCCACGTTCGACTAAACAGGTGACACGTTTATCGATCGATGTCATTCATTTTATTGACCTTTAACATCGAATATTTGCCACATACGTGCCTTGAGACAATCAGTAGGAGACTTTGTCCAAAGACAAAGTATGTTGCCTAGATTCCCTTTGTTTTCTTTACCTGGATGTCCGTGTGAGAAAGGGACTCCTGTCTGAGTCGAATCTAAGACCTCCTGGTTAGTGAGATAACACCGTACTTACTGAACCAACGCCGGATTAACCATGGTTGGGGCCCTGGGGCCTGGAACATGGGGGGGCTGATCACTGACCGCGAGCGCCAAAGGCGCGAAGCCCCGCATAGGGGCGGGGGGTCTGGGGGTTTTCTCTCCCCCCCCTCCCCCGCCAAAGAAATTTTCAGAAATTGGAGGCCAGAAACGTGATTTCCTGGCAATTCAGGCACTTATGTTGGAGCAATTTAGAAGTACTTCCCCCAGAAAAAAAATAAAATTCTGCCACCAAATTAGCGCATTCTGGCATTATTTCAGTAGACCAATCCATGCGAGTGCTATGAAATGATGACATTTCTCGAGGGTAGGAGACTGTAAGTCGCTCAGTGATAAATAACGGGGTTACTTGATTCGGAATCGTATTATACCCCCACGATGATTTGATGAATGGAGGCCGTAACGTTACGACCAAGCCGGACTCGATGTTTGACAAACAAAATGGTAATACGAGATTTGATCAAGAAATATGAATATTTCGTGTGATCATGGTGTGCATCTCATCAAATTCAGCTTATACCCACAACAAATATCAACAACAACAACAACTACAGCTTATATACAATCGTACGTCAAACTGTGTCAAAATTCGCGCTACTCGAAATGATGGGGACGTGTAATTTGTTCGAGTTATACGATAATTCGAGTTAGACGATGGTCGGTTCGATAGAAGATCTCACGACAATAAAAAAAAAACATGTGTTACACCCACCACCGGATTACACCGAATTCTCGGATGTCGATCGCAACACACCATGGATTGAAGGTGCCCCAGGGACTTCCGATGAAGGGCCGTCGAAGCATCGGAGGGGCCCCGTCACCAGGTCACCGGTCGTTGGAGTCCTCGGTCCGACCATGCCCGAGGCGCGCAACTGAGATTTGTGTGGGGGGCCCCCTAATGTGGTGGGCCCTGGGGCCTGTGCCCCAAGGTTAATCCGGTGTTGCACTGAACCAGTGTGGCTCCCGTAATATGCGGAACAAGTGACAAATACTTGATATAACTTTAAAAAAAAACATTTATATAGTTTGATATATAAACTACTAATATATACAAATAATCATATTTCAGTTTCATCTGTAACAGATACAAGATTCTAAGTCAAAGTCTGTGACAGGAGAACAACTAAGGAGAAGAAATTGTAGATCTGTTTGTTAGCTGGATCGATCGACGTTTAAAATATCTAACAGGAATCTCAATGGCCAACTGACATCAGGTGTTTCCGAACTTTTTGTATATTTTTTTTGTCTCATAGTGAGACGTTATTTCAAGCATGTCGAGAGCGATTTATTCAGACCCGTTGTTGTCTTTTCTAATTTTACATCATCCATTTTGAATTGTTTATTTTATATACGCTAAGCATTGTTCGACACAAAAACTTTGGGTTTCAAAACAAATTATCCTGTCACACATTTGATATATAATAAATTATATTTATTTTTATATGAAAATACTGTTAATGGGTGTGTTAGAATCGCGAGCAAGTGAAGATGCTCGTATATTGTATTTTATGACTTTCCTAAAAACTGGAATGTCCAGTTTAAAGATGGTGCTGAATCAGAGCTAAGTTTACCTATTACAGATTTTAGAACCAGCAACTGGTCGCTCACAGCTACTCGCCTTGTTCTTGCTGTTGTTCATGGGGTGGCAAACTTAATGGACGTGATATTTGCCATGCTTGTTATTTGAACAATTCTACATCAATTATTTAGTCAGTTCCTGGTCCCTGATCAATAGTACGATCGAACATGTTTATTCTAGCGTGAATGTTTATATAAACTATTATTGGACATTTATTCACATGGTAAGCTAAAAATTAACTCTCTTAAGTTTTGCCTAATAAATTGAATTGATTAGACAATGACCTTCATATTTTTAGGTATAGAAAACCTATATTGTATTTATCCATTTTGATTGAAATGGAATTACAGTTCCATTTGCTTTATTATTCATTTGAAATATTAATAACCCTTGTTACTTATGGAACTTCTGTTATTATCTGATTGGCTTCAGTTTACGTTATCATTTGTTATTTTAATCATAATACGCCCAATTACGTATTTTGATTTGTTTTTTTTATTTTAATAATAATAATGCCCAATTACGTATTTTGATTTGTTTTGTTATTTTCATTACTATATGCCTCATATCCCGACCCCCCCCCCCCCCAAAAAAAAATATGCCTCATTACATATTTTTGGGGGGTCGGGATGGCCTAGTGGTCCAGAGTGCCGCGCTTCGACCTCTGGCTGGCCAGTCACCTCTGGCTTGCGGCTGTGGTTTCGAGCCCTGGTGTAAGCGTATGTGGCATGGAGATAGGGACGCCTTCTCGACCTCGTGGGTTTCCTCCGGGCACTCCGGTTTCCTCCCACTGCTGAAGACCCCTACGCTCAAGCGAATTATTGAAATAAAATGAAACCATATGTTAGTCCCAAAATGACCTAGTTTGTGTCGAGTGGACGTTAAACCCCATTTCTCTCTCTCTCTCTCTCTCTCATTACATATTTTAATTTGTTTTGCCATGTTAATCATTAAATGCCTCCTTATGTATTTTGATTTATTTTGTTATTTTCATTATCATATGCCTCATTAAGTATTTTGGTTGGTTTTGTTATTTCAATCATAATGTGCCTCATTACGTATTTTGATTTGTTATTTTAATCTTAATATGCCTGGTTGGTTTTGTTATTTAAATCATAATGTGCTCGTTACGTATTTAGATTTGTTTTGTTATTTTAATCATAATATGCCTCATTACATGATTTGATTGGTTTTGTTATTTGATTTGTTTTGTTATTTTAATCATTATATGCCTCATTACGTATTTATTATAATATACCATTACATTTTTATTTTTATATATATATATATATAAGTTTGTACAAATTTATATACCCTTATATTTTTTATACATAGTTTGTATATGTATATTTTAATTACATGTTGATATTTATTGTACATGTAGTCTTATCATCTAGCATCAGTATTCTTCACTGTACAGGAGCAAATAAAATACTTTTTATATTCACAGTGTTCTTCTGTCTGTTGTTTCTCAGCGAGTAAATACAATGAATAAAATGGGGTTTAATGGCCTACTACTCAGCTATATATCGAATTCAAACTGCCAAGGGATATTTTACGTGCACGCCAATGTATCCCCAAGACCTCGGTTTTTCGTCCCCTCGGAACGGCTAGACGTCTGTCCCTGCTGGACCCCAGTCCTACAGCACTGACAAGAGGAAACCAAGCCGAAAAATGGTGTAGGACGGAGGCCCCGATGGAAGACCAGAGATGGACCAGTGGCACTTGTCATGCATGGAAACAACGCTTGAATGTTGGAATTCGAAATAATAGTAAGCCGTATATAGTACCGCTGTCCGGACAAACCTTTCTTGATTGAACATCGCATGGCATGTGACCTTCCTTATTATCCCGGTTGGTGCAAAAATAAAGGACGTTAAACTTACATGGTTTCATATCATTCCTATTTTTTTATTTATTTTTAAAAATTTATACAATATACGTTACCAAAGTAACTAGTAGTTGGGCAGTCCTGTCTTACGAATTTGCTTCATTATTTGGTAAATATTTTATTTCAATGTCATTATTTTGGATTTCCATTCTTTTTTATGGTTCTGTATCTCGGGCACATGTAGATACGAACAGCCTGGCATTAAAGCTACTGTTAAAGCCTTTTTGAGACCCGCCCCCATTCCAGGTGTTGGGAAAAAATGGTGTCACTTTACCTTGCCCTTAATTGACTCACACCACACATTTTTAACTACCAGGAAGTGTTTGTACCAAAACATTATTCGCAAGTATTTAAATATGCACAATCTGTGTGCCTTACATACATGAGTCATCCCCGTTTTATTCAAATATATATACCAGCTGTCTATTCTGTGTGGTTTAATGGTCGAGATGGAGCCATAAAGTAATAAATTGATACAATATTGATACTTATTTCAATATATTAAACGATGCCTTAAAGGGGCTATATCGCTAATATTTGGGAACTATAGAAATTGACACAGATGTCACGCAATGCATATAATAATGTAATATGAATGTATGTAAACAGATTTGGTAACAGATTACTAATAATTTCCACATTGACTTTAATGTTAATTCTCTTCTCTTAGACCGGCCCTAACTTTTCCCCAAATTTTCGGTTTAATTGTCGTGAACTCTGGGAGTCATTGGTCGAGTAAGACATTCAGGAATGGGGGAATCTGATCAGGTTATTAATGGGGTAGGGAGGGGTACCTTGCTATATGTGCCAGGAACCGACCATGAAACGTGACGTCGTGTGTTTTTTCCATTCGTCTGATTGTGAATTATATCTTAATAGCTGCACTAATATACCGTTCAGAAGTTTCTTTTTAAACCAGTTCAAAATCGCCGTGGTTTTTAAGACAGCATCGTGTTGCGTTCACACGTACTATAAGCCAAAACTATGGTGGCTGTTAGCGGCCATTCTACATCGTCGACTTGTCGGGTTGTGAAGGCGACAAGTCGCGGCACGACAAAGCAAAATAATTGCATTTCGTCGACTTATCGCTTTGTCGCTTTGTCGGGTTGTGAAGGCGACAAAGCGACAAGTCGACAAAATCCACCCGACAACGCGACAAACTAACCCGACAATCGTCGCCCTCATTTTGTCGTGGCTTACTTACCCCCACCTAAGAAAATTTTGGAATATTTGACGGCTGCAAACACTTTTTCCTGCTATTTCAGACTATGAACAAAGCAATTTCAAAGTGGCCTGATTAAGGTGGCTTGCTGACTCGAATTCCAATCACTCGTTTACACCCACGAAGACGGGACCGTTGGGAGAAAATTTTGAAAATTGACCTGCCACATACACGTTTTCCTGCTATTCCAGCCTGTAGTCTGTGAATACAACAACTTCAATTTGTTCCAATATAGCCTACCTGGCTGCCCAGAACCAATCAATCGTCGCGGGCTATGAGAGACTCACCCTCTCGGAGAAAATTTTGAAAATTCAACCACCGTAAATGCGTTTTCTGCTATTCTAGCCTGTGTGAGCAAGTCCAAAAGTATCCAATGGTTCTGTAACCGAAATCCCACTCTGAATTCCAACCATCCAATCACACTGTTGCAGTTGCATTCACAAAGTAGAGTGACCCCAGACAAAATGTTCTAATCAATAGTCAAGCAGTACAAATTCGTGGTATTCAATTAAAAGAAAAGTGAAATAAGTGTTTTATTAGGACTCGATGACAGTTAGGGAAGAAAAACTAGAAATGCCCGAAGCAGGTTTACGGGCTGCGGCCAGTTTTCTTCGACCCCTGAAGAAAATTTTGGAATATTTGATGCCCACAAACGCGTTTTAAAATTAGTGTTTTATTAGATTTCGGGCACTTTACTTTGCCAAATTTTGGGGGGGTCCAAGTATATTCAGACCCCCCCCCCCCCAGGAAAACAATTGGGGGGGTCCGACCCCCCCGGACCCTCCCCCCCCCCATGTGTGACGCCCATGAATGGAGGCACGCAAATTCCGTAACTACAATTGTGTAGTCTTACATATATAATTGTGATCATTTATTGGGATAATGTGCAGTTTTGTCTTTTCACGCTGCTTTGTATCTCTTCAATTAGCCCGCCCGCCATTTGCCATAGGTCCCGAGCATTCTAGCTAGTTGTCTCCCTCTAGTCAAATTAATATTGGGGGTGGGGGATGCTCGATTGTCATTCCAGAACACCTGGAATTGACGGAATTACAACCGAGTGACGCGGAATTCGGTCCTGGTGCAGTTCTGTCCGCCCCAGCCAAGGAGGTGGTGTGAGTAGTATCGATGACGTAATTAAAACGCAACGAATATGTTTCGACTGTATGGTTGGTCGAGATATTTTCTTATTCGGTCGACGCATGCGTTGTAGCCCAAAATACCCCTTTTCCCTCGATTGTCGCTACTCTGGCGATTGAAAGAATTCAATTCATCAGTAGTAATAAATCATCAGCACGCTACGTAACATTGCGAATTATTATTGTTGGTGCAATTATTATCGAGGTTCATCTATATATGATACTTTGAATTATTTTTTCGTTCCCAATTATTTATATGGTGGTTATTTCCAATAAAGATATAGCATATTTGTGGTATTTAGGCTATGGAATGTGGATAAAATTGAATTCTCCCTCAATCAAGTCACGTGACAAGGCTGCTTAAAATAGATTTTTCCTGCTTGGGGTTTGATAGATTTCTGCAGATTATAGTGTTTTGAGAGGGTCTGAAGCAAACGTCTGATTTATTTTATCCGGTTCTTTCTTTCCAATAAAATTTCGACATATGTTTGATATAATATGGAAAGTATAAAAAGAAATTGATTTCCCCTCTATTTCGAGAGGGCTTTGATGCAAAGTTTTGATAGATAAATTTGTTTTAGTCGAAATAAATCATCAAAACACACATTTTGTACGTGGGAATGCAACTTTAATTGAAGCGCAATATCTATCAAATATAGCCCGATCGGAAAATTATTTCAAACGAGTTATGTTCGGCGAAATACGCGAAGAGTCGAAATTGAATGACAGCCTTGGCCTGGTAACGATAACTTGGCCTGGTTCTGTCCCTGGGGTTTGGACATGGACCAATATAAATAGGCACATCTATGGTGGATCATGATGGAACTGAACAAAATATGTGAATAAGTGCAGCCCTTAGTGTATTTACCAAAATGTGGTACTGCCCGGGGGGGGGGGGGTCATGCACCAAAATAAATAGTTTCCGTCCTTAGGCTGTAAGGAATACATATGCCAAGTTCCTAGATGGTCCTTTCAGATTCGCGGCCCATAAACAATAAACGGGACATGCACAAAAATCAATGGTTGCCGTTCCTAGGATAATATGCCAGGTTCCAAGCTGATCCAATGATTGTGGCTCTGCTCTGTCCCAAGGGGTTGGGCATTCATCAAAAACAAAGTTTCAAGACGATCTGGTAAGAATGCGGTTTGTAGGCAGTACAGACACACACACACACACAAATTGGGCGTGGCTCTGTTCCTGGGGGTTGGGAATGCACCAAAAACAAAAGATACCATCCTAAGGATAGAAGGATTATGAAAAGACTTCAAGATAGTCCATTAAGGTGACACAAAGAGGGTATAACAAGTTCCAAGACGGTCCATTAAGAATTGTGGCCTGCAGGTAACTGACACGCACAACAATTGGGCGTGGCTCTGTCCCTGGGGGTCAGCATGCACCAAAATCAATAGGGATCACCCTTAGGGTATAAGGACTACGACAGTATAAAAAGTTTCAAGACGACCCATTCAGAAATGTGGCCTGTAGCTGACAAACATACATGCCTGTGGACGTATAAAAACCGCTGCTATATTAATTCACTATTGAAATTAGCTACATGTATCTGGAAATTGCATTTTTAGATGTTCTCGTTAAGAGATTTAATAATCGAACCGTTACAAATATTTACTCAAAAGAGGCAAATGCTCAAAATTATTTATCTGTCATGTCATATCACTGTCTTCATGTTAAATAAAATATACCCTTTCTCTTGCCGAAGATCTCAGAATTCGGCGACTTCGCGAATTGAGGTCGAATTTATTGAAAAAAGGATTATCCACTCTGAGTGTATTGGAAAAATTAGGGGTCTAACTACCGAAACATTAAGAACGCCAAAAAAGAGTATCACTACTTGTATTACCTTTATTTGGACATATAATCATCGACATAATTTTTTTAACATATCTATGATACTAATAATATTCTCTTTCTAATCATAATCTTAATAATCAATTTCAACGCTTAAAATTAATTAATAATAAACGTAAGTATCCTAGCCTTAAAAAATTACACACTGGAGCTAAATATCAGGATTCTAGTAATGTTACTTTTTCTTCTTCGAGTGCCCACTAAGGATCGATGATAATATGATTTGTAGTATTAAAAATTGAATTTATCTTTTTATGTGTAACTTATTCTGTAAATTTAATTGCTAAATATAGACTATACTTTTAATTTATGTTATTTGTCAACTGCTCGGATGAGCCATACCAATCACATGATTTTATTGCTGGCACGGTGGTCCAGCGAATGTCTTATATTTATTTAACTTCCGCTTGCACCGAGGTGACATCGAAGACAGTGCTCTGCGTAAGATGCTATGTAGAGAAAAGGTGAAGGACAAATGAGATGCGGCAGAACGCAAATGTAAATTGTAAAGGGAGAAATGTCAAATGTTGACCCGTCAAAACAGCAATTTCCAATAAAACATTTGACGTTTTACATTTAACTTTGGCCTAAGAGGTATAAAGACTTTGTGGATTGTGCTTTTTATACGTATCTGAACAAAAGCACGATATCTTGATACATTATCTATCAAAAATTAAAACAGTCGTTGTATGTTTTCTATATTTACAGTAGCTTGTACAGTAAATGTCTTGCTGTTGTCTAAAAATCCGTCCTGTAGTTCATCCATGACTATTCGTATAATATATATATCATCACCATGTGTACACGAATAGCTATCTCGTCTAACATATACTGATTTACTCTCGTCATTGATATTTATTAGTTTTACTGTAGAACTAGCTGTAAAGATTTTACGAAATCTATTATCTTCTATTTCCTCCAATCCCAGAAAAATTAATAATGCATATGGATCAACTTTAACCCGTATACACCATGGTAATTCATGGATTATTACATAATTCCCATCTTGCATCTCATTTGGCTTCAACTGTTTCAAACTAAAACTACTAGTAAATGTTGAACCATCCATGGTTTGTACTTCACCCAGTAGTTGTTTTAAACACTCTACATCAACTTTCTCCATAGAATAATAGGGATGTCTGACTGCAGGTTTATACAGACATGTTGATATGTTGTAATCTGTTCTTATTTGGGCGTCTTCAAATTCCTGTGTATCCACAGTGGTAATTATACATCTATGTAATATACGATCAGCATATTCACACGATTCTTTCATTTTAGATATCATTGTTTCAACATCGTCTAGTACTTTAGCGAATTTGCTATTTTCCTCTGCGCTGATTTTATTGATGTCACGTTTAATTGTTCCCCCAATCTTTTTGGCTTTTTTACAAATACTGTCTATTTGTTTATCAACTCGTTTACAGGCTGTCTTACACGAATTGTTCATATCGGATATTTTGGTCTTCAAAAAATTAGAATGTTCTTGTAACTGTTTTATCTTCTCTTCTGATATGGTTTTCAATTGCATGAAAATTGGCCGCATTTCCATATCTACATCGGCTAAATCTGCCAATGTGTGGTCTTTGTGATCCACCATAACACAAATAGAACAACATGGTTTAGAACAACTTCGACAATAGACTTCTATTTCTCTCTTCGTGTGTTTTCTACAATACTGTTTATCCCCATTGTCATCATCGTCATCTTCTAGATAAAAGTTGTTGGCAAACTTACTGACACCACCCTTTGGTACCTTGGCTTCTTGTCGACAAATCGGACAGTTGAACTTTTTGAAACGAGAATGAGTTTTGATGTAGTCAGCTATACAAAGTTCACAGAAGGTGTGATGACATGGTAATAACTTAGGCTTAGTAAAGTTATTTAAACAAATAGAACACGTGTGTTTGGATGCCATCTCAGTTAATTAATATTCCCTCTTGTAAATCAGAATTAAAATGAAATCACTTTGTAGTTTGTACATCCTTTCAACTAAAGGCGGGCTTAGATGGGTGGGGTGGCTATCAATGCGCCCTTTCAGATAAAAAAAACCCAAACAAAACGAAACTTCTGAGAGGTACGATTAACTGAAATATACAATAATAATACAATGAATTAGACAGAGAAATTATTACAAGAATGATTAAAGGGGGATAACCACACTTAACATACAGGGTGTGTTTTGATGAACTTAAAGACTTGTTTACAAAAGTCTAAATAATTCACCAATAACTTACACAATAGTAATAGCACTAAACCATCGAAATAAGGGATACTTGCAAACAAACATTATGACTAAATTAGACTGAATATGTGCACGCATCTACGTACAACAACGAGCCGAGGTGAAGCCTGCTTAACAATACATTACAAATTCTTTAAACTTTATATAGTAATTAAATATGGGACACTAGTTACCAGATTTGTTATCCAGCGTAGCTAAACATATAGGCAAAACCACGAAATCTACCCATACATAAGTAAAACCACGAACTTTACTTATACATTTGATGAGCAAAACCACGTACTTCGCTCATTCACTTCTAGCCCGCGAACAAGGCGGAAGTACAAACAACACGAAGCGCTTGCCCTTCCAGACACTCAAGTCGAAAATAATTAAACCCATTGGCGTCATGTCAATGATTCACTCGCCAAACGTCGGCAGATTCCGTAACCTACGGAACCTACATCTAACTGTAGTTTACGGAATCTGTCGAGATTTTCCGAGTGGTCAATGACAATGATTAAACCTTTTGGGAAAGCCACGAATTTTCAGACTCAAAAAATGTAAAATAGTTGAAAAGTACCAGGGGCGTAAAACCCAGCGAGAAAAATAGTCGGTCTCAAAATAAGTGCAGTCGGTCTCAAACACAATGCCAGAATAGATCCCAAATACTATATATTTGCGTGAATCCGTGAGCCTAAATTGCATACGTCACTCTTACTCTGTTGTAAGTATGTTAAATTGGTCTAACAACAAAATTTCACCAAGAGAGAAAAATAGTCGGTCACAAAATAAGTGCAGTCACTGCAGTCGGTCTCAAAAACAATGCCAGAATAGATCCCAAATGCTGTGTATTTGCGTGAATCCGTGTGCCTAAATTGCATACTTCACTCAAAACTATAGTATAAAATAACTATGTCTGCTTGCCACTCTTATTCTGTTGTGAGTATGTTGTTCTATGAAATGTTTTCAACCACGGCAAAAAATAGTCGATCTCAAAAAAAGTACTCACCGCAGTCGGTCTCCGACTAAATGAATTAATGAGATAAACATACAATCATAAAACAAGCGAAATTGACAGATAAGCCTCAAGATTCTGTCCCATTTCTTATCAATCCCGGTCCCAAAAATTTAAAAGCTCTGTTACATATCTGAATTTTTTTTCGCGCCTTCGGCGCGATTCCATTATAACATCATTCTTCTACTCGGTTACATATCTGAAATTTTTTCGCGCCTGCGGCGCTCGATTCCGTTTTAAAATCATTCTTCTACTCCTCAGTTCTCTTATACTGTCTCAGCACTATCATATTCTCGATTATAGTGAACTGCCCAGTTTGTAGTACCACTGGTGTGTGGGGCGGAGGTATGTACATCAGTCGGTCGCATTTTGGCTACCCCCCCCCCCAAACGAAATCGTTATGTACGCCCCTGAATACAGCTCAGTGTATTCGAACCTTACACACTTGATAGCTAGGTTATTCGTAGAAAATGATCAGTTTTGCTTAGAAGTTATAAACAATTTTTTTTTTTTTTAAATAAATCTCGAGTTGAGCATGTGTGGTTGCTCCTCTATGGCTCTACTGTTTTTATGATGTTTTATGTGTATTATGGATGTTTTAAACTATGATTTTTGGATACAGTGATAGATAAAGGATTTGTGAATCTGTAAAGAAGTTTCTGTTTCTAAAAAATACATAATTCGGAAGTTATATGCATCTAAAATTACATATAACTCTTGAAGGATTACTGAGGCATGAAGTTTTATGTGTGGGTGAGATCTGTTTGTCTTATTAATCTCCTGACTAGTTTAGTGACTAGAGTAATGTGTGTGATTATCAACTCAAGAGACACTTCAGTGAAATACACCAGAGATCAATTACTGGAGTTAAGAGACGGTAATACTTTTCATTCAAGTAAACAGTTTTTAAACTTAATCCCAAAAGCAATTGTGAGATACAAACTATTAAGAAGGAAAAGGAAATCAAATGTGATTAATAATAATAATAATTACAGTCAACCTATAAATATACAATTATCACAAAGATAGGTAAATGATAAAAAAAAGTCATTCCACAGGGATCAAATCAAGATAATTTGATACAAATCTCCGCTGTTAACCACACTGACTCACTAAAGTTTTGTTTATTAAATGTCCGCTCGGCCAGAAATAAAACTGTTGAATTATGTGAATATGTAACTGATCATGACCTTGACATTTTCATTATTACTGAAAGCTGGATAAAATCCACAGATTCGGTTTATCTGAATGAACTTACTCCAGAAAACAGTTTAATCAAGACATTCTGTCATTAAATTTACAAACCCAAATTGAAATTTCACATGATATTCAAACACAGGTATCTCTTTTACGATTCTGTTCTGCGCAAACTTTCAACGATCATGCGCCGTTATAATCTAAAACCGTGACTATTCGACCAAATAAGAAGTAGTTTACTACTGAGATATTAATTTCAAAACAGGAAAAACGCACTGCTGAAAAACATTGGAGGGAAACCAACTTGGAAATACACAGGGAGATATATAACCACCAAACGACTAAAACAAATAAACTGATAGAACAGGCTAAAATATCCTATGTTAAAAATAAAATAGAGACGAACAAGGGAAATCCCAAGCAAATCTTTAAAATAATTGACAGTATTTCCAAACCTAAAGAAAAGTGTCTCCTACCCTCGAATGACGATTTTTTCAGCTCTAGCAAAACAATTTTCATCATTCTTTTGTGAAAAGGTAGCTAATATTAGATTCCAGCTTGAGGATTCTGGCACAGAGTCACCCCATGACAGTGAAGTATACGAGACTGAAATTTGCAAAAGTATTGGAAAATCTGCAAATAAATCCTGTGACCTTGACCCACTTCCTACATGGTTATTAAAATCGTGTTCATCGTGGATTTTTCCTATTATTACCTCCATTGTAAACAGTTCATTGGAATCTGGAAAGGTGTGTCAATCACTGAAATGTGCCCTTGTGACACCATTACTGAAACAGGCAAATTTAGACCCAGACTTATTTTAAAACTACCGCCCCGTCTCTAATCTGTCGTTTCTATCTAAAATCATAGAAAAGGTTGTAGCTTCCAGATTTAAGGATCATATTGCACAGAACAACTTAGATGAGCCATTTCAGTCTGCTTACACAAGAAGTGTCACAGTACTGAGACCGCCTTTGTACGAGTCCATAATGATATCATTAGTCGGATGGACAGCACTGACTGTGTATTCCTGGTCATGCTTGACCTTAGTGCCGCTTTCGACACCATGGACACCTCCATATTATTATATAGATTATGGGATTGAAGACAGAGCACTGTCATGGTTCGCCAGTTATCTTGATTGTCGGGAGCAAGTAGTGAATATCTATAACACTAAATCACCTCCACAAAGGCTGAAATATGGTGTACCGCAAGGTTCGGTCCTGGGCCCACTCTTGTTCACAGCATACACATATCCTTTAGGAAACGTAATAAGAAAACACAAAATCGACTACCAACTTTATGCGGACGATACGAGAGTATCATCGTCGAAACGTTGCATGTTAATAAACCAGTAATTGTTAATCCATAAATAGTGTTATTGTGTTACTGTTCAATTACTAAATGCCACTTAAAGAAGTTTTAAACAACTTCACTGGCTCCCTGTTTCTTTTCGCATCGATTTCAAAATGTGTCTTACATATCAGTCAATCAATTGTCCTGAATCGCTTGCATATCTCAAAGATCTTCTTAACCATCTCCTTTTCGGTAGTAGAACCGAAACTTTGGAACGACATATCCTTTAAAACAAGGACCAGTTCAAGTTTTGACATTTTTAAAAAGAACCTAAAAACAGAATTGTTCCAAAGAGCCTTCATGTAATTTATCTCTTTTACCAATTATTTTAATGTTTTATACTTTTTCTGTACACTGCTTTTTATTTGTTTTACCAAATAGTTTAATTTTAATTTGTGATTTTCTATCTATATTTTATCTAATGCTCTTATCTTGTTTTATCAAACAGTTTTTATGATTTTCTATCTATATTGTTTTACATTGTGTACTCATTATCATACATTTTGTTTTGTACAAGCGCCACCGAGCAGCTTTACAAGCTGGATTTTGGCGCTATACAAGTTTAATAAATTAATTAATTAAATTAATTAATTAATTAATTAAAATCATACCTCGTTCTGTTTTACAAACAGTTGTTAAGTGACAGATCGTGTGTTGTACTGGTCTTCGTCTCAGAAATTATCTATACAGATTTGAGTCCACTTCGAAGACATCTCTTAAATCATATGTCCACTTACAAGCATAACGCATCCTCTGTAATTAAGATTTATAATCGCAACAATTCATCACAAATCAATTAATATACGCCCAAATATGACCAGTGGAAATATCTAATATTAAAAAGATAACATAATACATGTACATTGTATCCGAACAGCTCATCACATGTTTTCATATCAATAAAAATCACGTGATGTGGTTTATCTGATATCCGCTACATGAAAAGTGACAGTCTATGGATAGTAACTAGGTTTTATAACGTCTTAGTTTAACATACCACATTATATTTATATGCACTAGTACTTTAAAAGACAATATTGGCCTATATATGGCTCCAAAGTACCATATGGGTCTATGCCTTAGTCTGGATTAAAATAACTATATTTGGCTATAACTATGCTACAGGCCTACATGTATGTCGTCAATTCGCAATACAAAAATACAATAACAATGTCAATTGGTTCAACGATGTACATGTATATCTTTCTATATAACATCATACAGCTAACTACATGTAGGCTATACTGTTACTTGAATTCACTTCGAATGCATTCAGATGAGTTGTGTTGCGTTATGTGTATTGAGATTGGCTGAAAATATAAATATCATGTCCTTTAAACATACATTATGCAAGAGCTAAATCTGCCAATTGCAGCTCTTTCTTTGGGCCTGAAATGTTATTTAAAATATTAATTAGACATTCATTATCTTATCCAGACCATAATCGACTTTCGATGTCACGCTAGCCTGCGATATTTATTGGATTAGAAACTAAGCTGCTGCTGCTGATTAAATTTAAAAAATGGATAACCGAGGCTATAATTTTTACCATACCGACTTTAGTAATGACGATCGAGTCTACGTCCAAAATTCAATCGATAAATTCTCGGTTCGGAGTGGATCAATTATTTGACTGAAATTTTCAGCAAATTCTCTTTACATTATCTAGAATTTAACTCTTTACATGATCTTCCATGATGTATCTTCAGTGGCGGCGCCAGCCGTCGGTGGTTGAAGGGGCGAAGCTGGGGCGAATCCCAAGGTTAAGGGGTAGGGGGTGAGCTTTCTCAGAAAATTTTGAAAAACAGGCTGCCGGAAATGCAGTCTGGCAATATTCCAGGCAATGCTTGTTGAGGTTAAGTGTCAAACGAACGGACTTGTGACCCTCGACGAATCCCACTCACAAGCGCCAAAGTAAGGAATACTTATGGGGTACCTCCCCCAGAAAGTTTTGAAAAATAGACTGTCGGAAATGCTGTCTGACAGTATTCAGTCAGGCACCGATCATCGCCTGATAGTTTATCTGACCAGAGACATTAATGGCAAACGAACGGACTTGCAAACCTCAACGGAGTACTCTTGTGAGCGCAATAGTAGTGAGTCCTTGTTGGGGTTTTGGAGACCTCCCCAAGAAAATTTTGAAAAATAGACTGTTGTAAATGCTGTCTGACAGTATTCAGGCACCGATCGTAGAGATTAATAGAGCTGATCGGATGCCGTATGTCCCCTGATCACTAGTCTTTCCAATACCAGAGAGGGAAGTGTCAAATGAACCTCAACGAAGGTATCGATAATAGTTCCTTGAAGTTTAAGAACTGTCTCTGATCGGACTATATCCACTGAGACTGAGATCGCTCAGAGACAGTTCCTTGAACTACATCGACCATAGGCAGCTCAGCTCGTGCAGGTGCCCTGAAATTCGCTTAGTTAGAGATTTGGCGTAGACTTTCATATCATAATCTTTATCCTATCATATAACAACATACAGATTACATGTTAAAACAACTCTAGAAATGATAACGATATATAACATTGACAAATTACACGTTAAAACAATTCTAGAAATGATAAACAAAATATTTTACAGTAGTATACCCCCATCATATCCCTGAAGACCTATTCCCGAAGCAACGACTGCTACTTTTACAACATCTGAAAATCGCTAGATTACTGTGTGTGAGTTTGTTGTATTTTTTCTTCCTCTTCCACTGAGGTGATATTGTAGCTGGATTACTTTACAATCTACGTTATCTGCAGACACGTGAACATTATTAGCGTCGAGAGTTTGACTTTGCAACTCGATCATCACAGGTAGACGTTTTAGCTGGAAAACGCGAGACTTAGTGTTCGCGATGATCGAGAAATCTGATGGGCTCCCAAGAAGTGTCGCAATATGCAGGGTATTACATAAAGGCTTTGATAAGAAGCGTATTTGGGTCACTACTTATTGAAATAATATCTCAACATATCGACTATAAATATGTCAACTTTATCAGTTATATTACAAGAAATCGACTTAATGGACGCATTGACTTGACGCATTAAATTCACCCTATGCCGACATAAACTATGTCGATATGTTTACATCATGTCAATTGTCGATTTGACTCTTAATCGATATGTCATGTTTTATTGCATAATATATAGACTTAATAATATGGCCGCAGATCACTAATGACTTTCCCATTAACTTTAATGTTTATTCTCGTCTCTTAGACCGGCTCTAACTTTTTCCCAAATTTTTGTTTGGTAGAACGCTTTCTGCCACTGATGAAGCAACATGTGGCAGACTCTTGCCCAAAAGCATGTATGAAATTGAAATGAAATGAAATGAGGTTTAATGTCCTACATTGTGCTAAGAGGGAAATTTTGCCCGGGCAGCTGCGCTACGCCCTACTCTTATATCGAATTCCATCTGCCAAGGGATCGTTTACGTGCCCTCCAAAATGTACACGGGACCTCAGTTTTTCGTACCATCCGAACGACTAGACAGCGGTCCTTGTCGAGCCCTCCGACAACCCCGCAGGAGATCGAGATGAACTTTCTCGACCAATGCCGGGATCGAACACCCGACCTCCAGGCTGGCGCCTTACCCACTTAGCCACTATAGCCTGGCAAAAAATGTACTTTCAACCCCCTGTTCTTTAATTCTACACCCAAAAAGACGGAAAAGGGAAAGGGAGCGAAAGACTAAAAATATTCGTAGGTGACGGTGTAGTAGAAATATTTGGTGAGCTGTGTCGTATATAGGGGTAAAACTTCAAGTATACCAATTTTAACCAATTTTGATGAAACTTGAAGTATATTTTTATAACCCAAAGATCTTTGCCCTGTCCTTATTCGTGCATATCGGATCGTAGCTTCTTGTTCGAAAAATCGCTTTTGGTTTATTCTGTTTTCTATCCATCTCTTGCAAAATATGGGCGTATCCTGCCTGGCAGTCGCTGGTTATTTAAAGAGGCAACATGAAAATTTCGTTAATTATATTTTTGAAGAAAACAAATCCTAACTATGAGTGTGTTCTGTGTAATTTGTTTATATCTTGTCCCATTTTTTCACAGAACACAAATACTGCCTTTAACAAGAAAGATTTTTCAGGCCCGTAGCTAGCGGGGCGGGTGGGGGGGCGGGCAGCTACCCCCATTCGAAAATGGTGCCCTTTGCCCGTGGGGGAAAAATCAATATTAGTACGGGCGCCACATAATATGAGGCCAACGACCAACGTCTCCATATTAGTATGGGCGCCGCATCAAGCCGAGTGACATTGGTTGAGCTCCCACGGCGAGATTGGCGCCATACCAAAGTCACTTGATATTTGGGCGCCTCGCCAATCATGTCGTTATATAGAAGTCGCTTCCCAAGTGAGGCGCCTCATAATGACCCACACGATTAACACCACAACTGATGGGACGGCCAAAATGGCTTAATCTGTGGTGTACTTTAGCTCGGAGAGGCGCCCATAGTGACATGATTAGTGGGGCGCCTTATAATGTTGGGCGCCCACTACTTGATCAATTAAGCGCCCAAAACGGCGTGATAATTTTCTAAATTCAAACGGCATGATTTGTGGGGTGTCTCATCCCGGAGGGGCGCCCATAATGCCGGGATCATGGGCGCCCATGTAATAATGCTAGTGAAATTGGTTAGTCGCCCACGAATGAATTGTGTGCCCAAAACGGCGTGATAATCTTCAAAATTCAAACGGCATGATTTGGGGGGTGTCTCATCCCGGAGACACGCCCACAAGAACGAGACCATGGGCGCCAATACTATAATGCTAGTGGCATTAGTTAGGCGCCCATACTTTAATGCTAGTGACATTAGTTAGCCGCCCATACTTTAATGCTAGTGACATTAGTTAGGAAAATCACCAGGCAATCTGACTTTTCGGGAAGACGGGTAAAGTGAAAACAAAACCAGCGGCTGCAAGGCACGGTACGCCCATATTTTGCAATAGATGGATGGGGAGCAAGCTAAAAACAAACGCGATTTTCGATACATGCAGAAATTTAGGGTCTAAAATGTGCAAATATCAAATGGACTGAAACTTTTGGGAGATAAAAATAGTATGTTTTAATTTTCATTAAAATCGCGTCCACGGCCTTCGTATTACACACTATTGGTTGTTAATCGGACTATTGACCAGTCATAATTTGGAACAGTCATTTGCTTCCATTACAGCAGTGTTAAGTGGGATTAGCTCTAATTAAACGAAACACTGTGGGGAGTATGGTACGCGACCTAAGGTAGACGATATTGAACCACATTTAAGTTACTGTCTTCACGGGCTGGAATATAAACGACTGATTAGATTTCGACACAGCCACCTAAGATAGGCTAGACCAGGCCACCTACTGTATTCAGGGACTGGAATAGCAAGAAAAGGTCGTCAAAGTTTCCAAATTATCTTGGGGGGGGGGGCGTTCCTATACGTTCGGGCATTTCAGGTTCTGCTCACTTAACATTCATCGAGCCCGTACGCCTATGGAGAGCACCTTGTAGACCCTTCCACGGCATCATTCGCTATATGTACATCGGCGCCCACAGAAGTCCCATCGGTGCCCCCCAGAAGTCTTTGCCCCCCCCTAACAATTCTGGGTTAGCTATGGGTCTGTTTTTAGATTTTAGCCCAAAAGGCCCATGGACCTGACCTGAGATGCACCGATGTACATAAAGCAGCATGTGTACTTAAAGGGCCATCATTTTTGCAGTTATTCTTTGATTTTGATTTTCTTTCACCGGTATGTTTCCAGAACATATGGGAAGCATATAACAAAGGCCTTTTGGCGATACCTGATGTTTTACCCCTATATACGAATTCGACACAGCCACCTAAGATAGGCTAGACCAGGCCACCTACTGTATTCGGGGACTGGAATAGCAAGAAAAGGTCGTCAAAGTTTCCAAATTATCTTGGGGGGGGGGGGCGTTCCTAGACGTTCGGGCATTTCAGGTTCTGCTCACTTAACATTCATCGAGCCCGTACGCCTATGGAGAGCACCTTGTAGACCCTTCCACGGCATCGTTCGCTATATGTACATCGGCGCCCACAGAAGTCCCATCGGTGCCCCCCAGAAGTCTTTGCCCCCCCCCCCCCACCTAACAATTCTGGGTTAGCTATGGGTCTGTGTTTAGATTTTAGCCCAAAAGGCCCATGGACCTGACCTGAGATGCACCGATGTACATAAAGCAGCATGTGTACTTAAAGGGCCATCATTTTTGCAGTTATTCTTTGATTTTGATTTTCTTTCACCGGTATGTTTCCAGAACATATGGGAAGCATATAACAAAGGCCTTTTGGCGATACCTGATGTTTTACCCCTATATACGACTCAGCTAACCTAATATTTCCGTTGGACGATGGCTATTTTTAGCCTTTCTCTACTTTTCCCTTTACCCCCTTTTGCTTTCTTGGTGTAGAAAAGCGTTTGAAAATACATTTTATGCCAGGTTTTGGTGAATATTCATGATTTTGAGGCGGAAGGATACAAGAGTTGAGAGGTTGGATACGTTGAAATGTAGGACTCAATAAGTAGTGACCCAAATACGCTTCCATACTGATTGGTATCATGTCGTAATGTCGTGATGTCGCCTTTCATAACGCGACAACCCGACAACCCGACAAGAATTACAGCCTGAAAGGTGTTTTCAGACAAAATATTCACGAAAAGTGGGCGTGACAACGCCCCTATGGGTCGGGCATGCATTTACATCAGTAGGTGCCATTGTCTCTTTAAAAATAATGCTCATGCCAAATATGAAGAAAATCCATTAAGAATCGCGGCCTGTAGAGTGTTTACAGACTAAATATTAATATAGGTACCATCCTGTTATTGAAATGATTGATCATGCCGAATTTGAACAAAATCTGTTAATAATTGCAACCTGTAGAACATTTACAGACAAAATAATAACAAAAAAGCGGGATTGGTACCACCCCGCGGGGTAGGGCATGCAACCGGAGAAAACCCACGAGGTTAGACAAACGACCCTACTCTTTGTCATGGACAAGCTTGGGCTGGAAACCACACCACTAAGACTTGACTCAATGACAGACACACAGACAAGGGCGGCGGCATAATATGTTCACATTATAAACTGAAATGGGGTTTAACGTCCTACTGTTCTGATCCGACTGAGCTAATGAAGACGGTTCACATTATGAATGTGGGCGTATACAAATGGATACGAATGCAACTTAAACTGCAATGTGAGTGTGAATCTACTTCCACTTGATCAACCATTTTCTTTATTGCCATATTTTTGTTCCATAACGCGACAACCCGACAACCGACATCACGACAACCCGACAATACGACATTTTTACCCGACATCACGACATTTTTAGTGTCGTAATGTCGCGTAAAAATGTCGTGATGTCGGGTATAAATGTCGTGATGTCGGCGACATCACGACATTACGACATGATACCAATCAGCCACAATAATACGTGCATGAATCGGAAGCCAATGTAGGGATTTTAAGACAGGTGTGATGTGTGATGACTTGTTTGTTCTCTGTCTGATCCTGGAAGCAGTAGTCTGTACTTTGATTTTGCGGCATCTGTGGTGATGATGTTTATTATACTGCTGGCGCTAATAAGTCGCAATAGGAAGGATCGCGATCTACAGAGATGATCTACCTGCATCTCTAATGTGGGGCACGAATAAATGACAGCACCAAGATCATTAACGGTGCTAAAAACTTGAATGGTGGAATCTCCAATGGTTACACGTGTTTTAGTTCGTTCCAGTAATCGTTTCTTTGTTCCAGAGATGATTGTTTCTGTCTTATCATTTAATTTTGCGGTCATGGTTTTGAGTATTGAAGCCCCCTCAAGTTTTTGCGCCCCCTCGTAAATGTAAAAAAAAAATTGACGTTGTTTCAATGCCGTCGAACAGTGTCAAATATATATTGTGGATCAGATATTAAAACTACATTTTGCTTTTTGATCGAAGCATCCTTGACGAACGCTTCAAATCGAACGAGATTATCAAGAATTGACTTCAGGGTCTGAATCCACATTGGAGGTCAGCAATAAGGTTGTTGGGCTCAAGTTACTAAACAAGCCTTCTATTGATCAATCTCTCCAATGGTTTTGCAAATACAGCTAGTTAAAGCGATCGGACGACGGTTGGTATATGTATGATTTTTACCCGGTTTAGGTAACAACATATTGAAATTCAGTTCAACGTGAGCACAGCACAAAACAACAGTCTTCCCATACTAGATGCCATTTCCAGAAGAAACAACAAGTCGCATTAAGATCAGTATCTTTATTACAAACACAGCATCCATATCAGACCAAAACAGCCACCATAGCGATACTCACCAACCGACCCTCTATACAATTCGATGGCAGTTCATCCTACCAAATCAGACAAGTATGGTTGATAGAAGGTGTGCTAATAATATATATATTTTTTTAAATGATAATAAAAACGTGGTGTTGAGTGTGTTTAGGGTTATCTACAATATAATAATACATTTATAGTGCGTAAACTTAAATAAGGCTGTTTTACAATGACCATTCGATTGCAAACACCAAATCGTCCAAAAAATATTGCCCAATGCGTGAAATCTTTTCTTGGGGTACTATGTACATACCTCCTATTGCTATCAATTAATTAAATCTAGACACAAGCACAATATATCGTGCTATATTATCTATCAAAAATTAAAACAGTCGTTGTATGTTGCCTATATTTACCGTGGTCTGTATAATAAATGTCATCTTCTTGTCCATAAATCCGTTTATCACATCCTGTGGTCTACTGTCGTTGTATTTTGTCTATATTGACAGTGGTCTGAACAACGAATGTCATCTTCTCGTCCAAGAATCCGTTCTGTAGTCTATCTAAGCTTATAATGACACTACTTCTATTATCACCAGGTGTCCATGTATATGTATCTTGTTTAGAAACCGATTTACTCTCATCGTTAATATGTAACAGCTCTAACTTATAAGTAAATTTAACAGTTTTTATAGTTTTATCTTCTACTTCCTTCAATGCCAGGTAAATACATAATAAAGGTGCGTTATAGCTAATCCCTACGCACCATGGTAATCCATGGATTATTACATAATCCCCATCTTGCATCTCATTTGGCTTCAACTGTTTCAAACTAAAACTACTAGTAAATGTTGAACCATCCACGTCACCCAGTAGTTGTTTTAAACACTCTACATCAACTTTCTCCATAGAATAATAGGGATGTCTGACAATAGGTGTATGCAAACATGTCGATATGTCGTTACGTGTTCTTATTTGGGCGTCTTCAAATTCCTGTGTATCCACAGTGGTAATTATACACCTATGCGATAATATACGATCAGCATATTCACACGATTCTTTCATTTTAGATATCATTGTTTCAACATCGTCTAGTATTTTGGTGAGTTTGCTATTTTCCGTTGCACCGATTTCATTGATGTTGTGTTTAATTGTTCCTCCAATCGTCCTGGCATTTTTACAAATATTATCTATTTGTTTATCAACTCTAATACAAGCTGTCTTACACGAGTTGTCCATATCAGCTATGTTGGTCTTCAAAAAAATAGAATGTTCTTGTAACTGTTTTAACTTCTTCTCTGATTCGGTTTTCAATTTTGTGACAATTTGTCTCATTTCCTTGTCTACTTCATCTAAGTCTGCCAATGTGTGGTCTTTATGATCCACCGTAACGCAAGTAAAACAACATGATTCAGAACAATCTCGACAATAGAACCCTGTTTGTTTCTTATTGTGTTTTGTACAATATTGTGTATCATCATCACTGACTTCTAAATAGAAGTTGGTAACAAACCCATGGACACCGCCTTTTGGTACAGTGACTTCTTGTCGACAAATTGGACAGTTGAACTTGTTGCAACGAGCCTGGGCGTTGACGTAGTCCGCTATACAATGTTCGCAGAATGTGTGATGACATGGTAATAACTTAGGCTTAGTAAAGTTATTTAAACAAATAGAACACCTTAATTTGGACGCCATCTCCGTTAGTTAGTATTCCATTTTGTAATTCAGAATTATCTACGATGTACCGTACATGTATACCGTTTTATAACATTATACAGCTAAACAATAGAGTCCTAATTCATAATATAAACAGAAACAGTCCATTCGTTCTGTATCAGTTGAATTTACTTCAAATATGAAAATTTGTGTTGCGTTGGGTTGACTGGAAACTTTTTAAGGCTGTAACCATATCACGGGCCTACGCCATCAGTTCACAATAAACAATCACAATAACAATATCAACTAGTTCGACGATAAACAGTTGATTCTTTCTGTATCACTATTACTATAGTCAGTCGAATTTATTTTAAATGCACTGAACAAGTTGAGTTGTGTTGCGTTGGGTGTATTGAGATTGACTGAAAATATAAATATATCGTGTCCCAGAAAAGTATTTATCGGGTGGTTATTGCCTATAAAAGTAGGCTATGGCAATCTTGGTATGGGAAGAGAAATGAATGAAATGAAATGGGGTTTAACGTCCTACTCTTTTGCACCTAACCTGGGCTAATGGAAGACGGGCATACACCATACAGTGTGCTATGAGGGAAATTTTTTCCAGGCAGCGGCGCTACGGCCTACTCTTATATCGAATTCCAACTGCCAAGGGATCTTTTACGTGCACTCCAATGTGTACGCCGGACCTCGGTTTTCCGTCCCATCCGAACGACTAGGCAGCTGTCCTTGTCAGGCCCTCCTCCTGCATCACTGACAAGAGGAAATCACGCTGGAAAATCGAGATGAACTTTCTCGGCAAATGCAGGGATCGAATATCCGACCTCCAGGCTAGCGGACCAGCGCCTTATCCACTGAGCCACCGTGACCTACTAGAAAAATACTGGATTCCCTAAAAAAAAACACTCATGGAGCGTATACAGGACAAAAAATATAAGGGTTCCCTTAATCGACAACCCGACGATTAGGAATATCTTTACGCGTGACGTCGAAGGATGCACGATAACTTGAGCGCTTTGTGTTCATGTTGATATAGGTACGGAGAGGGGAGGGTCACGTGACGCAATAACACGACCTCTTTTGCTCGATTTTCGTAACTACTTGGCAATTACAATGTTTTGAGAAGTATTTGAAGCAAAATTATGATAGACTAATTAGTTTGAATATGTTTTAGTCCAAATATATCATCAAATCACCCAGTTTATACCCAGGAATGTTTCTACTCAATCACAAGTTATTACATTCAACAAGTAGGTGTATTGACCTTTGACCCCGATAGTTACAACATGACACTTTCAGTTTCAATGGTATGGTATTGGGATAATTTCTCATGCACAAGCTCGACTCCACTATATATACGAGGCGGTACTACAACTAAATACTCTAAAAAGAAATTTAAAAATATAAGCTGTCTAATAACCCTTGATTGCATTGATCAGACTCAGAGCTTAGCTCGTGGACGTCCCCAGAAATTCGCTTAGATTTGGTGAAGACATTCAAATCATAACCATATCTTTTCACATACCAGTTACATGTTTAAACAACTCTAGAAATAAAAAAAAACTCATTATTTTACCATATTTTAGGCATCTCATGTCCATAAAGATCAAACTGATACTATTATAAAAACCTTTACTGTTCAACTGTTCACTTAAGCCTGCTGTGGCCGACATTAAGGAAGCTAAATGAAGGCTAAATTAACCAGTCTTGTTATTGAATAAATTATAACAGTGTATATATCATATCCGTTGGCAAGTGATATGTAGCTGCGCCCATACAGTTGTCATTCAGCTAAAGGTTTATTCACTGACTTTCATATAGACAACACCGAACACCCCCCCCCCCCCCTGAATCCGCGCCTGGACACTGTAAAAGAAAACGGAATTCATCTTCTACGGTAGAAAGAGAACGTTCGGTGCATAACCTTTGGTCAGGTACAATATTCTGGTATCGTCCTCTCTCTCTCTATCTCTCTCTCTCTCTCTCTCTCTCTCTTTTTTTTTCCAGTGTGTGAGCCGAGTGAAACCTATGAAAAAGGGGAATTTAAAGTTTTTATTTTTAAAATAAAATGAACTGGGGTTTAACGTCCTACTGTTTTACTCCTAAACTGGGCTAATGAAGACGGGCATACGCCATACAGGGTGCTACGAGGGAAATTGTTCATGTTTTTAAATTGATTTCCGTTATTAATAAAAAAAAAAAAAAACATTTAAGTCAAGTCAATCTCGAAACCAGAAAAATTTTTGAAGAAATTTCTCTGGTGAATCGGAGTAGCCATTTTCCCGGAAAATGATATGTAATTCCTACGCGCGAAAGTTCTCGTTTATTTGCGTGTCCGGCCCCTGATTTTACGTGCCTGGGTGACCGAATCACTTAAAAATATACCCACGCGTAGAAAAATAGATCTTTACAAAAACTTGAATTTGTTCTTTTAGGATCCAATTTTTTATGTCAGCGAGTTGACTTTGACTCAAGGATCATACAACAAACGAAACGACGATCCGACCTCTAGTTTTCGATAAATCGACCCAAAAAGATTGACCAATCAGAGGTCAGAATGGGCGGGGCTTAGGTTTGAAAAAAATTGGAAAAAAATGGACGGTCTAATGTGCCAGAGGCCTTCGGCTCCGCGGCTGCCTCTGGGAACGAGATTGAAGTCAAGTAAGCTTTAGAGATTTCCCCACTAAAGTTAACTGGTGTGGTTTCGAGTCCCCGGTTGTACGTGACAAAGAGTGGGTTGTACGTAGTTCGCAGCTCTGAACGTAGGTCTCATTTACGTTATACACTCGCCAATGTGAATGAGACCTACGTTCAGAGCTGAACTAGGTTGTAAGTACACGACAACCTCGTGGGTTTTCTCCGGGCCTTCCGGTTTCCTCCCACTGCTAAAGACCCCTACCCTCAAGCGAATTATTGAAATAAAACTAAACCATTATGTAAGTCCCGAAATTACCTAGTTTGTGTCGAGTGGATGTTAAACCCCAGTTCTCTCTTTCGCTTTAAATTCCATTGAAGGGGAATAACTCCACTAAATCCGTTAGCTTTTTGTTTCTACTCCCTCGTTAGTATATAACTCAATTGTCTCGGCTAATCGCGGGAGGTCGACAGGTGGAAATGACAGCTAATATTGTTGACAATTGCTAAGTAACAGTAAAGTGTGCATTCGGTATGTTTATAACACGATACTTGTTAGAAAAACAAGTTTTTAAGTTATCGATGAATTGAATGTTATTCACGGTGAATAATCTGTAGGTATCATTGTTACTTTATACCGTATGACTATTGTGAGGCAAAGTGTAAAAATTATTGTTTTGTACTTTTACCGCTGAGCAGGGCACCAACGTAAAGTCTGATTAAAGTGGCGATTTATCAAATAATAACTAATTATGAAAATTATAAAAAAAAATTTTTTGCACGAATTAGGTATTCTATGCCTTCTACAGTCTATTACATCTGACAAATTGTTAATAAGGATATTCCATTTTTATATAGTTTTATAAATGTATTTTATATTAGTGTTATGAAGTCACTTCAAAACATTAAAATTTCAAAATCAAAAATAACAGCTACGTCCTCCTAATCTTTTTGATTTATCACCACCATAACCTTTTAATGTAAAAAGTATTAAGGCATCTAACAGTAACACTGTCTATATGGGTTTTGAAGAAGAACTGTAATAATAGACTCAGAGAAATTAAAATAAATTGTTCATCTACAAAGTTTGTTGGAGCAAGATACAGCAGGATCAGGGACGTGAGCCGAAAAATGAATTGGGGTGGTGGGGAGCTGTTCTCGATTAACTGACTGCAGAGCTTCAAGTGTGGGGGAGAGGAGAGGGTATAATGGGGTTCTTCACCCCAGAAAATTTAAAGTCGATTTTCTTGCATGTGAGGACATTTCTGATGTCAATTTACTCTTTATAAATGTATACACTCTTTCCTGGGCCTATCTTGTATGCGCTCCACATGAACATGGAGGTCCTGACTCCCTGCCCACCACACCCCCATGAACACCTGCCTGAGACTGGGATATTAAAACCTAAAACCAGGAAAGTAGAATAAATACTTTTGGTTCCTATTGGGAAGATCAAGAAGAGAAATACTTATTAAATTTTTAATTGTTTTTGTCTTTTTTAGCCATCATAAAGCTTAAGAATGATGGCATCCAGGAATTCCTTTCAAGTTCCATCTCTTGATCTGGGTTCCTTGAGACAGAGCTCACCAAACATTAAACCTGATGGTCAACAAGAACAAAATGTCACGGGCACAACACCAGACAGTGCATCAGGTTATGATATACAATACGGAACAGAAGTTTTTAAAGGAATAGAAATGTTTCGCACAGGTAATCTCTGCTTTTTTATGCACCTACACAAGCGATCTCTGCTTCTTTAAACACCTACACAAGCAATTTCTGCTTTTATACACCCACACAGGTAATCTCTGCTTTTTTATACACTTACATTTAATTTGCCTTATGTTGTCTTTCACCTTTATTTGCCATAATTCCTTGTGACCAATCTACATTTTTCTCACAGGTATTGTTCAATAGGCATAATGAAAAGCTCTATCAAAATTCAGAATCAACCCTAACCCCATGATACAGGTCGGATTTCTCAATAAACCTATTTTTAAAATCCCTTTATACATAATGGTGTAGGCTAAAAATCTGGCTTAAATGTTTTCCAGTTGTTTGAATATTGATTAATAATTAATGAACAATTATCTTGGAAATATGCTTATGACCATTTCCAAAGATTAAGTGAACTTTTCTCAAACAACCTTTGCTATATATGCAAGGACCGAAGGTTATGTTATATGTCGTCTACAAAAAGGGCTTCACATTAATAAGAAAGAAGTGGGGTTTCATGTTAACTCAACACAAACTAGACTAGTTCATTTTAGAACTTACATATGGTTTGATTTCATTTCAATAAATTGCTTGCGCTTAGGGGTCATTAGCAAGGGAGAGAACCAGAGGACCTGACAAACATACAACCCTACTAGTCATGTACAAACATTGGGTCCAGACCATATTGGTACCAGACCCTATGGGGGGGATGACCATTTTAATGTTCTAGAGTGCCTCGCTTCGACCTCTAGCTGGCCGGTCACCTCTGGCTTGTGGCTGTAGTTTGGATCCCTGGTGTGAGCGTATGTGGCATTGAGATAAGGGCGCCTTCTCAACCTCGTGGTTTTCCTCCGGGCACTCCGATTTCCTCCCACTGCTTTAAAGACCCCTACGCAAACGAATTATTGAAATAAAACATTAAAACCATATGTTAGTCCCGAAATGACCTGGTTTGTGTCGGGTGGACGTTAAACTCAATTTCTCTCTCTGTCTCTCTCTCTCTCTCTCTCTCTCACCAGACCTTATGATTTAAAGTGTAAATCTTTTAGAAAATCAAATACTAGAATCACTAAAATGGCTTGGCCTAGACTTATGCATTCTTATTTGAATCAGCTGGATTTATAGATCCATGCTGTAGACTAGGCAACCCTATATGTTGTACTCAAGTAGGCTAAACAATAGGGTATTGTATATCAGTCAGTATAAGACGACCATAGATCTGATATTACACAGTTTTCAACCTTTGTAACTATAGGCCTGTGGTGTTGATTTTAAGATACATGTAAAGGATATTATAATGGGATTCAACAGAAATATTGAATTTTATTAATTTAGCAATGACAGAAAGTAAGCAAGAAAAATATAAAATGTACAGTGAATCTGAGAGATGAAAATATATTATAGATCTATCCAAAGGACTATGCTCTGTTCTTTGCTCTCCTAACAAGTGAATGTAGAAGTAATTGAAAATGACGGATCCACTCATGAAAAAAAAAAGGAAAGGAAATTAACATGTAGACTGGACTAGAAGACTGTACTTTAATTTGGACTTCTCATGTATTTCAACAAACATAACTGATCAGAAATGACAATAAAAAAATTTAAGAATTAAATGTAAATCAGGTTATATACGTTCTTATTTTAATGTATGCTTTTCAACCCATTTTTTGTCTATTTTAAGGTTCCAAAGAATAGAGCGAGTGCCCTTTAATATACGTTGGGTTTTTTTTTTCAGATACACCCAACACATTACTGGCAGATTTTCCCAACAAACCAGATATCACCCTCAAATGTGAAAAATGTGGATATTTTGTTAACATTGTTGATCTGAAAGAACATCGGAAATATCATGGCTGTTTATTACTCATGAAATATAAGGGAGATTCACTGCCACAGAATGTTGATGAACTATTCAAAAGACGAGGTCAACTGATTAAAAAACTAAAACAAATGGCCGTGGGCAAATCGCCTCCAGACCCTCAGCATATACAACAGATAAATGAGGCGTATGAATACCTGAAAGCCAATTTGGAAGACACTTATGAAGAGTTCCGTCAAATACAAAGTGATGTTGATACACAAGTAAATGGAGTAGCTTTGAATTGTAGTTCATCTTGTGCGTATGCCGTAGGTATTGCTTCCAGTAGCAATCAGCGTTGGAAAAAAAATATGGAGGATACGCGAGTGTACCAAGATTATTTTGGTGAAGATCCAAGCAAATGCTATCTTGGCATTTTTGATGGTCATAACGGGCACTTCGCTGCTGAAGCAGCTGCTACAGAACTTCATGGAATTTTATTGAATGAGATGCAGAAGTTTGATCCAAAAACAAAATCTACAGTAGCGCTAAATATGGTGGATGAAAACACCATAGCAACACATCGCCCTATGACACAAGAGAGTGAGCGTGCCAATTTACATGAAGACAGTGTGAAACTAGTGCAACAAATAATTGCCATGTGCGAAAAAAAATATGCACAGTTAATGGGAGACAATGTAGACAATTCACAAAAAGCTAAATCTAAATTCAAAAATCCTTTTTCAGAAAAAATATCCGAAGCATTTAAAAAAGCGTATCAGTTATTTGACATTTTTTTATCTTATGGAAAAGATGAACATTCGAAAGTTCGGTGGAGTGGTTGTTCATCTTTAAATGTTATTATACAAGATACAGCCAAAGCAGACACTGTTTGTGAAAATGAAGATGGAGTGTCTCCCGAAACTCCTAAGGAATTAGGCCTTTTACATTTAGCTAATGCAGGTAACTTTTTATATGGTAGTTTTTGTCATGAAAGGTTAGAATGGGTCTCCCTTTCTGATGGTCTTACACAAAAATTCTGCTTCAAACATGGTGAAAATAAGAGACAGAGAGACAGAGACTCAGAGAGAGAAATGGGTTTTAAAGTCCACTCAGCAAAAACTAGGCCATTTCAGAACTAATATCTGGTGCAATTTTATGTCATTAATTCACTTGCGTGTAGGGGTCTTGGACGCAGAGAAAACCTGTATAATACTGTAATATGAATGTATATAAATTGATTTACATTCAAATGGTCTCCGTTTTTACTCCAGATTCAAATCAGTTATGTACGGCGAAATAAGCCAGCAGTCTCAATCGAATGCAAATTTCTAGCATCTGGTTATTCCATTCTACATGCGCCGTTTGATTTGGTGCAATGTTTCTAGCCTAGTTCCTCGAGTCTCTTGCTAGAACTGGGGTTGAAACGAATTATGATACACGATTCTTGTACCAATGGTAAAATGTTGGGTTTTTTTTCATAAATATTGGATATCAGAAGCTCATCTTTTCCCAGTAAGAATCAATGTTGACAAATAATTTGTGTTTTCAATGTTGAAGATTTTGGATGATATTGAATTAGAGATTTAAGCTTCTTTAAGTTGAGGGGTTACGGTGGCTAAGTGAAGTGGATAAGGCGCTGGTTCATTAGCCTGGAGGTCGGGTGTTCGATCCCTGCATTGGCAGAGAAAGTTCATCTCGATTTTCCGGAGTGATTTCCCCTTGTCAGTGATGCAGAAGGAGGGCCTGACAAGGACAGCTGCCTAGTCGTTCGGATGGGACGAAAAACCGAGGTCCCATGTACACATTGAAGTGCATGTAAAAGATCCATTGGCACTTGGAATTCGATGTAAGAGTAGGCTGTTGTGCCGCTGCTAGGGTAAAATTTCCCTCATAGCACACTGTATGGCGTATGCCCGTCTTCCATTAGCTCAGGTTAGGTGCAAAAGAGTAGGACGTTAAACCCCATTTCATTTCTTTAAGTTGATTCTTTCTTGTCTATTATAGGAAATGTTCGTGGGGTATTAGTACGAGGTAACAGATCATATCAACTGACCAAAGATCATACACCTAAAAATAGAAAAGAGAGAGAACGAGTTATTAAAGCTGGTAAGTTAATTGAATCTCTTGTAAACACAATATGCTTGAATCTCTGAGAAGTTTCGTATTCACTGTGTTGGTAGAGAAAGTTCATTGGGAATTTCCAGCCTGGCTCCTTCTTGTCAGTGATGCAGGACCAATGGCCTGGTAAGGGATTCAAATAGTCGTTCGGATGGGACAAAAAACCTAGGTTCTCTGTACACATTGGCTTTTACTTAAAGATTCCTTCTTAAAAATGTAATCTTTTCCAAAGAATATAATCTTTTCTAAAAAATGTTATCTTTTCTAAAAAAGAATATGATTTTTTCTAAAAAGAACGTGATTTTTACTAAAAAGAACGTGATTTTTACTAAAAAGAACGTGATTTTTACTTTTAAAAAAAAAAAACGTGATTTTTACTTTTAAAATTTTTTTTAAAAATGTGATCTTTTCTGAAAAAATGTGATCTTTTCTGAAAAAATGTGATCCTTTCTTTTAAAGAAATGTGATGTTTTCTGAAAAATGTGATGTTTTCTGAAAAATGTGATCTTTTCTGAAACCTGAAAAATGTGATCTTTTCTGAAAAATGTGATCTTTTCTGAAAAAATGTGATCTTTTTTGAAAAATGTGATCTTTTCTGAAAAATGTAATCTTTTCTGAAAAATGTAATCTTTTCTGAAAAATGTGATCTTTTCTGAAAAATGTGATCTAAGTGATCTTTTCTGAAAAATGCAAAGGTAATGTCCTACTTTTCTGCACTAACCATACTAATTAAGATGTGTATATAAGGGACACTGACACAAGCGTGTACTCTTATTTTGAATTGCAACTTTTTACCGTTGTTTTACATGCACTTCAATGTGCATAGAAGGACCTCAGTTTTTCATACCATTTGAATTACTTGACACTGTGATGTACTGAACAAATAATTAAGAACAATGTGTGCAACAAGCAATGTTCCTGTGGTTTTAATAGATCTGTTATTTATTTCTGTGTTTTAGGTTGTTCAGTAAATGTTGGTTCCAAGGATTGCAGGGTTAATGGAATATTGTCAACAACAAGAGGTCTTGGTAACCATGGTGATTTAAAGTTAAAGAAAAGTGTTTTGGTAGAACCTTATACAACCTGTGTTACCATTGATCAATATGCTCAGTTCCTTGTTATGGCTTCAAATGGTGTATGGGAGGTATTTTCTGACCAAGAAGTGGCCTCTCTCCTTTTAAAGGTATGTATGTAATGATATGTAATAATATGTAATGATGTGTAAAGTCTAAGGGCACTGAACTCAAAGATGGTGTGCAGTGCAAATCCCAGCAGGTTGGAGTCTTTAAAACCTTTTACCACTTCCCATGACTGCAATGACTGCAGTTTATGACAGGGAAAGTGTGTAAAAGAATCCTTAACAGTTGGACTTTGAAGAATTAGTAACAGAACTGGTCTGATCCTCGCATTGCATATTTAACCACAGTAAATAGAAGCAAATGCATGTTTGTCTCAAAATGACCTAGATAAAGTCTGGATGAGACGTTAAGCTTTATTTTAATTTATGTATCAAGATATAATTCGACTGTCATGGACCATACTTTTGTAAAGGTTGGTAGAGCTGCAGACAAAACAGGAGCCCTGCCTTGTTGTACTTCAGGTGCTTAATTTAGATACATGTTGGGGGCATAGTTTGAAGAGGTGTTCCATAAGTGTTTAGGAGATTTGTAAACTGTTGATATGTACAAAATATCTAGTCATATGAAATTGAACATATTCTGGAGCACACTCTCCACCTCCCTAAAAAGTAAATCTTTTAAAATCTGGAATCAATCATTATTATTTTAGGGTTTCTTCTCAGTTAAATGACTTACCTATGTGTTGTTGGGAAAGGGTGGGGTGGGGTAGCTGTCACCTTAAATGATGTCTAGAAGTTAAATCTGCCATTGCCTCTTATATTAAGTTTAAATAACTTTTCTGTATGATATTGAAGCATTTCATCAAAATTACAATTCTGTTTTTTAAGCATATCAGAAAAACTATAAAGAATAAGGTATTTACGAATATAGTTTTAGGTTAAATTTTAATGTAGATAGTTTATGATTAAGGAATTATTAGTTTAGTTTTTTTCCAAAATAATTTTTTAATAGAAATTTACAGAAATTTTTAACAACCCTGTTTCTTATTTATGTAGATTTTGCTTATAGCTTTATTGAATTATTTAACAATATTCAGAAAAATATAAGAAACACACAAAAAAAAATAATTTGTTTTCAATATAAGGGGTTGGATTGCCGAATAGTTAGCGTGTTCGTGCTGTGTCATTGAGTCAACAGATTTCCATTTCCAGGTTGTATCTGACTAAGAGTAGGGTCACATGTCCAACCTTGTGGGTTTTCTCCAGGTCCTCTGGTTTCCTCCAACTGCTAAAGACCCCTACTTGCTGCAAGCGGTAAATTGAAATAAAATTAAACCGTATATGTTAGTCCGAAATTACCATTTCAATATAAAATGCTAAAATGCTAAAATAAGATTTTCCAGCATGGTTTCTCTGTGCTAGTGGTGTAGAACGGAGGGTCTAAAAGGGACAATGTCTAGTCGTTAGGATGAGATTGGGTCCTTTGTACTTTGTACTCATGATGCAGATAAAATAAGCCTTAACAGTTGGTATTTGCCAAAGATTAAGCAGAAATGCTGAGGTCCAGGCAAAATTCCCCCATAGCTATATAGTACACTGCAAGACATAACCGATCATTAGCCCAGTTGTTACAGAAAAGTAGGATGTTAAAACCAAATTTCTGACTATAAAGTAAGCAGCGATGGCTCAGTGGGTAGGACGTCATTTGGTTAACCTGAAGCCCCTGTGTTGGATCCTGGTGTGGACGAGAAATTACATCTAGGATTTCAGGAGTGGTTTCTGCTTTTCCAGTGGTGCAGGATAGAGGACCTTATAATGGACAACATATAGTCGTTCAGATAGGAAGAAAAAAAGAATAAACCCTTGGCAGTTGGAATTCGATATAAGAGTAGGCTGTAGCGCCTCTGTCCAGGCAAAATTTCGTTTCTCGGCCAATGCAGGGATCAACACCCGACCTCCTGGCTAGCAAGCCAGAGTCTTACCCTCTTAGCCCAAAAAGTCCTGGATTAACCTTTAAAAAAAAGCACAATCATGTTTATAGCACCAAATAATCCATGTATGAATTCTAATTTTAGCTCTTGCCATGTAACCAAGTTCCTCCTCCGAGCCAAATGTCAGAATCAGTGGAACTCCTGATATCTAAAGAGAGTTCTAATATTCCAGACATTATCTTAGAGAAAGGAACAGCAGAGGAGAACACCAGTACAGGAAGAAAAGAAAAACGTGTGGATGGTGTGACAATTTATGCTGATTTAAAAACAGAAGTCGGCAGTCATTGTGGTGAAGACTTAGATACCAGTCTCCATGACAACGAAATGATCTCCATGCCAGTTAACTGTCATATACCTGATCACAAACCAGAGACACAATCAGATTTCAGAAGAGAATTAGCTAAATCAATGGCAGAGCATTTAGTCCAGGCAGCTCTATTAGCTGGATCAAGAGATAACGTGACAGTTATGATAACTTTATTACCTGGATGTGGTGTTTGAGATGTGATAGAACAATTATTTATAAACCATACAATCTGTGATATTATTGAATTTAAATTTACAACTTTAGTCAAAATTAAAAAATTATAAAACTAAGTATGTTTATTTCTTTGGACAAATTTTATAAACCATACATACAATCTGTGATATTGAATTAAAATTGACAACTTTAGTCACAATTAAAAGATTATAAAACTTAGTATGTCTATTTCTTGGGGAAAAAAAACATTATTATAAATTAATGAAAACAACTGTGTTCAATTTTATTAAAGAGACCAGAAATAAAGTCTGAAATGAGTGTAGTATGAAATGAGTATTTGGGGAATACTAACCCTAACCTTTTTTAGAAGATTAATCTTGAATCAAATTTACTCCTCTTAAAAGGGTTAGGGTAAGTATTTCCCAAAATATTTGTAACATGAAGCGAAAATTGTGGAAATTTCCGAACCTCCCCAACTTGAATCCAATTTACCTTTTGATAAGTGAGTGATACTCATTTATATTAAGCAACCATAATGGACCTTGGACATTCCTGAACCTCAGCAACGTGCCTACAATTATTATTCACCATAGAAGTTAATTAATAGTGTCACATAGTTTGGGGGACCTTTAGTCATCAGTACAACAAAGGATTTACTCAGGCACATAGGTAGCGGGGAGGGAGGGGAAAGACAGGGCATGATGTTCGTTGGTTTGGATCGCATCCAATGGAAAGGGCACCAAAGGCACCCTTTGGGGTAACCGATTCTTCACCAATTGGGTGTCTGATTTGTTCCAGGAGTGGCACCTGCTTCTTTACCCCCTCTCCCCTACCCAGAACGCTAACTACAAGCTATCTCCCTTGCATCATAATCAACAATAGATTTAAGAATAATTCAGCCATATAAGTTCAATGTGACATTTGTCTGATGGATTAAGTCTTTCAATGTCAGTTATTTTATTAATTGTTGCTTGAACTGTAATGTTTCCATCACCATCAATAAATTCACTGGTCACAGGATTAACAAGTTCTTCCCAGTTAATTAGTGTACTCCAGGCTAATGAGCGACCAGCAACAACAATCCCATCTTGCTGAATTTCCACATATTGTCTATCATCTCTTTTGTTGATAAGTTTATATGTGACGTCAACTTTACACGACATAATACTTTTATCTTCTGCATCATTCAGTTTTAATAGAATATTTAAATGGGATAATCCTCTCCGTACACCAACACTCCATGTAAAACCTGAAACTACATTTTGTTTACCTTCACACAAATGACTTCCTACTGGCATATTATTCACAGAAAAAGTATCTTCATCAAACATTATTCACAGAAAAGGTATCTTTACCAAATGGTATCCACAGTAAAAGTATCTTCATCAAATGGTATTCACAGTAAAAGTATCTTCATCAAATTGAATCCACAGTACTAATATCTTCATCAAAATGTATCCACTACCCGCAGTAAAAATATCTTCATCAAATGGTACCCACAGTACTAATATCTTTATCAAATGGTATCCACTATCCACAGTAAAAATATCTTCATCAAATTGTATCCACTATCCACAGTAAAAGTATCTTCATCAAATTGTATCCACTATTCACAGTATGTAATTCAAACAGTATTCACAGTAAAAACAAATCTTATATTATTACTCATATTCTGATGTAGAGTTAATAATTTTACCAAGTTGATTAATTAACAAATTTTTATCTATCTCTGCTACTGGAAATGGTGAATTATGGTGAATATATCAATAACTCCCATATTGTTCCTGTCAAACTTAGGGTATTAAACAACCCTTCTTACTGATACAATAATCAACACATGTATTAAGATTGATATTAGGGAGAAACCCAATCTTTTCATTGCACAATGCTGTTATCGGACCTAGACTAGTATTATGATAGATCACAAGGTTTGTGGATATAATTATCATACAGGATGATATAAGATATCATACTTTTAAACATTGGTAGATAAATCACCCCTTAAACATCTATTAAACATACACAGTATTTACAAGAGCTAAATTTTTGTGTAAGGTTATCTAAATTATCAATTGGACATTAACTTATCCACACCATAATAAACTCACGACGGCATCGCTTGCCTGCAATCTTTAGTGGATTATGACCCGATTTACTGCATAATTTCCCTTCGTGATTTAATCAATAAATCGATAATCGAGACTATGCTTTTTATAATATTGACTAGTAATGATGATTGAGGCAAGGCCGAAAATTCAGTCGCTTAATTTTTGTTCATAGTGGATCAATTTTCAGCAAAGTACCTTTACACTATGCAGATTTTAACTATTATAGTGAGAACTGCCAACTCGTTATCTAATCTCCCATAATGTATCTTTAAGGTTGAAAGAACCGTTAGAAAGTTAGAAGATAGAATATTTTGTTTTTATCATCTGTATTAATTAGTTGAAGTTTTCTTGGAATTATCTGGTAATTCTACACAGAAAGCTCCCATGGATTTTCCAGTGTGATGATAAAGGGCAGAGGGTTTGACATGGAACAGTATCTAGTCTTTCAGATAGGAAGTAAAGCCAGGATTGCAGGTACTTGACGTGTACGTAAAAGTACCCTCATAGCACACTGCATGAAGTATGCCCGCCTTCATTTGCCCAGTTAAAAGTAGGACATTAAACCTCATGTTATCTTATTTAATTGTATCATTTATAAAAGGGGGAGTACTCTTTATATATAAAAGACCTTTATTTGGACTGGAGAGTAGTTTTTATTTCACAGCAGATGAACCAGATGTAAATCACAGTTAAATATAATTAAATAAATATAAATTATCACAAAATTTTGATTAATGCAAGCCATATAATATTATAATAGATATTAAATATTCCATTACATTCAAATGCATAGTTCTGAGACAGGTAAATAAATATATAATAAAAATAATGATGATATTATAAGTAAATTTTTACTAATACATGTATTAAGCAATTGGGAAATACTGTACATATACAATATATATATATATATTACTTCAAAAAGAATCAGTAGTTTCGTTGTATTGCTTTCATATTTCTCAGACAGGTAAATAAATATTTAATAGAAATAATGACATAGTAAATCTTTCTTAATACAATATACATACAAAATATATACAATATAATTATGTATAATAGATATATAATAAATATTCATAATAACCTTTCAATTAATTAATACTTTTCGGTAGACTATAATATTCATAAAAATTTATAAATGCCCTTTTGATTATAAATCAATACTGATAATATGACTATAATACCCTTTTAATTAATACTTATATCGGTTGACTATAATATTCATAAACATTTGTAAGTGCCCTTTTGATTATAAATTAATTGACTATAATATACATAAGAAAAATATTTCCCTCATATATGCTTGTATTATTTATTAAATACAATGACTAAAATTGGACTTAATATTTTAAAAATTAAAAGCATGCTAAACATGATCATACACATAATATTCAAATAAATACTGATAAATTGACTAATGTAGAATTAATACTGATTATATGACTACTGTAACATTTGCATAAATACTGATATAGTGACCAGCATAATAATTGCATAAATACTGAATAAGTACACTGTATTTTATCCTTTCAACAATAAATACCTTATATTTTATCCATTTAATAATCTTAAATAAAAATACTGACTTAAACATTGGTAAATAATGCAAGAATAAATATTTATGTAAGTCATTAAAATCTAATACTATTGATGTATATAGGTTATTCATAAATTTACCCTGCATGAATAAATACATTTCATTAAAATCTAATACATATAATTCATTAAAATCTAATATTGGCGATGTATGTGCTGTACTTTACCTTGTATATGAATAAATACATGTCATTAAAATTCAATACTGTTGATATATAGTTTATTCATAAATGTGTTGTAATTCATCCTTTTAATTTAAAATTAATACTGACAATGTGACTTAAAAATATGTAAATAATGAATGAATAAAAACATTTCATTAAAATTTAATACTGTTGATATATTATATTGTTTATGTTTTGGAAGCACTTTCGGAATGATTTGTATTTTATTGGAAGTGTTCTTTGCTACCCTCACTCTTTACGATTTCATTCAAATTATGCATGATTACTGCCTTTAGTAAATGAACCCCATAAGTTCATTAAATGGTGATAGGACAGATCAATTTTTTGATCTTATATTAAACAAGCAATAGCCTACATCTATTATGAAAACGGAACAAAAGGCACAGAAGTTCCATGTGCAAGGAATCCAGACAAACTGGACACTAAGAAAAATCATGATATCAACTTTAACCTCTACATTTTGATAAATCAAAACCAGCTGTAATCTACATGAAATCCTGTGTATAAAACTATTTTTACACCAGGTCCCAAGTTCACAAAATATTCTCATTATTAAGTTAAGAATTTACTCAAACTGGTTCGCCTTATTTTAACTAAAACTAAAATAGTGGTTTTAATTTATCAAATACATCAATCAGAAACAGTGCAAAATTTTGTGTTTCTGGATAAAAGATATTTCTCATAAACAGTGATTGAAAGTGAATATAAAATTTAATTTTAAATCAAGGAGCCAGAATTGATCACCATCCCCTATTAATAGCTTTACATTGTAAATTTTTCATTATGAATTAATTTCACTGAATAATTTTTGTATGATTATTCTAAAACCGACTGATCATCACTTGATGTCTAGACTATTGAGCAATAATTTTACCTTTCATAAGTACTTTAAAAACTAATTTCCTAAACATTTTACATCTTAGGCCATAACAAAAAAATATTCAGGTACTCAGAGACTCCTGTCTGACATAAAAAGGGACGCCTTACCCATTTCATTTCAAGAAATTAATTACATAAAAACAATCTCATTATTTCCCCTGGTTACATCAAATAAAACCGAAAGTATATATCATAGGCTACATTATCAAGTACACAACCCTGATAAATGTTATTGACAGACAAGATACTGGATAATCAATTATTACAATAAACAACTTGATGAAATAAATGTGATTGTCTGCGATATCACTTTGGTGAAAGTGGATGTAAAATAAATCTATATCACACAAATGTAGAGCCTTGAAATGTGGTATTTGCGTTCAATCAATTAGCCACATCAACAAAAAAACATCTCCCTTCCCTCAACAAATTTTTGGGAATAATATTTTTTTGTATGGCCTTAATAATTTTTGACTAGGAAGATTATGTTGTAAAATTTTGATTATAATGCTGAGACAGTTAAAAGCATATCACATTTATATCTTTTGAGACATTTCACCTGTGTTAAATATTTAATGAGCATCATTTTGATTTATGATAAAAAAAAAAATATATATATATCTCCTGACTTGAATCGTCTCACCAGAGAGAATAATGTCCAGCACCTACTTAACACAAACCTGGTTATTTCAGGACAAACAATTTTAGGCCCGGAGAAAACACATTATTTGCCGCATACAAAGGTGGGATCGAAACCAGCCATTTAATTTACAGTCTGACCTTATGATCTGAAGTGCATTCTTTTGACCATCTAGCCATCACACTTTACCCAAAACTCAAAAACAAGAAAAATGGTTTGTTGTACCTGGGTCTGATTTCTAATTCTCAGTTGGAAAAATACTTGGATTTTACAAATAAAGTCTTTGATTATTGTTATGTAAGCTTTCTGCAATGAAGTTATGACTTTGTTCAAGATACATTTCTTAGATAGCCAGCGGATGATTTCCACTTTGAAGTTGGCTTTCTTGTAACTCATCCAAGATATTCCTGAAGGATTCCACACTAACATGACCTTTTGGATGACTACTTGCTGCCATATTATAAACATCTTCATAAGTTTGACCTGTCATTCTCACTCCAATATTCTCATAAATTGACTTAATCTGAAATAATAGAATAATGAATTAGGTTCTATATATTTTAGAGAGAGAAATGGGGTTTAACATCCACTGACACAAACTAGGTCATTTTGGGACATGGCTCAATTTTATTTCAATAATTCACTTGCGTATAGGGACTTTAGCAGTGGGAGGAAACCGGAGGGCCCAGAGAAAACCTACAACCGGAGGAATCAAAACCATGGCAGTTGACTCAATGACAGACCTTATGATACAGCACGCACATGCTAATCATTCGGCCATCCAACCCCACCTCTTATTTCGAAATTTTTATCAAAGTCCTGTGCTACTTTCTGTAACATACTTTCAAAGCAATACAAACTTTCAATTTGCTTGTGTTGTAAATATCTCTGAATTCCAGAAATGAAATGAAATGTTTTCTTTTCTGCACCAACCAGGCCGGTAAATGTGATCAGATGGATCAACAGACACAGGTGAGGACAATATACATCTATATTACAATCTGTGGCTAAGTGACTAAGATGTTGGCTTGCTTTGTTGGAGGTCGCATGTTCGATCCCGGTATTGGAAAAAAATGTTCATCAGATCAGGAATTTCTGGCATAGTTCCTACTTGTCAGTGATGTAGGACAGAAGGCCATGAACGAGACAAGGAGAGGTATATAATATAGGCCTATCCTGTTCCTCAGTCCTTTTGTTAATAAAATGGGGGGGGGGGAATGCATAGTCTTTCGGATGAGGCCAAAAAAACGAAAAATAGGTTTTGTGTACAAAATTTGATATATGAGTAGGCCGTATAGCTAATGTTCGGGCCAAGTTTTGCTCATAGCACACTGCATGGCATATGTCCGTCTTCATTAGCCCAGTTGGAGCAGAACAGTAGGACGTCAAACCCCCCCTTTCAAAAAAAAAAGGCATGAATTTGTTTTTATTCCATCACCAAATCACCAAAATAATTTTGTATATGTGTTTTGCTTACCTCTTCAAAAGATCTTGGTATCAGGAAATCTTTTTCGTAAACACCTTTTTGACTGTAAATTGAAGGATTCAGCAGACCATATGAATTTGATTCATCACCATAATTTTTGTGATCACAAATGCGTTTGATTCTGGGTGCTGCTAAATCAATTCGGATGGTGGGCACACCGTAAGTTCTGAAATCTAAAAACGGCTTTCAATTTAATAAAGCTCAAAATGAAAAAAGAGTGTTTAATATTGTACTTTTCTGCCCCATCTGGTCTAATGAAGATATACACCATGCAATGTGTTCAATGAGGAAAATTCTGCACAGACCGCGGTGCTCCTGCCTACTCTTATTACAAATTTTAACTGTCATGGGGTTTTTTTTTACGTGCACACCAATATCTACACAGGACTTGTTTATTTTTTTGTCCCATTTGAAAGACTTGACACTGTGGCTGTTCCTTGCCAGGCTATCTGTCCTGCACCACTGACAAGGGTATTCATGCCGGAAAATCCTGACACCAGGATCAAACCTGGGACCTCAAGGTTAGTGAACCAATGCCTTACTCACTGAGCCACTGTGGCTCCAAGGCAACAATGATTATTCCCAAGGAAAATATTTTTTTAAAATTTAAGTCATAATAAATTAATTCAGATTTCTAATGAGCAAATCGGCCATTATCGCCCCTTATCCCCCAAGAATGCCATATTTCAGTCTGTCCATTTAGGGACCATATGGACATCCTGGGTCCACTCCTGTCAGTACAGTATAGGGCATTTAAATAATGTGAATATCCTTCTGAAAAGCTATTGTGCCATTTTAAATTACTTGGGTAGGCATAAGAATGCTGTACATTCACATTACAGATTTGTCTATATTAAAGTTTTAAAAAACAGAGTTATATGCCCTTTAAATTATTTTTTGGTCTCACCTTTTGAAGATACTCCACCTACTACAGCATTGATCATGCCAGCACTGGTTTTATGGTTGCCAACAGCTTTATCTATTTGTTTCTTTAATCGCCTGGCTGTACTATCAGAACTTTGAGGTGACTTCTGTACAAAATCACTACTTTGTGAGGGTAAATCTGTAATATATAAGCATTTGAATTATTAGTAATATCAATCCTTTTATATTTTACCGTTTGGTTTTAGCACCATACAAGGTCATCCTCGGTATTTCCAGTAGTCTCATTCCGTTCTATTCCACATATTCAAATTATCTGCCCTTGATCTTAGCTTGATTCTATGAATCGATCAAAAACTGTTTACCAACCAGTCTTGTTGGCCACTTGTTTGTTGCAACAAGATGAGAGCTACTTCATTTCGTTGACTTCCTTTGTATTAATATTTCTTTGGATTGGTCCATAAAAAGTGCAATTATTAAGGGTAGATAATTTGAATACTTGTCTCCCACATGGATGAACCTAGGGGTTAGTGGAGTAGAACAGAATGAGACCACATGGGATACTGTGGATGCATACAGGGTCTTAATCACTGTTTCCGTTGGCTTCTTCTTTTTTCTATTCTTGAAGACAGTTCGTTTATCATCAAAATCAAATGTTCAAGAGCGCAACTTGACAAAGCTGGCTAGACAAAAACAACTTTTTCTGATTTTAATTTTACACTACATTGTAAATGTGGTTGTATAATTACCTTCACTATATGGAATCCCAAGATCCATTTTGTCTTTCCAATTTAAGAAATTAGCAAATTCTATGTAGTCAATAAGGCCATCCCTGTTAACATCACAATAATCAAATACTTGTTCTAATATTTCAGACGCAAGTGGCAGATTAAATTCAACACATACTTCTCTTAATCCGGATATACTTATTTTACCACAGTTATCCTATAAAAGAAATAAAATAAAAATGTAATACAAAAGTAACAATGTAGTACAAAAGTAACAACATAGTACAAAAGTAACAATATAGTACAGAAGTAAAATGTAGTACAAAAGTAACAATTCAGTACAGAAGTAACAGAAGTAACAATTCAGTACAAAAGTAACAGAAGTAACAATTCAGTACAGAAGTAACAATTCAGTACAAAAGTAACCGGAGTAACAATTCAGTACAAAAGTAACAATTCAGTACAAATTAACACTATTTTACCAAATAACAATACTGTATCAAATAACAATATTTTATCAGAATAACACTATTAAACAAAATCATAATATTTCACCAAATAAATTAAAAATATATATCTGATTTTTGTCAAATATTAAGTGCCATATATATGTACTAAATTTACACAAAGAGTTACATATATATTTTAGTGAAAAAAGACAACTGTTTTAAACCAATGAATATTTAATCATACAATATTTAAAGATACATTATGGGAGATTAGTTAACGAGTTGGCAGTTCTAACTATAATAGTTAAAAACTATATAACGTAAAGGCAATTTGTTGAAAATTTCAGTCAAATTGATCCACTATGAATGGAAAATTAAGCAAGTGAAATATCTGCCTAGGCTCTATTATCATATCTAGTTATCTTGGAATAGAATAGGGTTGAATCATGTCTTGTCAACATAAAACATATATAGTCTGTTACTATGGTTACATGTGCAATGTATAGGACCACAGCATTTGCACTTATTCTTCATCAAATTCCTCAAGGGATCCTTTGCATGGTGTAGCCCTATGCACAACTGGGTTTCTCCATCCCACCAAAATGACTCAACAAACTTTCTTTGCCTCAAAGGTGCCCCTGCCCCCTGCCCAGCCACCTTTATAATAAAATACATCTCACTGTATCATAAAATACATATTTACCTTATCATAAAATCTAAAAGCAGCCAGTAAATCAGGGAAGTGGTGATAATTAGCTTTCTTTAAATGTTGACGAGCAGCAGCTAATATGCCTCTCTGTTGATCTTTCCCACGTAAATACGATCCCGGGAAACGATCATGCAATAAATCACCAGCTCCGTATTCATCTGCCTTCAATAAAACACCAAATGTATGATCATGTGGCACTTTTAATGTGTCTTTTATTCTGAAATATAAAGATATTTTTAGATTAAAACAATGTTACTTGATAGTCCAGGGTTCTCATGTCAGTTCTATTTGACTGACTGGAAATGAAATGATATTATTCCAGTCAGTCAATTTACATGCCATAAGAATAAAATTTCAATGAATTTAACAATAATGTTAAAAATTCAGATAAAGTTAAAAATTGGGATAATGCTAAAAATTAAGTTAATAATGTTAAAAATTGGGATAAAGGTAACAACTAAGATAATCTTAAAAATTGGGATACAGCTAAAAAAAATCAAGATAATGCTTAAAAGAATCAAAATAATGTTAAAACAATTGGGATAATGCTTTTTAAAAAATCAAGATAACGCTTTTAAAAAAAATCAAGATAATACTTTTAAAAAAATCAAGATAATGCTTTTTAAAAAATCAAAATAATGCTTTTAAAAAAACAGATAATGCTTTTTAAAAAATCAAGATAATGCTTTTTAAAAAATCAAGATGACGCTTTCAAAAAATCAAGATAATGTTAAAAAATTGGGGTAATGCTAAAAATTGAGATAATGCTTAAAATTTGGAAAATGTTAATATGAAACACTGATTTAAACTATGATAACAGGGAATTACTTAAACAGACAATTGTATTCTGACTCAGGTTTAGAGTTTAAAAGTTTAATTCCACTTACGGATCATGAACCTTTCCGAGCTGTGGTTGAGTCCTCTCACGAAAATTGTCAACTCTTTCCGAAACGATCTTAGACATTTTATCATCTTGTTGCAGCCATTTTAATGTTTGACGAACTTCTCTTCCATTATCACAATGAGGCGTTGGGATACCATATATTTTATCAGGGTTAAAGTTTGGACATGTGTAGCTTCTATTGATGCGTTCCCCAACGTCGTAATCCATGTGTGTCTTGACGTAAAGTTTATGGCCAATGGCTGATTCATCTTCTACTTGTTGATAATTTTTATCAGGATTAATTAGACCACTAGCACCTATATCTAAAATAGATGAAATGAAATGAAATGGAGTTTAACGTCAGCTCCAAACTGGGCTGATCAAGACGGCTATGAGGGAAAATTTTGCCAGGACAGCAGCACTACAGCCCATGCTTATATCGAATTCCAACTGTCAAGAGACCATTTACATGCACGCTAATGTGTACATGAGACCTCCATTTTTGGTTTCATCTGAACGACTAAACAGCTTCCCATGTCATGTCCTCCATCCTGCACCATTGACAAGGTGGAACCATGCCAGAAAATCTGGATGAACTTTCTCGGACAATGCAAGGATCGAACACCCCACCCAGAGTTAGAGCCCCTTCCCCCAGTGGCCAGCAGTGAAAATCCACAAATTTGTGCTAGACCACAGAATTTGATAGAATACATACCTATTTCAGTTGCAATTCCAAAAGTGAAAAAATCAGGATGTTGGGTGTGTTGCACTGGTAACCCTGGCGACTGATCATGTGACTTTCCTAATGGAGCACGGATATGACTGGCATATAGATCCTCTGTCCGATCTTCCAGCCTTTGTCTATAGAGTGTTTTAGGTTTCGGGTTTACTAAAATTCCAGAGTTTTCAGAGGATTGAGTGCTGACACCATGAGCCATGTTGTCTGCCCATTGTAAATGGGGATCACCAGCCTTTCCATAAAATATTCTTTTACGTCCAGCTTCAGGTTGAAGAGATGCTCTAAATCGACGAACAACATCAGGACTCTCAGGCTGTAAAATTATATAAAAGTTAAATTTCTAATATAATTAATCTGTGTGTACAAAGGACATTGGTTTTTCATACCATCCAAATGACTAGACTACTAGACAAGGTCCCATTTACACATTGGCGTGCACGTAAAAGAACCCTGACAGTTGGAATTCAAAATTAAAGTTGGCCATAAAGTTCTTTGGTCTGGGCTAATTTCCCTAAAAGTACACTGCATGGCATATGCCCAGTTGATGCAAAAAAGTATGATGTTAAACCCTTATTTCATTTCAATTCAAAGCTTAAAGATACATTATGGGAGATTTTGACAAGGAGTTAGCCATTTTTGCTATAAATGTTCAAAAATAGATGTTGAAACAAGAATATATTGAAAATTTCAGTCAAATAACTTTATCCTGAACAAAGTTGTTACCACTATAATTTTTTACAAGAAATGGTAGGTAAAATCATCGACACCCTTTTCCCACTATGGCCGATTGTTGATTGACAGGCGTTAACTCCACCTACATTGTCTCGATCATCAAGTAATGTTTAAACGGTGTCCAGTGAAGCTTGTTTATAGCCTCGGTCATCACTTTTTTTTATGAATAATTTCCGGAAGTATGAAGACGTCAACGTCACTGAGAAACCACACCCACGACGCCATAGTGATTAAATCAGTCGACGAAATCCTGTTTTAATCCGAGCCCAATCCAAGCCATCCGTGGGTCTACAGTGTTCATTTTGGGCTTGTTGTTTAAATAAAGATCTAATTTATAATTTCTTTGACATCTGAGGCTCAAAGGAAGACCGACAAAAGTCAGTTTTTGCTCTTCCATAATGTATGTTTAAGTAACTATGTAAAATAAAAAAATCCTCACCCTTTTATTGGTTGGTTTCATACATAATTCAGTTGTGTCACCAGTGCCAGTTAATTTACCAGCCTTGACAAAAATAAGAAAAAAACAATAAATGATATTTATTGACAGATTCTTGTTTAAAGAAATATGATTATCAATCAATAATCATCAATAACCAATTACATGTATTGACTTTCAATTATAAATATATAACTAATTAACTAATCATATTATGTACTAAGTATCAATTATTAATTATTGTTTATAAATAAACAATGAATAGCATGTATTGAATTTCAATTAGTAACAAATAAGATGCATTATTCATTAAATCAGTAGACTGTAGATTAATCAATAACCACACTCTACAGGATTCATATTTAATATTACAGTATTTCAGGAGTGATTTCCAGTCTGGTCTCTCAAATAATAATATTAGACAATATCTGTTTGATAAAACTGGTCATGGCTCAATGGTTGAATTATTAGGGGGGGTCAGAAAATATAAGATAAATTTTACATCCATTTTGATAAACTCCATATTTATTCACCATACCTATAATCTACGGGTGATGCTATTATTTAACAAATCTGACGTTAAACTAACGTTTGAAATTAATTTCGGGTACTGTAATTTGATGCTGAAAGTGGGGGTAATATGTTATATGGTCACATGGATTCTTCATTCAGGACGTCATCAATAGACAATATTATCACTGAAATAGTGAGCTCATTCCTCTCAATTAAAGGGAGGTAACATGAATTTAAACTTACAGCTCTAAGTTGTGGACTCCAGTCTTTGATTTTACCAGCATAGACACTTTGTGTGTTGATCTGAGGAAAACGAACTACAGATGTCATCTTTTAGATTAAAATGTATTTCACCTTAATAACCACACCTGTGCATATAGTGTAACACTTAGTTTACGAAAGATTCTTGCTGGAATTGAAGAAAAAACATATCTGAGTAATTCGGCAGAGGCTAGATAGCCTGACATTACGAATTGTTGAAAAAAAATGAGCCAAAGCGAGAGCAGCTAATATCAAGACTTCAACAGGCATTGCATTCCTGTTCTTTTTTTTCATTATATTGTCTACTTCAGTATGGGGCATACATATAATACGATTAGAAGGTCAGATTCCTGTGGTTTAATTAACAAATACAAATAATAGAATCCAGTTAAATCAACAATTTATTTTAAACTTGTATTAAAAAGGTAACAATTTTACAATAAACTGTGGGTAGCCTACACTATATCTGAAATTGGATAAGATTCAACAGGATTCAACATATCTTTGGTGGGGAGTAGTATAATCTTAACAAGCTTTTCGGCATTAGATAAAGTTTCAGTCTTTAGTTTAATCAGATATTATCAATATGCAAAAAAACATTTGCAACAGAAAGCCTTACACCAATACTAACTTTTATCTTTTAGCAAAGCTCGTTTATTAGAAATCTATTAATAATTAATTAAGTATTGACTTGTGCCTTCGAAGTAATATCTATATGAATAATTGTGTACAATATTTGAATTAGAAATTAAATTTATCATTATTATTAAGTTAAAAGTATTATAAAAATTATAACATTTTCGATAGGACTTGAAAAAAAAAAACGAGCGTGTGTGTACTGTACTCTGTACTAGTAGTAGATCATGGACATGGACATGGTCTTGATCTTCTTCAAAATAAAGAGTAGGCCAGTGGCCTACTCTAGGGTTCTTCCAAGAAAAAAAATACACACCTTTATACGCCAAGTAAGTCCTTGAATGCAATCCACGTCGAAATAATTTAATATAAAGTACTGAATACTCTGCCTGTCTCTGGCATTTCGACTTAGGCCACTCTGCAAATTATGGTTTGGTGCTGGTTCTATTGTTTAGGTTAGCAACAGATAAGGGTGAAGGTCGTTGTTCATTTCCGGTTATACGTTCCAAACTTGGAGAACGCTAGATCGGAGACGGTCCTACGCATTTTAGCACATATGACGTCATATATAGATTGTGGGTTAGGGTTAGGGTAAGGGCTAGGACCCGTAGATTTCGTCAAAGTCTCGAGCTGTAAACAGGGCTAGCCCTAACCCTAACCCTGGGCCAAGCCTAACCCTTACCCTAACCCACAATCCACATGTGACGTCATAAAATGCGTAGGACCGTCTCCGATCTAGCGTTCTCCTCCAAACTTGCCTCTTCACCAAAATGACACCTTCTTTTGCGCATGCCCATTCAATGTAGCAAAAATAGAGCGTATAAATTACTAATATTGAGATAACGCCTATGTGCGCGTTTGCCTGCCCCAAGATAAAAACTACGGGTAGCACGATTTACCCAAATCCCCAAATCTACCCAAATCAACCCAAATCCACCACTATTTCAACTCATACCACAATAATTTATATTGATATTTGATAATATACCGTTCTTTATGTGGAATTGACATTTTTAATTTAAAATCTCAGCTTTTTAATGTCAAAATGCCCCTCAAAATGCGATTTCCAAGCAAGTTTGGAAGTCGTAACCAAGGGAATAGCTCGTGTAATACACAAATCTACCCAAAACCACGTTATTTCCACATATTTCACAATTATGTTTATCGCTTTTTACTATGCTATCATTCGTTTAGCTAAATATGCCATAATTACTCTTAAATTTTGTCTTAAAATCCAACAATTCATGCGTGTTTCGTCGTCGTATGTAAGGGACATAACTCGTGTATATACCCACATGGATGCAGACCACCATTAAATTTGTAGTTCTTCCAAATTTACGTGGAAATCACATTCTGACACAAAAACGCTACGATTTTAAATTTAAAATGACAATTTGACAGAAAGAACTGTATATGATCAATTATCAATATAAATTATTGTGATATCAGTTGAAATAATGGTGGATTTGGATAGATTTGGGTAGATTTGGGTAAATCGTGCTACCGAAAAACTACTGACAATCAAAACTAGGCCCCAACATTTGATATACTTTTGAAAGAAAAACAGAGTATATATAGCATAATAAAAAAAAAACAAAAACAAACGTTTAAGCACATTGCATGTAATGAAACATAATTGTCATAAAAATGTTAAAGAGCTGAAATGGTTTGAGTTCTAATATTATAATTGCAGTGTAGACTTATTAGCAGCTATCAAAAATTTAAAAAAATTACTGCGAATTATATATGTTTATAAATTCTGCCCATTAACGCTTGGGCTACTTTGCATAGGTTAAATTTTAAAAAGACGTGGGGCCAGGAGCGGATTGGGGCCGTGAACCGGCCCGGGCTCCCGTGTCGGAGCGGCCCCTTTTACGGACCGCGAAACCCGGACGTGGGGGGGGGGAGGCTCTCCCCCTGGAAATTTTTGAAACATGAACCCCAAATTTTGACCATTTGATTAACCAGTCAGGAATATTGAATAAGTAGGAATATTTTCATTGAAAAATGTCCCATTTTTGTTGCCGGAAGCGCTGGTTGATTCCTCTTGTGGTGAAAGGCATCTAGACACATTGAGAGTGAAATTCATAAAAATTTGAATTTTGGATTCTGGCGTTTCCCCACAAACAATGTGCAGGTATAATTAGTAAATTTGCGGGCGACAGTGTCGGGGGAATCCGATGAAATTTTCGGATGAAATTCGGAATCCCCATTGCAGGATTCCGAATTCTGGCCCACACGGCCCAGAAAGTCTAATATACCAGGACATTTCAGACCCCAACATCCCAATCCGCCCCTGCGTGGGGCCTACGAGCAGTGGCACTGTGCTTCTTTTTATCCAAATTTATAACCGTATGTACGAGACAACATCATGAGATCGCTTTCGATGGATACTTTTGTTAAAGTTCCAATAGCATTTTTTTAAGTTATATTTTTAAAATTTATTAAAATAAAGCCCCAAAATAGATTGAACCTATCAACAGTCCTACCTTGTTAAAGAATAATCATATTAATCCTATAATTCACTATTGCCAGTTGAGAAATTGGCAAAAATATCATTTTCAACTTCAAATTCAAACGTTTGAAGATGGCCGTCCATGGAGGAGAATGGGAAAACAAGGGAGGTAATTGGGTAACTATTTCCTCAATCAACCAGTGTCACCCTTTCTCCCCCCCCCCCCCCAAAAAAAAAAAAAATTTTGTCCATGATCGTATAATAGTGAGTTGACAACCTTTTGAGCAAAAAACATAGAAATAATTATATTTTGACTTTCTTAGAAAAAGTGAAATTGGAACTTTAAGCTAACAAGTTTGCGTTTAAATGTGGTTTCAGTTTAAGGTCAAGGCGACTTTTCTGCACCGAATGCGTACAAATATATTTTTTGTCCCATCCAAACATAACGTTGTTAGAATTTGTCATAACAGTGGGCGAATTCCTATCAAAATCTAATAGCACAATGCTTGTGCCCGCGTATCGATAGCTCAGTTGGTGCAGAAAACTGGGACATATTAAACCTTATTTCATTTTAATTACGAATACATTACTTGAGATCGTGTACTTATTCAACTCGCTGACATGATGTATTAATTATTAATCCTACTTTGAATCATAATAACAATAGAATTCCATCATATGAGAAATGGAATTAAATAGGGTTTAACGCCCAACTATAACTCTACTTCATTCGGGCTAATGACGACGACTGTCGAATGAGATGAACGTCTTTTGCATATCCTGACAAGAAAATATAGAACACACATCTCAGCTAAATGTATGCGTTTTTATCCGGTTATCCGAAATGTCCGAACTGACCATTTTGATGGTTGCCGGGTGATCAACTAAGGGAAGTTCCAACCGCTTGATGACAATATTTTTAATGGTATTTTTTTTTTTTTTTAAATTATTTTCTATCACTTCCAATATGTGATAGAAATATATAGATAGTAATATGAGAACGGACATTTAATAAATTAATGTTTAAAATGTGTTTTCATTCCTTCTTTTTTGTAAAAAAAATTTGACTTTCTTCTTCTTTCTTGCATCCATTCCTCCCCTAAATTATGTAACAGATCTGCCCATACAGTGAGTTAAAAAAAAAAAAAGCTAAATGAATTCGTTGAAACTTTTTTTTATTATATAATCATAATACCAGATTGTCCTATTAACTGAACCCACAGTGGATCACTGGTGACAGTTTTAATTTTTGTAAATAAATAAATAAATAAATTTATTTACCCAGCAGGTATGAGTATTGGAGCATACTAGCTTATAAAAGGGATTTTTATTTATAATTATGACTTATCAGAGTAATTCATCATTATATGTCTGGCCCATGACCTAGTACGTAGACTTACTGCATGTATTAATAAATCTACGATGACGTCACCTTGAGCGCACGCACTATCATAACTGTCGGACGATTTGGTATCCATACGCATACACAAATAATACATTCTAAGACCAATCCATGTTTTATGCACTTGCTAAATATAGTGTTTATATGAACACACGAAAGCTGCAACTAATGTAGTGCGCTGTTCTTCAGAAATATTTACAGAAATAAGGAACTATTTTTGACGAGTAACTACATCCTCTTAGTGCATAAATTAGCTACCAGAAGAAAGAGGGTGGTTCTGTGAATTTTTCTGTTGTTTTACTGATAACAATATTGTTTTCTCCTTTGATACCGTGGTTAAACCAACGCTTAGGGCCTATTCTTTCGTTGGTAAGTAAAAATGATGTGGTTTCGTGGAAATTTTATCCAAATTAGAATCAATTTTATGATTTTTCTTGCGGAATTGATGGACAAAATGGCTGACGGTTTTGTCACCTTTCCTTGTTTACATCGTGAAAAAATCCAAAATAACATTCTTTTCATCTTGTGTTTTGCATTAAGAAGTAGTATGGTCACATCTTTTCGTTAATTGGTATTACATATATTCGTTGACAGTCGCTGCAAATTGGTAACGGGCTAAGGGTGCATTTTTTTTAAAGCGACATACTTGACTGACTTGAGACGTAGTGAAATTTGACAGTCAGGATGACACTTCCATTTTTAATACATTGTATAAGTTGGTGAATCGGTTGAATTGCGAAAGAGATAGAAGTCATATTGTGGGAATTGTTATCAAGATCACCTCTTTTAAGAGTGTTTTAATTTATGGTAGGTCTGGTGTAGGCCTACCATTTAATTATTTTATTTTTTAACCGGGATGACTTATTGATCTTTATCATTAGAAGTATATACAGAGTGGCCCCAGTAAAGGAAATCAAATGGGTTTTAACGTCCCACTCTTTTGCTCCTAACTTGGGCTAATGGAAGACGAGCATACGCCATTCAGTGTGCAATGAGGGAAATTTTGCCCGGGCAGCGACGCTACGGCCTACTCTTATATCGAATTCCAACTGCCAAGGGATCTTTTACGTGCACTCCAATGTGTACACGGGACCGCGTTTCTTTGTCCCATCCGAATGACTAGGCAGCTGTCCTTGTGGTAGCACATCATTTCGGACTCAGTCAAGCGACTTATCAGACCTGGACTCTGATTAATAATTAAAATACTGTAGAATTTTTATGTAATAGTACAGCTGTTTGTTTTTTCGTTTGATGTGAAACAGATTATAATTATAGTTGTCTTATTTAATTGATCAGCGATTGTTGATGTCGTGATTAACACTGCTAGTTCTCTTTTGTTTTGGCAAGTATTTTACTTGGCAATAAAATATTGTTGAAAATTTGTGTATATTTAGTAATAGTAATACTTCATTGCTTATCTTTTATCAAATAGTAAACAAGCTTGATTGACCGATCACTGCTAATGGGTTTTTTTTGTGAAACGGAATAATTGCAATAAACACACGGCCGCCATTATCAATGATTGACAACTCACATTTTTCATCATCCACCAAAGAACCGCAAGATTTCTTTGCATATACTACAATAACATCGGGATTATCGGTTAATCAGCTTTAATTATCCTGCTTTGATCGTTGCTATTTCTAATATTTTCTACAGAAATACTTTGTAATTGTATGCACTAATTTATCGATTTGTATTGCCAAGCGGGAGGAATGCATGTCATTCAACGTGCAACGCACGGATTATCGTTAACAATTTCTAGGGACTTGTGAAAAGAGTGCATGTCGTGTAAATATTTATTTTTGTTTTTGTGTAGGTCATTTTCAAATAAATTCATCAGCATATTATTGGTTTTAAACAAATACATTAGTTTTACGGGAAATGATGATTATCAAAGAACCGTAAGTAAGTCGAAGTGCAACTAATGTTTTATCGTTTGGTGGAGCCTTTTACTAACCACATGTTTCATGTTAATAAATATTTTCTTTCGTGTTTTAAAGTGGCCTACATGTATTTCTTATAAATTCATCAGCAACCTTTTTAAGTACATAGTACAGTGATACATGTATAAGAAGTAAAATGTTCTTCTCATAACCATTCAACATTGGAAATTTTGTCGTGTAGGTTCGTGATGCACAACTCCACGTGCTGATTGCGAGCGGTAAATTATATAATTTAATCTGCATGTTATTTAGAATAGCTACGGCGTATTATATTATTGATTTGACAGTTGTGTTCAACCTTCCATTTCAACTTATTCCTGAGTCTGAAGCGTCACCTACCCGAGTCCGAAACGTCGAGACCATATTTTTTGGAGTCCGAACTGTCGTAAGTCCGAAATGATGCGGGACCGAAATGACATGTAATCGGCCTTGTCAGGCCCTCCTTCTGCATCTGTGCTTCAGTTATCGTATTACTTTTTATTTTCTTATTAAAACAAAAAATACATAATAAGCTAACATACATACATGTAGGCAGTCAGTGTACTAAAAGTTAAAGACTATCGGTACCATACATGTACTTGAAGCTTATATGATTGAGCACTGAACTAGTTGAGCCTTTTCTCCAGACATTAGCATTTTCTGCTTGGGGTAAGCAGAGACGAGCAATTTGATTGGTTGATGCTTTGGGACATGATAACTTTAGTTCTAATTAGGTGAGAGTCATGTAACTTGGTGTATAGCTTCATCACATCAGTACTTTATACTTTGACTAAGTTCGATAATGAGCATTTTTCTGCTCAGGGTAAGCAGAGCGATAAGCAATTTGATATATTGAGACTTTGGAAAACAATAACTTCATTCTAATTGAGATTAAATGTGCACACTTGGCATGCCTGTAGGTGTCTATTAGTACTATTACTTAGGTAAATTCCTTGATAGAGTTCAAAGATGAGAATTTTCTTCTTAGGGTAAGCAAAGATAAGCAATCTGATTGGTTGATTTTTTTGGGCACGATAACTTTGGTTATAATGAAGTGAGAGGGATGAAACTGTTAATATAGATTCATTATATCATTACCGTGACTAAGCTCTATGATGAATTTTCTGCTGAGGGTAAGAAGCGATTAGCAATTTGATTGTTCGAGAATTTGAACAATATACATGTAACTCTCCTTAATTGAGGTACATGTAGAATGTTCAAACTTGGTGTAGGCGTTCATTAAGTGAATGCCTTGATGGAGTTCAATGATGAACATTGTCTGCTTACGGTAAGCAGAAATAGGCAATCTGAAAGATTGATGCTTTGGGGCACAATAGCATTGGTTTTAATGAACTGAGAGCGAGTAAACCCCGAATATAGATTCATTATATCAATTTACCTTGACTTAGTTCGATGGTGAGAATTTTCAGCTTAGGCAATTTGATTAGTCAAGACTTTGGAACATAACTCTCTGCTTTTTATTGAGGTAGAATGTTTAAACTTGATGTAGATGTTCAATAGGTGGATGTCTTGACTGAGTTCAATGATTAACATTTCAAGCTAAAGCTAATCAATTTCATTGGTCGATGCTTGGGACAAGAAATCTTGATTCTATCCGATAGCGAGTGATGAAACTTAGTGTATAGTTTGATAGCTCGATACTTTTGAAAAAAAATAATGTGTGATTAATTAATAGGTGTCATCTATTTATTTTGGCATTTCAGAGGGGGACATCAGTCTCACTGATAGCCTTGTTGGTCAAGGGGTGGCAATCGATATTACTTTTATGTATCGATAATTGCCAACCATCTGTTGATCAATAATCGATCATATTAATACCGGCAAGTTATTTATACATACAATTTGTTTTAAAAACATTGACAATTTGTATACGAATAAAGTATTATATTAGAGTTTATGTTATAATATCATTATGTATACACATAGAATTCATTTCATTGATTGCCTACAAAATAGCATTCCATATGAAAATCAAGGTGTCGAAACTCAATCAACTTCACCTGGAAGACATAACTGTCACAGCTCAATATATCTTTGTCACTTCTGACCAGAACAATAATGAGTAAAATGGTAGTTATTTCCCTTTGAAATATTCCGCATGTGATTCACAACAACAGTTCATTTGTTGTAGTGATTTCACGTGCACATAGTGGCTTAATTCATATGTCAACAGAAGTCACTACGAGACCTATATAATTTCTATATTCTACTACACCTAACATTATTGCTCATCATAAACGGCTGACAGTTCTTAGCTTAGTACTGATTATCTTTTATGGATTTCTTCTCACAAATAACTGAAATGAAATGGGGTTTAAGAGTTTAACATCCTACTGTTCTTCTCCGACTTGGCTAATGAAGACAGGCATACATGTATGCCCTACAGCAGTGTGCTACATGTACAGTGTATTAAGGAAATTTTGTCCATGCAGCGGCACCATAGCCTACTTTTTAATCAAATTCCAGCTGCCATGGGATCTTATATACGTGCAGACCAATGTATACATATGTCCCCAGTTGTTGTTTTTTGGTCTCATCCGAACAACCAGACAGTTGTTCTTGTCAGTACCCCGGTCCTGGCACAAGTGGCTACTACATGTATGATTACGTGATTATCATTATCAATATTTTAAATCAATCAATTTTCTAAACCCTTTACTGGCGAATTGTTAGGATTATTAGCACTATTAGAAATTTACTGCCAGCCCTAATTTTGTCTAGTTAGTCATGCATGGACCTTCGGGTGTAAATATTTGTCCTTTGTGTTATGAATGTAAACAAGCTTTAATCTGATTTGTTCACGTGAACTCTTTACTTCTAAGCCTAAGGCAGTATCATTAAATTTGGTTAAGAAAAAAATCTTTCTGTTATTTCTGTTTATTTGTCCCATATCTGTATAGCCCCGTTTACATTTGGCCGCGATAAGCGTGTCATACTAGGTACGGTACCAGGCCGCGATAAATTTCAAGAAATGGACCCGTTTACATTACTCTAAAATAACCGGTCTCAGAACCGTGCCAAGCGTGCCAAATGAGGAACTCTTCACTGAAAAGTTAATTTCAGTCCCTGTACAAATTACCCAGATGAAAACAATTATGATGACTGATTTAGTTTGAGCAGCCATTTTGACAGAACTGATTACAGAACTGTCAAGGTTTGCAGGGAATAAAGGTCAAGGTTCATTTGGCGCATGCGCAGTAATCCGTACTCAGACCGGTTAGCGTTTACACTACGAAAATTTGAAGTGTGCCGTTCCTAGTACGGTACCGAGACCACATCACTTCAGTGGGCCAATTTGGCACGGTACTCGGTACGGCACGTTTGTGTTTTACCCGTTTACACTACAAAATAATTAACCGTGCCGTACCAGGAACGGTACCTGGCACGCTTAAAATTTGTAATGTAAACGGGGTTTATGTCAAATTATATCTTGAACTCCTACATAAATTTTGAAACAAGTAAATGACTTAATTTGGTGCAGATTATCATTTCTCAGATTATCATTCCTATATTTCAGTAAATAAAATGAAATTCAGAATGAAATGATTATGACTGGTTTCCTTCTTTCTTTTTTTCAGGTATTGATTGTAGTCTAATTGACATTTCATTACACACACAAAAGCCATACCAGCCATGGCTAACAGAGGGGCCGGAGCTCAACGACCAAATGGGGCAACACAAGGAAAAATATGCCAGTTCAAATTAGTTTTATTGGGTGAATCAGCTGTAGGAAAGTCAAGTTTGGTTTTACGATTTGTAAAAGGGCAATTTCATGAATATCAAGAATCTACTATAGGAGGTAAGCAAAGCTGATACATGTACCTGTCCAAATTATGGTTTGACATACACTGTTACAGGGTGCACAGAGAAGGTTTGGATTCTCTTTTTGTGTGTGCTTTAGATCATACAGTCTGTCACTGAACCAAGTGGTGTATTTTTTATCCTACACCCTACACTTGCACGTGACAATTTGTTGGGTCGCCTGTCCAACCTCATGGGTTTTCTCCAGACCCCCATGAGCACATTTATGAACCCAACCCTAACTCTAGCATAGGTTAGTTCCCAAATGACCTAGTTTGTGTTGAGTGTTTGTTAAACCCCATTTCTCTCTCTCAGATAATGCAGGAGAACAGCACACAATATTGCTAAGACTTGAAATTGACATTTGTAAATGTTATTGACACTCCTTTGACCTTTCACTCCATGTGTTCAAAGCATCTTTTTGTTAGGTAGGTTAACTTGTCTGAAATAGGAAATAATGTCAAAAGTTTTAGAACGACACATGATCAACTATATGTACATTATGACACCTTTGATTACATACTGTGTGTATGGCCTATCTTGTATTACATAATGTGTGTATGACATCATGTAATACCTACCTTGTGTATGGCACCTTGTATTACATGTTCCTGTATTCAGATATATATAAACTGATACTGTAAACAGTGTTGAATTTATCCTTTTTTTATCCCATATTTAGTGATAATTGTGATATTTGCATTTTGAATATTTATGGATGATTAATTTTATTCCAGCTGCATTTTTGACACAGACAGTTTGTCTTGATGACACAACAGTGAAATTTGAAATCTGGGACACTGCTGGTCAGGAGAGATATCACAGTCTAGCACCTATGTATTATAGAGGAGCCCAGGCTGCTATAGTTGTATACGATATTACTAATCAGGTAATAAACTGAAAGATCATATTCATATATTATGATACATCGATGTGCTCATCAGGGTTCGATAAATTTAGTTGAAGTGTCTTGTGCCAATTAGAGTTGGATACAATGTAGTTCAGTGGTCTGTCATTGTGCCGTATGGGTGATTCCTATCCCAAGTGGTTATTCGATCACTGCATTGGCTGAGAAAGTTCATTCAGATTTTCCGTAGTGGTTTCTCTGTCAGTGATGCAGGACGGAAGGCCTGGCAAGGACCGTTGTCTAGCCATTTGATTGGGACGAAAAGCACATTCCTGTGTACACATTTGCGTGCGTGTAAAAGATCCCATGGCAGTTGGAATTCGATATAAGAGAAGGCTGTAGCGCCGATACCCGGGCAAAATTTCCCTCATAGCACAGAAGGACGTGAAACCTCATTACATTTTATTACCTATCCCAAGTTTGCACAACCATGTGGGTTTTCACTGGGTCATCCACTTTCCTCCCACAGCTAGAGACCCCTGGATATGAACGAAGTAAACTTTACCATATTTTATTTTGTGTGGAGTTGATGTTATATGCCCACATTATTTGTTCATTGAATCATACAGAAAACATTGTTTAGATCCTGTTTGCTTTTTTGTCAATCTTGATTTGTAATACCAAATAATAACATCCTGCTCAACAAAGGACAGGCACATGGTTTCCAACTCGAGTCATATATTCCGGTTGAGATTGTTTGTGTCATATATATGACTAAATTTGCTTAGATTAAATTATACACTGTAACATTAGCATGTTTTTATCTTCTGCATTAGTTGTCTTTTCTTTTACATATTGTGTTTTAATACATCTATATAGAAATGTGCTTATAAACTTGTATTGCCGTCACCCCTCGTTCATTTGAGACTTTTGCTAATGGAAGGCTTATTGAAGGAGTCGAATAATCCTCCATCCATGGTGGTAATTCTCATGACTTGATTTCATCTTTCAGGACACATTTGGTCGTGCCAAAACCTGGGTAAAAGAATTACAGCGACAAGCTAGTCCCAATATAGTTATAGCACTAGCTGGGAATAAAGCTGATCTGGCTAATAAACGAATGGTAGAATATGAAGTAAGTACTCCATCCTAAAACTAATGGTGTACTTAATACAAAACGGCGCAAAAAAGAATAGGTACATGTACATGTACCAATGTCCTTTGCCACTTTCACTAAAACCTTGCTTCATGTTGTGTTTCGAATTGAATTTGAAAATGGACCTCTCCACCGATACAACAGGACTTCAATATAACTCCATTATTACTCAGCTACTTGCTCTTCTTTTTATATAAAGCACAGATACAAACGCTCAAGTCTAAATGGTATTAAGAAAAAATAGATGTATTTAGGTATTGTTCAACACTCACAGCTTGCCCTAATGTTGACTTATGATAAAGCTATGTCTTGTCTTTCTAGAAATGTCAATAAATAATAGAAAAGATTTATAAACATTATATATCTCCATATTTGGTAGCTGTGTCCAATATGTTCTTTAGGTCAGTCACCGGGAACGCAATCTACATATAAATAACCCAAATAACTGGTTGATAGATATATCTGCAAATCATCCTATTTTAATCATAATTGAAAACGACTTATAAAATATCAGCATAAAAGAGAGCCGAATGGGTGGAGCCGCGGCAGTGGGTCAGTTGCTAAGTGGATGGCTTATTTACTTCAAAATCTTGGTTTGATTTCGGGCAAAGCACAGTGTCGAATTGTTTGGATGAGGCGAAAAACCAGTACACTTTGATATTCACATCAAAGAACCCATTTTGCCGCTGAGAGCGCAAAGTTTCCCCCCATTGCACACTTCATTAAGCCCTGTTGGTGTAGGATGTTAAAGCCCATTTATTTATAGACACATGTTGTTATAGAAATCTAAATTGCCTTACTTTGTATCTTAAAGTTTTTGGTGTTTTGAATAAATTAAATGATATATTATTTTTACAGGAAGCTCAAGCATATGCAGAAGAAAATAGTTTGCTTTTTATGGAAACGTCGGCGAAAACAGCGATGAATGTCAATGATATATTTTTGGCTATAGGTATACTATTCGTAATATTGTTTGATTTGAGTTGCCAATGTGTACCACTTTATTTCAGTGTGGTTAGAATGCTGGAATGTTTCGAAAAAAGATCGTATCTTGAAGGTTACAAATAGTAGGTTTGTCTCTCCAACCTTGCGTGTTTTCACGCAATTGAATTATTGAAATAAAATTGAACCCAGGTGTTTGTTCAGAAATGCCATAGTTTGTGTTGAATGTGCTTAAATCCCATTTTTCTCTCTTTCATACCATTAAGTGGTGTCTTGAATAGAGTCAATGTGTTATTAATGTATATGTTTACCAGTAAACTGTGTAAAAATATCCCTGATGAGTTCTCAAAAGTAATTAGTTTGTGAAATCAGGAAAAATCTTTTCGGCATTGTATGGGATTGACTGGTCAATTGAATGTATCTAATGTAATCTCTTTTAAAAAAAACTTTCAACATGGTTTCCCTTGCAAGTGGTGCTGGATGGGATGGCCTGTTGTAGTTCGAATGGGATGAAAACCCAAAACCTGTGTATACATTGGCATGCACGTAAAAGATCCCTTGGCAGTTAGAATTTGATATAAAAAGTGGTCATAGTGCCGTGCTGCCCAGGCAAAATTTCTCTCATCACACATTATGACCACAGAAAAATAGGGCGTTGAACCCCATTTCATTTTTCCAAAAGCATGGTTTAGGTATTGATGGAAATTAAGAGGAATCATATTATTAAAGGGAGATAAGATTAGTCATTTAATATTTTACCTCCGTTTTGATTGAACATCTATAAAATAATGACTTGCATAGGAAGGTAAAATACAAATGAAAATAGACATGAATAGAAAGATGGAGGGGGGGGGGAGTTATGTTGATGTCTTATTTTATAATGTCCCTCTTCTTCTTCAGCCAAGAAATTACCTAAAAATGAAAGTGGAGGAGCTGCCCAACAAAGACAAGCGGGTGTACGATTGAACAGTGAACAAAATCAACAATCTGAAGGAGGAAGCTGTTGTAGCAAGTAACAAGGCCTGTTTTAAGTGGCTCATTTTGTCATGTGAACAGACATTAGTCCAATCAGAGACCTTTTCACACAAAAAAAATCTATTGTGATGAACTACTACTACTACTACTGTTCTTGGGAGTTTAATTAATCACAGCATCTATTTCAATAACAGAAGATAATGAAAATCGACATTGAAGGTGGAACGACCTGAGAGAATAGATATATTTACAGATCTATATTAAAAAAACTATATTCTAGTTATATTTTGGTGGACAATACTTTCGTTCTTAGTTGTTATTACAATGTATCTTGTTCAAATGGAACACTAGCCCTGTAGACTCTGAAAAAATACTCTTAATAGAACCACAGACAAACAGAACCTAGTTGTGGACAAAATACAGCAGTAGTGGACAGTCAAAAATGTTAAAAAGCACACCCTTCCTCATGCACCATACCACTACTGCTTTCAATTAAATCCATTTCAGAATAGCTAGATTCGTAAACTTGTAAGTTCAGATTTCTTTCTCTGGGTTAGTGAAATGCTATGCTACATGTAATGCACGTATTCGATTGTGGTTGTTTTAAATTTGGTTGATCCTGTGGATAGAATTATCAACATGATAAATTTAAGAGTATTTTTTCTTGGTCTTACTTATTTAATTAGCAAAAAAATAAATAACCAAGATGTTCTTTAATACCATTTTTTATGGCCATGGGGCGGGGAATTTCTATTTTTTGTTTATCTGATGCTTGTTATGTAAATGATGTTAAGAGGTATGCAAATCTAGTATGTGTTTTATCATTGTTTGTTTCTGTATGTGGTTTATCTAGATCAATATCTAGATATGTTTTATTTATATTATAGGCTCTATAACTACCCAGTTCTTCACATTCATTTAATCTTTTCACAATTTCAAAAAGCAGACATCAAATACTTTTATAACTTTTTTGAAAAATGAAATGAAATAGGGTTTAATGTCCGACTTTTTGGCATTGCCTGGGCTATCGAAGACCGATTTAAAAAAAGTATCAATTTGAATTGAATTGTTGAAAATCGTGTTGTAAGTTGTTTTAGTAGAACCCAGTTAAAAGCTATTGCAAAAACCAGGGCTTTGATTTTCAATCATATTAGTTGTTCGATTAAATCCAGACCCACCGAGAATAAACAATAAAACACATTTTAACGGTTTAATGACGGAGGATGTTGTTTCCACAAATGAAAAATGTTATCACATGTTCCATAAAACAAAGCTGGAAAATAGAATTTAGGATTTAACATTTCTGTGCAAAATGTGTCTGTTCCACGAATGAGAAGTGTTGTCAGATGTTCTAGAAAACAATGCCTGAACATAGGAGGTTTGAACATAGAATTTATGATTTAACATTTCTCGTCTGTTGGTTCATCTGTGTTAAACGAATCAAGGATCAAATTGTCTGAATAATGATACGTAAACAGGGTCCTGGTTAAGGCTATGACGTTCATATAGGATGTCAAATGCATTGGATATTTGCTTTTGCTGAGATGCTGCTTGTGGTTCATTGTTTTCTTGTTGATAATAATGTTTGTGATTAGTGATCAGATTTCGTGGAGATAAACTGGAAACTTGATAGGAATTTGTTCCATGAGCACTGTTGATTGTACATAGATGTAATAAATTTTGTGAATAGTTGTTATGGCAAATAAGAAAATACTTTAACTTAGAAATGAAATGAAAATCTTTTTGTCCGTATTATAAATTATGTGTTGTATTTTAGGATGAGAGTTTTGTAAGTAGAACCAAATCCTGCAATCTCACAAAATACTAGGTTTCTTTTTGTCTTAGTTTCAAATTGTCATTCCAAATCAGAATTTCTTCAGGAGTATGGCTTAAAGCAATTGGATTAAAACGTCCTATTTTCATTTCGTTTTTTATAGTTCAAAAATGTTGGTGTTACATAGGGATTAGCCAATAAAGCCATCTTTTTGCACTAGTTCTTGGTGTGCGACGTACAAAACTCTTGGTTTCCTACAAGAATCATCAACACTGATTGGTTATAGTTAATCAAATGTCTGACTCATAGGGTCAAAAGCCGATCATACGACCTTCAACACGACCTACCACAACCAGTCAGATATTCATGTAGTGGAGGCCATTTAAATTATAAAAGACGAATCGAAATATAGTTCTGTATTTTAATCAGATTTGAATAGAAGAATGAAATATGATGGATATCCAAACTTACTTTTGAATAATTAAAAAAAAAATAATCTCTAAAAATCTGTATTAGGAAGCATGTAATATTTACAACCCTTACGATGCAAAATATTTGAAAATATCTCCATTAGAAATAGAACGCTTGCTTTATCATCGTTCATAAGCAATGTTTGATATTATTAATTACATGCATTATTCATTGAGTTTTTGGATGTTAAGACTATTACTTTGCCATTTCATGATTTGTAAATAAGCTCGGCCCTCTTTATAAATACCCTAACTGTAAGCTCCAAACTGGTATGAAGACAATCGTGTGTCTGTGTGCATGAGGACTTAGTATGATGAATTTTTATAGTGAAAGTATCTGTATTTGTTCATTTGGTGATTTTTGTTATTGATTTCAACTATTTCGTCTTTGAGTGCTCACAATTTAAGATTCCTTCTCCTCACCTTGCTTGTATCGAATTTTACGATATATATATATTATGTAATTTCATCCCAAATCGCTTTATTGCTTTCAATAATATCAAACTTTTCAAATTAAGATTTATTTTTTGAAACATTTTTTTCTAACAGAATTGCTGAAGAGATTTTGTCCTTATGCTGTCTTTGTTAACTAGACTAGAACTTGACATTAATTGCTTGTTAGAAATTGAAGATCGATTTGGGGATAGAATATGAATTTTTGTTGAAAAAACCTGCAAACTGATTGTACAGTTCTGTTAGAAATAGTGTGACGTTTTTCACCAGGTTTTATAATCTGCTTTGAATTATAGCCATTTTGACTTAATTATGTTGTGTTTTCTTTTTCTAAAAGATAAGCCTTTTATAAAAGTTGAACATGTATATCTAATGTCTAGAACAAAACAGTTATAGAAAAGAACTAGGATGATTTAACTGTAATAATTATATCTGACTATACATGCTGTGTTTAGAGTATGATCTGCAATAGAAGTTTTTAATTGTTGCAAACATGTAGACAAGACACAACATTGTGAAGAATGAACTTTTATGTGATGACATTTGTTTTCTCTCCTTATAAACTTCATTTTTAGGAGCTTTTTTTGTTGGTTTTTTTTATTGTTATGTTGATGTAAGTAACAAATTTCATTGTGCTGCCCCCTGGCGGTCATTGTGACTCATTATGGGCAGATAACTTATTAATATGTAAATTTCCTAACAGTTGTAATTTCGAAATTTTGTATATAATTATATATATAAAAATATATGTAGCTGTATTGGCACTCATGGTGTAGTATTCGTAATTTCAAAATTGTGAAGTTGAATTGAGAAAAAAACTCTTTGAATTCAGGAGGTCAGGCAGAAACGATATTTAAACAAATTCACCTTAAAAAAAAATATGGGAGTTTGGCCGTAATACAGTGTCCCAGTTTGCGTTGTAATAACCTATATCCCATATTTTCCCAACGTAGTACTAATCTCTATATTTATACATATATACCAACCTTAGCTTAGTTGATTTTAAATCATTTAAATTAATATCATGATAACCGTTTTAAACCTCCCAGATAAATAATTAGTACCTTTGATTGTAACGGTAAAAAGCTCAGACTATTGATCTAACCATGGACCTCTGGACGTTATTGATGCGGTTCAATCTAACTGAAGGGAGTATAGGAAATGTTTTTATGTTTGTATTTATGATGTATATAATAATATATAATACATGTATTGTTTCTGCCATGGAAGACATCAGTAATTATTTGATATCACCAGATATTATCCAGATTTTAGGAAAATAAAGAATATATTAAAAACATGCTATTGTTGAATTACTTAAGTAGTTTCTCATACGATTACATCATGTGTACCTACTTCAAGAATACACATGATGGCAAATGGCCCCCATTTAAAATACTACGCCCGCCTCTTAGAGACGATAACTTAACTCGCTATAAATTGTAAAAAAATTTACTTCGGCTAGAATTAAAAAACACCTAAGATTAACATTTGCTAAAAATTTCTAAAAAACAACCTAAATTTATGGAAATGGGGCCAAATCAAATCAGGCAAATTACATCAAATAGTCCATGTTAAACGTATAGCAAAAATTTTAAACTAACGCGAGCACGCGCGTTTCTAGACAACGCCATAGCGGGTCATAGCAACCAGCGAGTATAAATTGGAAATCCCCAATGACGTAGATATTATAAATTGGAAAGCCGAGTCTGTCTTAAAATAAGTAGTACCGTCAGTAAACAAGATGGAAGCCATCTGCTATCGTGTTTGATCATGGAGTAGGCAAGCACAGGTGTGTCGTATGGTAGTTTCTGTTAGTCTTGAAAATCAGCCTCATGGGATTTCTCTGGTTCCTACGGTGCCATCCCATTGCTAAAGACCCCTATTCTGAAGCCAATTATTGAAATGAAATTGTACCAGATCTTAGTCCCAAAATAACCAAGTTTATGGATGTGTACTACTGACATGTAAAGCCAAGTCCAGTCGGTAATAGGTCGATCTGAATAAAATACAGATACTATTTCGTTTCATTTTGTACAGTTCAAAATTTGGTTTTACTTGTCGTCACAACACTAGGATCTAGAACTAGGCGTTCTAATTGATATGAGGAATTAGTCAATGAAGCAGTCTGTTACGGTGAGTTCTTGGCATGCTCTGCACAGAACTGTGGGTAAACCCCTAGAAATGTCAACCCTGATTGATTGTTTGATCAGTCTGACATACAGGTTCAAAAGCCGCTCGTATGACACCTGATGTGACCTCCAAGTACAAATGGTCAGATATTCAGGTAGGTGTAGGCCATTGAAAGTATAAAAAAACGAAGTGAAATATAGATCTGTATTAATTCAGATTGGTAATAGCTTAGTTCTCTGAACAATAACTACAATTTTACCAAGGTCAGAAAAAAACGTTCCCAACACAATTTTACCCCAAATTGGTGTCATTTACATAGGATTAATGGTGGTGGCTGGAACTAATTCGGCCTGTGTTTGCCAAACTAGTTGGAAATTGTGTACTGTCATGAGTCAAATAGAAATGGAAATTAAATCCCATTTCTCTCCATCTGACCTCTCTGTGTACGCGGCAAGGAGTAGGGTCGCCTGTCCAGCCTCATGGGTTTTCTCCAGGTACTCCGGTTTCCTCACACTGTTAAAGACCCCTAAGCGCAAGCAAATTATTGAAATAAAATTAAACCATGTTAGTCCCGAAATGACCTAGTTTGTGTCGAGTGGACGTTAAACCCTCTATCTCTCTCTCTATGTACAAAGGGGAACTAACATCATAAGCGGGCGTGTATTCCATTTGTTCTCGGTCATTATGCAATTATTGTTCCATATAGCAGACGACAAAAGACTACGTCAGTAGATGGCGCGTCGTTCGTGACTAATTGCTCGTCGATTAAACTTGACTCATGCTATTTTGCATCTTTGTGAAAAGACGTTGAAAAATTTATCTGAATTCGATCGACAGTAACGGATATTTAAAATGAACAGATATATTTTACATCGCTTGTCATTTGTGTGGATTGAAAGTTTCGTTTAAAACATTTAAAGACTCCATCAAGGGGGCGTATCCTGTATACGTAATTTACTGTGTCCGGCTTCAAAGTATACACTAAACTACATAGTCTAAAGATAAGTAAGGCAATGGTGTAATTGTCCATATGTTCAGTGCGTGTTCAGAGAATTTAGCTGTTTAAGTGTTATTTTAAAATGTTAACTTTGATGTTTAAAATGGAAATTTTAAATATTTAAAATTAAAGGTGAGTTTGAGCTTACTTGGTCTACTATATTTTATTATTTTGCAGTTTTGCATAATATATCTAATTGCGACCTAATTCTGAAGCTAATTACTGACACTATTAATAATGCCTTTAAAACTTCATACAGTCTAATAAGAATAAGAATGTTTAGATTTTATTGGAACCTGCATACGGGCATTTAGGCAATACCAAGTGTAAAATGAGCCGCTGGATGGATACAATTATTATTACTACCAACAAAAACATAGAATGAATAATGGGCCGATCCAGTAGGTGAAAGATGGTTTTAAATTTCTTTCAGCTACTCCTACTTGGATCCGCCGATCGATGTTTACCACACATTTCCATTTTTTTATGAATTAACATAAAAACTATAGCCAATTTGAAAAATTTATGAGTGAATAATGTAGAGGAGTTTTAGTAAATATCATCTTAAAAACGCCCAATCAGTTGGATGGGACGATAAGTCGACGCCCCTTTTACACGTTAGCGCGCACGTGTATGAACATTTTACAGTTGGACGAAGAGTAGGAGGACATGGCGCTGTCCAGATAACATTCCCCCATAACACACTTAATATGGCATTTGCCCACCTTCATAATCCCCATTGGCGCATAAAAATTGGACTTTAAACCTTTCAGATATAATTCTTATGTAGCATGTCCCTAAAATCCCCTACTATTCCGGATAGGGAGTTTTAATGTAGTGGTAGTTCCACAAGATTGTGCATAGATATAGGAAATTCTATAGCTTAAGGAAGGGTAGGGGTCACGGTGGCTAAGTGGGTAAGATGCTGGCTCGCTTGTCTGGAGGTCGGGTGTTCGATACCCGCATTGAAAAGAGTAGGCGGTATTGCCGCTGTTCGGGCATACTTCCCTCATTGCACATTGTATGGCGTATGCCCGTCTTTATTAGCCCAGTTCGGAACACAAAAGTAGGACGTTAAATCCCATTTCATTTCATTTAAAGAAGAGTCCTTCATTTCACGTAATCTCTGTTGAATAAAATGGGTTTGGGTAATCAAATCAAAGAGGACAAGTTGAGAAGAAATGACCCAATTACCCCGATTATAAAATGTTAACTGTGTCTTAAATATCACGACAAGATAACAACATTAATATTGGCTGAAATTAACCAATATTAAATTCGTGTTTTTAATTTCGAATATTAGAAAATACTGAGTTAGAGGCCTAGCTCCTTTAATCTGAATCTTTCCTTATAGCCGTCTTCATTAGCACAGTCATTTCAAAACAGTAGGACGCTGTACCCTATTTCGTTTCATTTTAGTAAATATGGGATTTTGCAGGAAATAGTCTAGGTTTTACTAGGCTCCTTTAGCTCCAGTTCTCAGAAATATATTTCTACGAAATGAAACAAGCAGCGCGAAACCAGTATCTCACAATGATATATAAATTCGAAACCCGTTTAAGGGAGAATTTAAAATGAAACGAAGTATTATTAATATACGTAGAATTATACCGAGAGTGACCTAAATTTAAAGGTCTATCATCTTGTACAGAGTTAAAAGAAGACTTTTGCATAATGAAATAAGATTAGGTATGCAGTACAGATCTAATATCTTCCGCTATGAAACAGATTAAGCATTTAGTACAGATCCAACATTTTGTACCTATTGATATTAAGTTGAATTGAATCAGTTCATAGAGCCATGTTACAGGAAGTTAAATGTTGTTAGTAGTTTATCACTGGTAGATTAATCTGGTAAGTACAATGACAATAGACCATGATTACAAAAGATAACCGATTGTTAAATATATGCCTATATCTCTCCTATATCAATATATTAAAGAGGGGGTTTGTTTACGTGGTATATTTGCACCAACTCGATTAATGGAAACGGCCATAGCCTACGATACGCGATGAGGGGAGGTTTGCCCTTTCAGTGCCACCACATACTATAGTACTACATGTACATAAAATTGCAATTGTCTAGGTTTTTCGTACTACCCGGACGACTAGACACTATTCCTTGCCAGGTCCTCCTAACTACACAACTGACAAGAAATCACACTGGAAAATCCCGGGAAACTTACTTTTGTTTGGTGAGCTAGCAAGATTATTAAAACGCAGATGCTATTTCGTTTCGTATTTTATAGTTTTCATAGTTACTTGTCTTTACTATAATAGGATCTTGAAGAATTGTAATATAACCCCGTTCTAATTGATGTTAGGGATTAGCCAATGAAACTGTCTGTTGCAGCGAGTTCTTGGTCTTCGGTGCACTTAACCGTGGGTATCCCATGTATCCCAATAGAAACATAGGGTCAAACGCCTCTCGTACGACCCCTGACGTATCCTGCAGATATGTCGTCATATTACCATGTAGATTGTGCGTAAGGGTTAGGTTTGGTCCAGGTTTACGGTTAGGTGTAGCACTAGACCTGTTTACATCTCGAGACTTTGACATCTGCAGGCCACATATGACGTCATATGTGCTCAAATCTTGGTAAGGTAGCATCACGGCGAATTTTGATTATTATGATATTACATTAAACTCAGCACATTAGTAATGTTTCTTTAAAACTAAAACTAATGAGAAACTCGTACAGGAAAGAAAATGAATACGAATATTAGATATGTTTCCTGTCTGGTGTTTCATTCAGTGACTCATAGCTCAGTGTGTATTTTATTTCTTTTTGTCATCAATAGTTTTACAACAATATGTTTTATCATAATACTTGTATTGCATTGATTTTTACTCTTGAAAGACATTCAGTTGTTTTATCAAGGTTTTATTTTATATTTTATATCAGACACGACGAATCATCGAAAGTAGGTTGCCAGACAATCAAACATCTAGGCACAGGCCAATATGTGGGTAGTCACGAAGAGTAAAATTTGCAAAATGTCCCAAGTCCTCGTATGGCGAAAAATTGGGAATGTTGTGTTCAACCATAGGCATACGAGCTGGAAGAATTTGGGCACACACACAATTGTACTTTGTAAAAGTTGTATAAAAAATATTGTGTTCTTGGATGTGTCCAATTTAACCGCGAATTTAAATTCAGAGTGTCTGCAATAAGGCAAATAAATAGAAATCTTATAATTATTATTATTATGTAACATGCTAAGAACCTAACTACATTTTTGGGGCACCAACCACCACTACCCCCCAGTCAAAGAATTTCCCGTACGTCTATGTGTTCACCCCACCCCCTTTATAGTAGCAATTTACAATCTACCAACTGTATGTAATATCCGACCATAATGGTAATGGTAATGGGTAATGGTAATGGAATGTAATCATTACATTTTTCAAGTAATGGCCATGTAATGAGTAATGGAAGATTTTAAAAGTAATGAGTAATGGAAATGTAATTAATTACACTCCAAAAATCATGTAATGGTCAATTACATTTCAATTACTTTTCAATTACATTTTATTTTATGGCACATATAAATATTTCCATATGACAAACATGAAATTTTATAGCACCAAAGAAGAAAATTAAGTGTACCTGACACAAATCCAATTTATTATAATTTTCTTTAAAAAAAAGATTTAAATCAGTTTTAACAAATTATAATAAGAAGGCATTCAACATTTTCTTTTATTACTTTTTATGTAGGACATGTAACCTAACAAGTGAGTCTTTGCTAAATAATTTACCAGTTATACAATATATTATAGACAAACTCTTTGGCTTGATTAAAAATCTTATATAATTACTTAAAGGACCTAAATCGCTAATTTTCTTGACCCAGAAATTGACACAAATGGGTCGCAATGCATATAATAGTGCAATATGAATGTATATAAACTGATCAACATTTAATCCTTTCTGTTTTTGCTGTAATTTCTAATCAGTTATGTTCGACGAAGTACAGCAGTTTTTGTAACCACTAACCGTCACTTGAATATTTGCCCGGATGTTATGATTTATAGAAATAATTCATACACAAATATTGATTTAAGTGAAAAAAGGATTATTTTAAGGTTGGTTTTGTAGGCTCTTCAAGGCAGAAAACAATGTTGTCTTTTTACTTTCTACAATGTATGTGAAAAGTCATAAAGTAATGGGTAATGGTAATTAATTACTTTCAATGTAATGGGTAATGGTAATTAATTACATTGCTAAAAATGAGAAAGTAATTGTAATGATTACATTTAAAAAGTAATGGTAATGGTAATGTAATTAATTACATTGGTAATGTAATGACCCAGCCCTGCGACCATTTTGACGCATACAAAAATAAAATGATATCATAAATCTTCTTTAATGGCATTGCAGATAAATAAAATACCCTAAGTTTAGTAAAACTGTCCCTTTAATATCACGTGATCACGGTTGAACTATGTCGTGTTTCATTATCGAAAATTTTGTAATAAATACGGCGGTATATATTTAGTGTGTCATTAATGACCCAGACGCAAACCGAATAGGTCTTCTTAACGATCGGTATTTATAGATAAAAAGATTTCTTCTGAAATCATTCTCCACGTTTCAAATCAACACGATGTGTTTCGTTATCGCCATTAATTGTATTTATAACAATTCGTCATTGAGTTTACGAATGACGTGGCTGTGTAAATAAAACTGCAGACTTAAGAAGTTATATGACATATTTATGTTTAATGCGAATGTTATACCCATTTCCACAGGTTAATTCTATCAGTAGATATATATTGTATCGTTGCTTTAGAATAATAACCTCTTTTAGATAACTACTGGAGTCCGGGTGTTCGATGCCTGCACAGGCCGAGAAAGTTCATCCAGATTTTCCGGCCTGGTTTCCCCTTGTCAGTGATGTAGGACGGAGTGCAGAACAAGGACTGCTGTCTAGTCGTTCGGATGGCATGAAAAACCGAGGTCCCGTGTACACATTGGCGTGTACGTAAAAGATCCCTTGGCAATTGGAATTCGATATAAGAGTAGGCCGTAGCGCCGCTTCCCAGGCAAACATTTCCCTCACAGCACACTGCATGGCGTATGCCCATCTTCATTAGCCCAGGTTAGGAGCAGACCAGTAGGACGTTAAAGCCCCTCCCCAACCCAACCCAGGCGCGGATCCAGAGGGGGGTTTGGGGGGTCCAACCCCCCCCCCCTGCTCAGCTACATAAAAAAAATAATGCCTTGCATCAATGAAATTACATCACAAAGTGATCCTACATCAGTATAAAATGATTTCTCTGTTTAAAAAGCTCAATTTGTATGTATGCCTATGTAATTTAGAGACGATGATGGCAGATTTCCGTAACAGAAACCTGGCAAACCCCCTCCTGCAAAAATTCCTGGATCCGCACCTGCAACCACCACCCAGCATGTTTCAGTATCCACCTTGGGCCTGTACTCCGAACCCTATGCGTATTGTACAGGCACCCTCGTGGTTTTGTATATTATCATACAGTGAAGTACCCATGGACCTTAAGTCATTGGCCTACTATGCGTATTTGTAAACTGTATCTCCTGAACTAGGAGATATCTCGACCATAGATATCATTTAATATCAAAGAAGCGATATCATCAGTGTACTGTCTTAATGTGTAATTAATGATATATATTGCATCTACTAGATGATAATGAATAAAATATAACCTATTTCCGCTATAAATAATGCAATTAGTCACATTCGCTTTGAAATAGATTGGGAGAAAAGAAGCCGAACAGCCCTCACTTTACTCGCTTCGCTTTCCCTTCTCCGATCTCGGATAATCACATGTAAAGTGTCAAGCCACCATCACTTTACCTACCTCGGAAAATTTTAAATCGTCAAGCCCCTTCCACTCTCGGAAATTGATATGCAATAGGTCAGGCAACTTTTTACCTTTCTTTGAAAATCATAAAAAATATATATAGGCTGATTAAAACGTTTGATATAATCCTGGAGAGGTATTACTAGAATACTGTGGAAGATTACATAAAGAGATGGAATCGAGAATTGATTATGGTCTTGTCATGTTAATTAATGTCTAATTGATAGTTTACATAACAATTAAAGCCCAAAGAAAGACCTGCAATAGGCAAATTTAGTTCTTGCATGTTGAGTGAATAGGCCTACTATACAGTCGCTATTTTAATTACACTGTATCGTTTCAACAATATTTCCCAAATCGTTTTCAAACAAAAACCAATGTGCAATTGAAAAAGACTTATAATCCTGTTGATTTGCTGCACTGTTATAAACATAAGTTTGTATCCATTCCAAACATTCTGTCATTATAATATAAAACATTATGTTATATTTGTTTATTACGTAGTATCAATTAATAACATAGGTCGCATATTACGGATGCTTGTCTGGACTGATTCCTTTGTTCCCAACACAGCACACTCACACACATGTGCTGGCGTGTCATATGTTTATTATAAGGATGATTCAATATGACCTATATATATATATTTATTTGTTGACCTCATTGTGTGACTTACATACAGATTATACTTACCACAGTTATCCCAGTTAAACTGAAATCAATGGGTTGTTAGCAGTCGTAATATCATTAGCATTGGTTTAAAACTTTGCATCAATATCTTGGTATATGCCAATTGAAACAAATCAATCACTTCATGCTAGACTCGACTACATTTTGATGTCAATAACAAAGGTATGGATATATTCACCAATCACAGTATAGGCTGAAAATAGACTATAGATTGCAGTGGGGTACCACAGTGTTTTGTTATAATACCCAAATTATAGTGTGTTATTCAATATGTACCAAGTAAAATAGGTGGAAACCGGTTCAATCCAACTATAGCTTATAGAAAAAATGCGAAGCTATAAGGAAATATAGTAAAGACTAACACTGAAGATAGAGTATTCTCTCGTGTCAAGGAATTATACAGTGGACAGTGGCGTACACCAAGGTTCTGTTGTAGAACCCCCTAATTTTTATTAAGTGTATCATTGAATTTGTACTGCGTGAAAAAAGGTAAACACTATGTATACAGAATGTAAGGCTGTATGCAAATATAGTATATATAGGATATTGCTTACCATCAGCTATTGAAGTAACAAAGACGACAGTGGGGAACTAAAAGGTTCTATTATACCGTTAACTATTCATAAATGCATTACTGGATTTGTACTACGCAAATGGGGTGGAGAAGAATTCGATTCCAAATCATAAAAAAGAATCCGAGGCTATCAACTGGATTTTATCTGTTGATTTTTTTTTTTTTTTTTGTTTATTTTCAGCGTAATGAGCAACAGACAGTCGGGAACGCCAAATGGCGGTAAAATACAACATGTGAAACTGGTTTTATTGGGAGACCAAGGAGTGGGAAAGTCTAGTATAGCCCTTAGATTTGTTCGTGGGGAGTTTAATGAAAATAATGAAGCCACTGTTGGAGGTAAGCCATTTAATTCTGACTGAGAGGGGGTGGGGCGAGGTCTGTTTGGTCAGGATGAGGTGTTTGTTGGGGGGGGGGCGTTATAAGCGTCGGTTAGTATGTCAGTGTCAAAAAAGAAGTAGGTTACTGCACTAACTACCCGACAAATCAGAGAACAACACCGAAGGATTCGAAGTGAGTGGTAAATTCGGACAAATCGAAGGGTCCTTTGTGATTTACAGTTACGAAAGCTATAAATTACATGTTAGACAAGCGATTTTTAAGATGAGACATTGATTTGGACGGTCAGAATGCGTCTGATTGCCTCTCAAAAGACAGATTCGAAGGACAGGAAAGGGAGGACGGTAAAAGAAATGTCCGGCTTGTATTTCAATACGTATTTATGCCTAGCAAGATTGGGGGATGGGGGGGGGGGGGTCCTTGTCTTTTTTGGCAAACTTCCCCAAAGTAGCTCTTAATTTTTAACGTCGGGGAATTTTGTTATGTGTCGAGTTCCATTGACCCCTTCTAGGCTTCAATCTACACCATTAAGCACTACTCTTTTTTTTCTTTTTTTGGTTCTAGCGGCATTTTTAACCCAAACTGTAAATATTAAAGAGCATTCTATGAAATTTGATATCTGGGACACTGCTGGTCAGGAGAGATATCACAGTCTAGCACCTATGTATTATAGAGGAGCCCAGGCTGCTGTCATAGTTTATGATGTCACTGATACTGTAAGTATTTTCTATGAAATGAATGTACGCTTTTCTTTTCCCAGATTATTATAAGGCTATATCGAATTGATGCATTGTCGGGTGACTTACGGAGCCCCCCCCCCCCTCCTCCATTTTTAAAAAAAAAAAATTATATATACATATATAAATCTATTCCAGATTTATCTACGGTATCACCCCTGGTGGAATTGGAGGTTAAACTCCAAAAACGAACGAACGAAATGGGATTTTGGACAAACTCGTCATTTCAATGGTCCCATACTGGAAGCTTTACGGTGGGGGGGTGTAATTGAACTCCTGTTCGGTCATCCAGTCAAATAGACTTATTGCTGAATGCCAAGATCCTATAAAAACTTGTTACCAGGCTTTCAATCTTTTGTCTAATTATACATATTTCCTTTCTCCGTTTACAGAATAGTTACGAACGAGCAATAGCCTGGGTAAAAGAATTACGTCAGCACGCCAGTGCACATATTACAATAGTTTTGGCGGGAAATAAAGCCGATATGGCACCAGAAGCGCGAGCCGTGCAATCTGAGGTGAGTACCAGTGACAATCTTTCTACTTCTTGCATTAACAGTATTGCACGTGCTGTGAAAGGGGGTTATGGTTTTAACTTTGGGGGCCAGGGATTAGTTTTTTCCTTCTTATGACAAGCCGATCAAACTGTTCTAGCTCGATAAAAAAAAACATGTTTTTTTACCCGGCGCACGCCCCCTCTATTTTTTGAGATTTCAAACAATTTTTAGCTCCATATATTCTCGCGAGAAAGGAGAACGAAAATAGTTTAGGTTGGAAATCGTAATTTACAGTACTAGTACGAAATTAGTCCTTGTGGGCATTTTTTACACTCAAAAATCACGGTCCCGGGCTTCGCACTCCCAAGCTGGTGCAGCACGCCCCCTCTTTCTGAAAATCCTGGATCCGCCCCTGCATATGTTTATCAGAATACACAAAACAAAATCAAGACTATAAGTCATTCGTGTGCGTAAATATCTCGATTCAGGGGAGATAACAAATGTTTTATAATGATACAAATCGTATTTTTGCACCCGCCACATTTGTGCACCAATAAAATGTTGATTAATTAAAAATCATGGCATAAAATGGTTTCAAATTAAAATTTGTACGTGAAAAATGGCTTTAATGGATTTGTTCCAAATTTGTACGAGAAAAATGAATTAGTTTACATGTCGCCCGTCGGAGAAGAGGGATTGCAAGTTCCCGGCCACATCGTTAAGAGATTTGATTCTCAGTAACAACGCTAAACATTCAGAAGTTTGTGAGTTTTCACTAATACTAGTATCTCATCGTTAAGATGTCTAATGTATTAATCTGTACAAATAGTACCAAACTTGTAAGACTTACGACTGATTTCTGTAATCGCACTAATGGGTTTCCAATAATGGTACTAAAGCTATTAGTAATGCTCGTGACACATATATACGGCGGTTTTCCAAGAATGCTACTAAAAGTTCAGAAGATACACTGAATATCCTATAATAATGCTGATACCTTGAGCGATGCCAAATCTTAAAGGGTGTATAGTGTGTTTCAGAGAATATTGCTAAAGCTTTCGGGGATAGAATGAGCTTCCGCGGATGATGCCTTGTATACCTTTTGGGTGATACAGTGGGTGTCCAATAAAACCGGTGGAGTTGCAAGTTTGGGAATGGTGCTTAATTAGGAGGTACTTTGGGTGTTAGATAATGGTGCTTCACTTTTAGGGGCAAAAAAATGGGAGTTTTATTTGAATACGCTTAACCTTTAGAAGGCAAATGAAATGGGATTGAACACCCTACTTGTCTACACCAATCGGGCTAATGAATACCTTTAGAAGATGTTTCTGGGTATCAAACATGGGAAATAATGGGGATCCAGTACTGGTGCCAAACCTTCAGCAGAATATGATATGTTTCATAAAGTCATGCTGCACATTCAGCTGGATAGGATGGGATTCATAGAATGTTGCCAAAGCTTTGAGCAATACGGTGGGTTTACAAACATGACCGATTGTAGTATTCAACAATGATGATACAAAACCATTAGGAAGATACGATTGGTATCCAATAACGTCTCCAACATGTTTCCGATAATGATGATTTTCTAAGCATGACATTATACATTTAGAGAGGTACACAATATGTTTCAAAATATAATTCTAACCTTTCTATATTATACTTTGATAGTAAACGATAGGTTCCTGATAATGATACTAAATGTTTCAAGGTATGATAATATCCCAGAGCAACGAATGGTTTGAAGCATGATTTAATGTTAAGACCTCTGATTTTCTATTCAGGATGCTCGACATTTTGCTGAGAATAATGATCTACAATTTTTAGAAGCTTCTGCTAAAACTGGTATGGCTGTTAGCGAGATCTTTATGGCAGTTGGTATGTATTATATTTAACTATCATCCTAGGCAGTGCAGCAGTCATATTATACTGTTGTCCTCTTGATTAGCCCAGTCGGAGCAGAATAGTAGGACGTTAAACCCTATTTCATTTCATTTACTAAAATGATGTCTTCTCTTCTACACTGTAGAATATCTGCGTGGTTTCGCCTTGCTAAAGATGTAGGACTGGGCGTCAGGTAGGGAACAACGTAAAGTGGCTCAGATATGGCAGGAAAAGCACAAGTGCCCACGTATTGTCATACACGTAAAGCAAGGCCGTAACTATCGGGGGTACAAGGAGTACATTGCACAACAGAAAAATAAGGCGCCCGAGAAATGACCCCACCCCCAAAAAATAATTTGACAACCTTTCAATTAAAAAAAATACTCTTGATTATGATCACACAATCATGCTCTAGCAGTCGGTCAGTTTTAAGGGCGCCTACACACCAATGGGTTCGTTTGCCCTGATCCAAACGTTCATTTATCATTTACGTGGAGGTTATGACGCCCCACCACTCTTCTGCACCCCTCTTTTAAAATCCTACATACGGCCCCGACGTAAAGTAACCTAATCATTTACAGATTGAATTCGAAATAAAATGTATGATGTATGCCGTTTTCATTAGCCGTGTTGAACATAAAAGTAGGACGCATTACATTTTAATTGTATTTTCTTTATTCAGTCAGGGGGGGTGGGATGGCTATGTGGTCTAGAGTGCCGCGCTTCGAGCTCTAGCTGGTCGGTCACCTCTGGCTTGCGGCTGTGGTTTCGAGCCCTGGTGTGAGCGTATGTGGCATGGAGATAGGGGCGCCTTCTCAACCTCGTGGGTTTCCTCTGGGCACCCCGGTTTCCTCCCACTGCTAAAGACCCCTACGCGCAAGCGAATTATTGAAATAAAATTAAACCATATGTTAGTCCCGAAATGACCTAGTTTGTGTTGAGTGGACGTTAAACCTCATTTTTCTCTCCCTCTCTCTTTATTCAGCCACTAAAATAACAACAAATATAGAACATGGAGGACACGTCGACAATAAAAAGGGAATACAGCTTAAAGGTCGTACTAACAGTGATTCAAAGAAGAAGAAATGTTGCTAAAAAGGGTTCTATGTGGTGTAAGCTTTAAGGACTATAAACTTATAGAGAACACTTTTCTGTGATGTATATACAGTATTTGGTCTGTATTTAGTTTGTTTTTATTTTTGTAAACCAGCAGAGTGGCTTTTTGTAAAAAAAAAAGGCGGAAAAAACTTTTTATATTTTGTGTGTGTGCATTATGTCTTTTATATCGGTTAATGAAAGATTTTAATTGGTGAATGATAATTGTTTATGATGAACTCGATTAATAATAAATATTCTTTATCCAATATCTAATACATCACATGAGTAATTAAGGATAAATTGAGGATAAGGTGGGTCTATTTTATATAATCTTTATTTGTTATATTTCTAATAGTGTGCACAGGGTAAACATAGATTGTATAAACTTTGACATTTATGTTTAACTCGAACATTGATTTTCTCGAATAAAAAATACAGAGCCTTGAACATCGACATAACAGTTTGTAACTGTATTGTAATGATTATCCCCCCCCCCCCATTTTTTTAAAGAAACATATTTTTATTGTTATTTCATTTTTATATAGTGTATATTATAATGCGAAATAATAAAATCGATTATGTTATTAATATTAAATTATGGATTTTATGCACTGAATCACTCTTTTGTATATTGTGTACATATTATAGAAAAAAAGGATGTTTATTAACAATGTGACATCTGCACAAGATCTAATGACGTTTTATGTGTGAATCGAAGCCGATGGATCAAACTAAAAAATAAAACGTTAAAAAGTAGATAAAGTGTATTATTTTGAGTTTTTGCTTATTTTGGAACAAGAGACTGTAAATAGGCCTTGATATAAAATAACAAGTGTGCCCTTATGAGGGGTGGGTCCATATCCCGTATATGAATTTTGTGTGATGCCTTAATATATAGTATAGCCGATGTCCGGGCAAAGTGTCTCTCATAGCACACTGTATGGTATTTACCCGCATTCATTACTCATGTATATATATAGAGAAATGGGGCTTAACGTCCAGTCGGTACAAACTACATGTAGTTCATTTCGGGACTAACATATTGTTCAATTACATTTCAATAATTCGCTGTCGCGGAGGGGTCTTTAGCAGTGGGAGGAAACCGGAAGACCCGGAGAAAACCCACGAGGTTGGAGTCTTCATTATAGTCCAGTTGGAACAAAACAGTAACATATTAAACACCATTTCATTTCCAACGGTCTGGACTGCACGAGTTTCAGATCATATATCTTTTATTATACTTGTTATGTAATAATTATGGAATTGAAATTGGATGATATTGTGACTGTATAAATGTATTATTTTATTGCATTGCATTGATATAAAAAAAACTCTGAGCTTATTTACGGAGTCTGTTTTACTTTGCTGGTGCCGCAGCAAGCCAGTTGTTGGGCGTTTTAAAGTACGCCAAAGTATCCTTACTATAATTCCATTGTTCATGTAGTATTGGTTTAGAACACGTAGACAGTTTTCGTTTATTTGAGCATGTGCAGTTCGCTGGCTTTAATCAGAAATGTACATTTGCTGTGGAGCCCCATTTGTCGGTTTTAGTTATTTAGAAAATTAATGTTAATGATGTTTTCTGTCAACTCCAAACTAAAAAATATACAGAATACAACAAATTATTCAGGGAGTAAGGCCTCTGATGGATTGCTAACAAAACTTGGTATGGAATGGGAAAATTGAAAATCGATAGCATTCTCCATTTAAATTGGAAAGACAAACATCTTAATTTCAGAAAAATCGGTTGATATCTTTAGCGTCTTTTAAAAGTGTTAACTCTGGAGTTGATAACATGTGACAGACTAGATTTATAAACTGGGGGAGGGGAGGGCAGGTACTAAGTGAGAGGAACGCAATGGTTTTGGGTTTTTGGCCTCACTGAATTTCTGGCAAAAAAAGGATCTGGTTTCAATGGGATTTTTAACATTATAATCATCATCATGATGCTTAACCAGTGCCAAACATGTACCGAGGGTCCAATATGCTACACACCGACTCCAGCATGTTCCAAACAGCCAAATATTACCCCGGAATCTTGTTCCTCTTGTAAAATTGGATCTGTGTTTTAATCATATTGACATATAAATGTACACAGAGGTCATTTATGTTTTTCATATTCCGTCAATTTAAAATTATGCAGGTGCCTTTAAAGTAGCTAACTCTCAATATCATTCAAACTCTTACACGTTGAAACACGACTTATTTGTTAATTCAAATCAACATTGATGTTGTTATCTTACAGTGAAAAGGGAGGCTTCTGATATCCAATATTTAAGACAAAATAAACAGTTTACCGTTGGTACACAAATCGCTTACCATGGTGCGTTTCTGCTTCATTTGTAACAAATGACCAGAAAGAACGAGGCTCGACATATTCCACAACTCACTCAAACACTTATCTGGAGAGCACGCACAATATACTGGAATAACCAGACACTAGGAATTTCTATGGGGTTGAGAGTTTCGTTGGACAAAACTGATTTGAAATTAGAGTCAAAATGGAAACAATTGACTGTAAATCAGTTCATATACAATCAGATTACATTATTATATGCATTTCGATCCATTTGGGTCAATTTCTAGGTTCCAAATATTAACGATTTAGCTCCTTCAAATATAATCCGATAATAACAAACCATAAACCATAAATCTTACGGAGTGAGATGTTGGTTCACTGACCTGGAGTTCCTGTTTTCGATGTTCCGGCGCCCCCCCCACCCCCTTGGTGCAGGACAGAGGGCTGAACAAGCGACACTGTATAGTCGTTCGGATGGGACGACAATCTGGAGTCCCGTGTAACACATTGTCGTGCACATAAAGATCCCCTGCCAGTTGGAATTCGATATTAGCTTTCCTCATAGCACACATGCGTATACCCGTCTACATTAGCCCAGTCGCAACAGAATAGTAAGAAGTTAAACCCCATTTCCTTTCATAAATCATAGTATACTCCCGTATATAGATAAAGTTGACATATGAATTAATCAAAACATTATTTATTCTTTGATAAATCCTACATGTAAACAAAAATATTAATCTTTTAGTAACAAAATGAAAATTAAAAAAGTTAAAATATATTCGGTGCCAGGATTTTATCATTTTAAAGGCACACTTGCAACAATGGTTTATTTTAAAACAATATTCTATCAAGGATCTTGACTAGAATGTTCGCATCCCCATATTGGCCGACAAGACCCATCACGATTTTCACCGCCTGATTCTCACTTTGTAGAGGTGATGCCTGTCATGCAGACACGAAACGGGTTTCTAGTAGTTCCGATGGAACGGAAACCCTAAGATGATTAAAATACAGGGGCTTGTTTCTCGAAATCTTAACTAAAGATAAAATCAAAATTTTAGTGAATACTTAAAATTTGATTGGCTAAGCACTAAAATCACTCTAATATTATCCAATCAAATTACTAAAATATGGATTATATCTTCGTTAAAATTTCGTGAAACAGGCCCCAGATCTATATTTCGTTTCGATGGCTTACACTACATGGAAATCTGTCAAGTTATAGTGGAAGTTCCTGTCAGGCATTGATTAACCAATCAGCGTTGACGTTTCTAGTGGTCTACCCACAATTCCTTGCATCAAAAGGCCAATAACACGTCAATAACAACTCTTCCAGATCTTAGTGACGTAAAGACAAGTAAAACGAAATTTCCAACTATAAAAACGAAACGAAACAGGATCTGTGTTTTAATCAGATTGCGAAAAAACGTGCTTTGAAAGCGAAGAAGTACAAGGAAACACAGTTGCCCAGTGGAAGTTCTCGCAGAATATAGGTCAAAACAGTTAATCAGACCAGTAAGATGAATGTCGTGAATTACTTTGTTAAAAAAAACCTACGCATTACGAGTTTCAAAATTACGAACCTTCCCCTTTATAATTTGATAAAGGACTGTAAGATTTATGATATAGCAGACGTTGCAGTTCTATATAAATAGCAAAAAACGTTGATAAATTCATAACTTCAGAAAAGGTCTCATTTGAAGGTACGTTAAATTTAGTTATCATTTGTTTGGAGGATTTTTCAGTATTTATATTAAACTAAACACATATACAAATTTTTGTAAAATATAAATATGAAATTAATATCAGTTGGTTTTTAAAAGCATAATAGTACATACACAAACTTAATGTCCATTTATAAACTTGAACTAAATGCAAATAAGTATAGCTTGCTTTAACGTTCTGTAAAATAGCTTTGTAACGATATGAAAATAACCTATCTGTGTTCCAGTAAATTCAAGATGATGATGTTCAAGTTTTTGCAATTGTTGGTGTTGTGTTTGGTGTCAGCTGTATCCAGCACTAACAGAACTACGTTAGTTGACTTTGTCAGTACCTGTTTAAATGGAAGATATCAAAAAATTAAACCAGGGCCAGAAACGGATCTCTTCAGTCAGGTTTACATTTTCGTTCATCATTTATGATATTCAGTGAATAGGGGAAAGGGCAATAATAATAAAATAATCAATTTATTTTTAACGCCGACAATTCAACTTATATATATATATATAGAGAGAGAAATGGGTTTTAACGTCCACTCAACACAAACTAGGTCATTTCGGGACTAACATACGGTTTAATTTTATTTCAATAATTCGCTTGCGCGTAGGGGTTTTTAGCAGTGGGAGGAAACCAGAGTGCCCGGAGGAAACCCACGAGGTTGAGAAGGCGCCCCTATCTCCATGCCACATACGCTCACACCAGGCCTCGAAACCACAGCCGCAAGCCAGAGGTGACCGGCCAGCTAGAGGTTGAAGCGCGGCACTCTAGTCGATTAGGCCACCCCCCCCCCCCCCCAACTTATATATAAGTACAACTATTATAAAATTACAACAGTCACAACACATTAATCCGTAAAAAAGACATAAACAAAAAACATAGAAAATAATTTAGTACACATCGTAAAAGTCTTGCGACAAACACAGCTAGGACCTAGATAACAAACTTCATCTCTCATCCCTCTGTGTTTCTAGATAAGAGATGGTCCTGTACAGTTCCACGTAGCAAAGCCGAACGCGAATCGCAATCAGTAAACAAACTTGACAATATTTTTCATCAAAACAAAGATCGATTATTGTTATTTATAATATTTCTGCCACATCCAACTTCAATTAGAATCTTACCTGAAATAGGTATAAGTCATCGTATTTAAAATCGAGGCATCGAGTCGTTTCTAAGAACGCCATGTTTAAACGGTAGATGGTGTGTGTCGTATAAAAACATCGCTTCATTAATTTAAACGCGAATATTTGGAGTCAGGCGATAGTTGTGCCACTACATTGTCCTCTGTAAGTTTAATTGGTCATAACAGTATCAAATTATCTTATTTTACCTGTATTAATAAAGAAATTGAGTTTGCCACATGGAACTAAAGGCTTAAAGTTCCAATTTCACATTTTCTAAGAAAGTCAAAACATAATTATTTCTATGTCTTTTGCTCAAAAGGTTGTCAACTCACTATTATACGGTCCTGGGCAAAATTTTTGGGGCATTATAAAGGGTGACACAGGGTGATTGAGGAAATAGTTACTCAATTACCTCCCTTGTTTTCCCATTCCTCTCCATGGACGGCCATCTTCAAACGTTTGAATTTGAAGTTGAAAATGATATTTTTGCCAATTTCTCAACTGGCAGTACTGAATTATAGGATTAATAGGATTATTCTTTAACAAGGTAGGACTGTTTATAGGTTCAATCCATTTTGGGGCTTTATTTTAATACATTTTAAAAATATAACTTAAAAAAATGCTATTGGAGCTTTAACAAACACATCAGTATATCTCAACGTTTTTAGCTGCGCTCTCGTAGCTTAAACCTAGCTATAAGAACCGTATTCAATCAGTTGTATATTTGATTACAAAGTTCACTTTTGAGATACCTTTTAAAACCTTTAATAGAATTTGCGCTTTTGGTTTCGTTTGATCTTAAATTTCATAAATTAGTAGCACTGGTGGTCTGATTGTGATCGAGAGAGAGAGAGAAATGGGGTTTAACGTCCACTCAACACAAACTAGGTCATTTCGGGACTAACATATGGTTTAATTTTATTTCAATAATTCGCTTGCGCGTAGGGGTCTTTAGCAGTGGGAGGAAACCGGAGTGCCCGGAGATTGTGATCGAATGGTTCTTCAAGGTTTATTGGTGTTGATGTATTGAGTTGAAGAATCGTCATTTAGGGCAGAATATGTAATAGACAGTATTTTAAAATTGAAGATCTTTCAGAATTTGGTGTCATATGTTCATTTGGTTTAGTCTTGGTTATGATCCGGGCTGCTTTATTTTGAAGTTGCTGAAGTCGTTTAATTTCATTTTTAGGTAGATTGTGCAAAATTGAATTACAGTAGTCGAGTCTTGATGTAACCATATTGTTTACCAGCATTTTAGTCATGTGACTATCAATGAAAGATCTAATTTTTCCAATATTATAAATCTCAAAATTAATGCTTTTAACACATGGCCACAAATTTGTCTATTTATGTCCAGATTAGAGTCAAAATATCTCTATTACACCAAGATTTTTTACAGATTATGTTGGTGTAATAGAGATATTGCCAATTTGACAGTTTTCTCTTTTACATTTTAGTAATTACTGATGACTTTCATTATTTCTGTTTTGTCATCGTTGAGTTTTAATAAATTTGATTCCCTCCATATGTGATAAACAGGCTCCGGGTTGCATATCTCAGATGGTTCAAAAGAAGACTCAAAAGCTATATAAATTTGAGTATATATGGTAGTTCAGACCGTGTTTATTAATAAAATCTTGTAGCAGCTGTTTGTGAACTTCCGATCAACTATAGTTAAAGATATACGAAATTCTTAGACGACCAGGGAATCAGAAGGTATCAAGCAACACGTGATTGCTAATTATTTTATTATAGTGTAAACCATGGAAGGACAGATCATGTTGTACGCAGGAAACATCTGAAGGTCTTCACACATCTGAAGTTTGGCTAAATTTCAACTGGAACCACTGTCAACAACTATCACCCGAGTGTTTGAAACATTTTACCCAAGATTTATGTTTTTATGAATGTTCACCAAATGTCGGACCATGGCTTGTTCCGGTAAGAGATATACTAAACTAATTTTTTAACAAATGTACGTAAGAAAATGAATTGAACAAAGGGGTTTAACCCTATTGTTTTACTATTCACTAAGCAACTGCGGCGTCCAGTATATTCAAAGTGCAAACTCCCGAAATAAAATATTTTTAATTGCTCTCTTTTTTTTTTGGTGGGAAAGGGTGTGTATGTGGGGCGGCTGTTTTAATCTATAAAATGAAATATAGTTCAACAATCATGGTACAAAGAATTATATTATTTACTAAATAAACAGGTGAACATGAAGATGAGAAATGAAAAGTTCATGCATGTACCCTTATGTGAATCAGAATGTACAAATTGGTGGGATGCATGTAAATATGATTTCACCTGCTTACCAAACTGGGGAGGTGGTAAAGGATTTAATTGGACAACAGGTAAACTTGTAGCCCTTTCATATGCTGTTCATGTAAAAATAAAAAAATATATGAAATGAAATGAAATCGGGTTTAGCGTCCTACTTTTGCTCCTACTGGGCATACGCCATACAGTGTGCTATGAGGGAAATTTTGCCCGGGTCGCGGCACTATGACCTACTCTTATATCGAATTCCAACTGCCAAGGGTTCTTTTACATGTACAACAATGTGTACACGGGACCTCGGCTTGTCGTAACATCCGAACAACTAGACAACTGCGCCACTGACAAGAGGAAACCACGTCGGAAACTTTCTCGGCCAATGCTAGCGAGCCAGCGTCTTACCCATTTGCCACCGTGGCTCTCATATAAAAAGAAAAAATAGGTTATAAGGCAACGAAACATAGGCCCACGGCAGCTAAATCGTCCGGGCAGTCAACAAGAGTTGACGTATATTGAGTAATTATCAGAAAATCATTAGAATTTGTTTGGTTTATACAGTTCTGTCCCATGCTAATGTTTAGTATACGAAACATTTAATATTATGGATTTAGATGTTCAATTATCGATTTTCAAGAAATTCAAACTCAACCACCACTAATGTGTAACAGGGATATAGTCAAACGGTTTTTTAATTCGGAATAAAATTGTGACCTCCATAGCACAGGGACTTGAAGGGATTAAAATAAAACTTCTTACTACTGCTTGACTATAATATAATGTTTTTTATCTTGTGGAACCTATGGAGCACAGGGACTTGAAGGGATTAAAATAAAACTTCTTACTAATACTATACTATTATAGTCAAGCAGTAGTAAGAAGTTTTATTTTAATCCCTTCAAGTCCCTGTGCTCCATAGGTTCCACAAGATAAAAAAAACATGATTTTTCGTACAGTCAGTTATGAACATGCATTTCAAGTTTCATCTAAATCGGATTTAAATTTTTGACCTCTACAGGGTCCACAACCTTGAATACCATATTTTCTCACCTTTTGCGTAAAAGTGGCGGCCATTTTGTTCAGCAATTTTGGTCCGATGTTCATTAAATTCGAATCGAACATTCATTACAGTGTAACGGTGATATAATCAAACGTTTTTTTTTTTAAAATCGGGTAATAATTGTGACCTCCTGACGGACCACAAGATAATAAAGACGATTTTTCGTACAATCACTAGAGGCCATAATTCAGGAAGTTACAATCCGATATGCGCAAATATCGAAAGGAACCAAGATCTTTAAGTTCAAAACATGTATTTCAAGTTTCATCAAAATCGAATTACAATTGTGATCTCTATAGGGTCCACAACCTTGATATACCTTATTTTTACACGATTCGCGTACAAACGGAGTCCATTTTGTCCGTCAATTTTGGTCCGATTTTCACGGAATTCGAACTCAATTCAGATTACCCTGTAACGGTGATAAAATCTAACATCTTTTTAAATCAGGTAATAATGGTGACCTCAAGAGGGACCACAAGCTAATAAAGGCAATTTTTCGTACAATCAGGGCCCATAATTCAGGAAGTTACAATCCGATATGCGCAAATATAGAATGGAAACCAAGATCTTTAGGTTAAAAAAATGTATTTCAAATTTCAAGTTTCATCAAAATCGAATTAAAATTATGACCTCTATAGGCTCCACAACATATTTTCACATTATTCTCGTACAAACGGCGGCCATTTTGTCCGTCAATTCGAACTCAACCTTCATTACTATGTAACGGTGATATAATCAAACGGTTTTTAAATTCGGATAATAATTTTGACCTCCAGAGGGACCACAAGCTAAAAGGGGTGATTTTTCGGAAATCAGGGGCCATAATTCAGGAAGTTAAGATCCAAAGGGCGCAAATATCGACATGAACTAAGATCGTTGGGTTATAAACATACATGTCAAGTTTCATCAAAATCGGTTCACAATTGTGACCTCTATAGGGTCCACAAGCCAGGGGCGTGGTGATAATGAGTTCATGAGTAGCCATACTCATGCGCCAAAAAGTTTTTGCGCCAAAATCACAATCAAATTACTCAAAAAATGAAAAACATTTGTAAGTGGAAAAATTGTTTCATCTGACCCAATTAAAAAAATTTTGAAAGAGTCAAGTTGGAAAATTTAATCATATTTTATTACCGTATTTCTTGTCTCGGATTGCTGGAGATTGCGTTTCTGGGCTTCTAATTTTCGAAACGGGCCCGATTCTATATTCTAATTAGTCACCAGAATCATCATACAGGTACTTTGAGATTCAAGTAAATCTGATTAAAACACAGATCCTATTTTGATTCGTTATTTATAGTTCAAAATTTTATTTTACTTGTCTTTAGTGTAGGTCATCGAAAATATAAAAAAACAAAACGAAATATAGATCTGTATTTCAAACAGATTGGATAAAAGTAAAATAAATGAGTTGAATAGATGACTTTTAAAGGGCCAATCCCGATAACTTTTTGGGGAATAAAACTGCTTAATTTTGTGTTAAAATCCCTTAAAACCCATTACCTAAGGCCGACCAACTAACATGATATTTGTGATACGCTTGTAAATAACTTAAACCTGACAGTCTTCATCCGGAAATGGAGACCGTATTATACAGTGTCTGGATAAAACCAGACTTTTTTCTATAAAAATAATATGTAGGTGGAATTTACACTTTGTTATCAAGTACAGTACATGGGTCAATCACTGTATAGACCTATCAAGAAACGGGAATCGATTATCAGGTCACCCAATGAAAAAATTGACCCGAAATCTTAAAAGGGTTACGTGTCCGGATAAGCAGTGTTGACGTTCACGTCCCAACGACTCAATATTTTGAGCTGAAATTTTGCGACAAGTTAAATACACCACGCTTCTATATTTTGGTCCATAAATTTCATAAATACTCAGACTTTAATTTTTGAGACTCTGTTCTTATCGGGAGGGTCCCTTTAAACACCATTCTCGGTGAATTTCAACTTACATTTTTTTATCAAGGTCAAAATACTTGTCCCAGTGGGAGTACATGCAAAAAATTCTCAGAAATCTACACAAGTTCATCAAACTTCTGCGAAACTGTTTGGAATTATTCCTGGAAAGTTGTTCCAGAAACAGAGCCATGCATGCACATTTGGTTTGATGGAAGCACTGGCAATCCAAATGATAAAATTGCATTAGAAAAGGCTAAAGAAGTTGCCAACTCTCTAATTGGATAAAGGTGATAAATTTGTTTTCAGAGATTGTGTAAATAACATTATAATCTGCTTCCAAAATACGAGGACTGGCTGAAAAGTTATAAGCCAGAAAAGGGAATATCTATTGGGTTGAAAAAAACTTTTGCCACCATGTATGTTCATTGAATGTGTGGTGTAATTATTGTCTTCGCAGCAGACGATCTTGTGAACCTACCCATTGAAGTAACCAGAAATTGACAAAATTGGCTAAAGGGCAGTCATCAAACACCTACAACTGAAAGGACTAACCCCAACACATATACACGTTGACCTGGTTCCACTTTAGGAGATGATGCCGATTTCTTTCCACAGTAAAGAAGTCGGCTGCGGAATTTACGCGTGGCAGAGGGAGTCGTGACGATGACCCGAGCCCTGGAAGGATATCAATGTCAGCAACCATTCAAGAAAACATTACCCGGGTACGTGACATAGTGATTGATCACTTGACATATTGCCAGTGTTGTGTGCATCTCTTATATGAGAAAGTTGAGCACATTATCGCTAACGAGTTTGGAATGACAAAAGTTTCTGACGTCCTGTGACAATCTCCACTGTTTTGAAGCAGACGCTGATAATTTTTTGGCCAGATTTGTAACTGAAAATAGAAAAACGGTCATTTTCCTCGTAATTTTTATGGTGACTTAAGAAAATTTCTCCCCGCCCCACATCCAGGCCTGTCAACACAGGGACGGATCCAGGAATTTTTACAGGAGGGGGTTTGCCAGGTTCCTTTTATGGAAATCTGCCACCATCGTCTCTAAATTACATAGGCATACATACAAATTCAGCGTGTTAAAGAAAGAAATCATTTTTATAATGATGTATTATAGGATAACATTGTGATTTAATGTCCTTGATGCACGGCATTAATTTTTTTTGATGTAGCTGAACAGGGTGGGGTTTGGACCCCCCCCCCCCTGGATCCGCCCCTGCAAAATCATTGGCGAAAGTGTGTATTTCTCAAAGAGGACTATGCAGTAAAATAAATTGAAACCATCGACTCTGTACAGGTTTTTCATAAATCGACTTAGAACTTTTCCGCAAGTCCTCGTATATCTATATTGTATCACTTTAGAATAAAATTGTTTATCGAATTACGTTGGATTATTTGCATGATTTGATTTGCGGAAAGGATATCTATCTACATGTCAAGGCCCAGTGATACAACCAGTGTTGATATAATTTCTAGTCTACATGCTCCATACACTGTTTACTTTCATAAATAAGGAGTTCTTTCAATAGATCGTATATTTGAAAAAAATTGTTGTGTTTAACTCAATAAATTGTTTTTTTGAACTTTTTTTTCATAAACTGTTTATTTCAATAAATTTACGATGTAAAATCAGTGAAGATAGGATATCGTTTTATTTTATACCATGTAATCCAAATGAGATGGGTCGGTAGGTGGGAAAACCTGTCGCTGATAGCATAGTTCAGCTCTGAACGTCGGTCTCATTACACCCACCCTGACCGTTCAGGGACTGGCCTATTCAATCAATGTCGAAAATAATTAGAACCCCAGTCAATTTTACTGGACAATTTTTCAGTGCGAAACATCGGAGTGTCAATCCGTGTGGACGTCTGTACAATGTAAAGGAACATCTTAGTGACAAAATAAGACCTTGCTTACCTCGCTAGACTCAGTATGAGCGAATCAACACGCTGTTTAAAATACGTCCCCTCCAATCAATCTATCCTTTCACCACCATGACACAGCGTGTTGTGGTGCTCATAGCGAAATGAGCAAGGTCTTATTTTCTCACTGAGATGTTCCTTTACACTGTACACGCGTCCACACGGAGTGACACCCATCGTTTAGCAGTGAAAAGTTGCCCAGTAAAATTAAGTGTCAAATTATTTTCGACATTGATTGAATGGGCCAGCCCCTGAACGTTCAGGGTGGGTGTAATGAGACCGACGTTCAGAGCTGAACTGCTGATAGCATTGCTGAGTTTAAAGCGAATATATATATATATATTTATATATAAAGATGCCCATAGAAGGCAGATAGCTAGCTTATATTTAATGTATGTCAGAATGAAGTAAAGTGGAGAATTTTTTACGTGGACGTATTTTTTATTTATTTATGTATATATATGGCGTTGTACAACATATATAATCCACGAAGAAATCGCGGAATAATTTGTATTCAACAGTATTTGTTGATCGGATCGACTAATGCTGTGTATTTCCGATATTACAGTGAGAAACGTTGGGCTCCTCCCCGTTTCTGACTATTTTTCAGGAGTGTTGGACGTCAGCCAGTCAGATGGGTCCCGTGTTTGATAGTTAATTACTCAAAATTGGAAATACATGGTAGGTATTATAGGTCTATTGTTTTATACACAACGAGATGCAGCTTCAGAAAGTTGAATGAGTGTCCAAGGCTAGGAATCCAAGAGTACATTCTAAAATAAAATCTTCTGAAGATTACAACCAGAAAAAAGATAGGTTGCCAGGCAACGAAACATACGCCCACAGCAGCTAAATCGTCCGGGCAGTCAACAAGGGTTGTCGCATATTTTTACTTTTTTCGGTAATGAAACATTTGTAATACACTAAAAACTGATTAAGAGTAACAACTCATTATGTAATTATCAGAAAATCATTATGATTTGATTGCTTTTTATAAAGTTTTACCCCACGCTAACAATTAGTATATACATGAAACATTTAATATCATGGATTTAGCTGTTCAGTTATCTAAATTCATTGAAAATCAAAATACTTGTTCGTTTCAACACCTTAAACTCTATGTATCAATCTGAAGTCAATCGGATGTTAACTTTGGCCTCTATAGCGTCACAAGAATTTTTGAAGTTATCAAGGGAGATAACTCTGGCAGTAATTATTTGAAATCGCTGAAAATCAATAGGCTTCTTCGTCTCATGACCTTAAACACTGTGTATAAATCTAAAGTCAATCGGATATTAACTTTGGCCTCCAGAGCATCCACAAGATTTTTTGAGGTGATCAAGGGCCATAACTCTGGCACTAATTATCGGAAATCGCTGAAAATCAATAGGCTTCTTCGTCTTATGACCTTAAACACTGTGTATAAATTTAAAGTCAATCGGATATTAACTTTGACCTTTAGAGCGTCCACAAGATTTTTTGAAGTGATCAAGGGCCATAACTCTGGTAGTTATTATCAGAAATCGCTGAAAAACAATAGGCTTCTTCGTCTCATGACCTTAAACACTGTGTATAAATTTAAAGTCAATCAGATATTAACTTTAGCCTGTAGAGCGTCCACAAGCAATTGTGGACGCTGGACGGACGGGGGCGACGACAATATACGACCACATTTCAATGTGGGCGTATAAAAACAAGTGGTTAACGCTTTGACTGACCCAGACTGTCAACAATAACCACCCAAAACGGCATAGTGGCCACTGTGAATCAGTGAGTATAGCCCTGACTCAACTCCCGTTTTGGCAGAGCATGTCCCTGTCATTTACAAGTGTGGTTTCTCTTTGCCCATTGTGCAGGACAGAGGGCCTGGAAAGGAGAGAGAGAGAAAATGGGGTTTAACGTCCACTCGACACAGTAGGAGGAAACTGGAGTACCCAGAGAAAACCCATGAGGTTAGACAGATGACCCTTCTCCTTGCCACGTACAACCAGGGATTTGAAACCACACCAGTTGACTCAATGGCAGGCCGTATGATACAGCGCGCACACACTAACCATTCGCCCATGCAACCCCCCGCCTGGCAAAAATAGTGTCTAGTCGTTCAAATGGCCAAACACAAAGCTCTAGGTACACGTAAAAATGTCCTTGGAATTCAATTGCCGTCCCCATAGTACACTGCCTTGTGTACGCCAGTCTCCATAAACCAGCTTGCTGCAGAGAAGTGGAATTCATTCAAAAAAAAGTAAGGAGTCAAATAGTACTACCATTGTTATTGACTTTTACTTGAAAATACAAGGAACTATCAATATGTTCTATAAAATATCTGCATGTGCAAAATATTTTGAAATATTTAATAAAGTTAAATAATAAATGAACAATTACATTTTTATTTATATTTAAAAAAAAACTAAACATTTCTTCAAGTATTATTTCTTTTACAAATTACATATGGTATTACACAGAATATGAAGATGGAAATATATAAATATATGCCTAAGGGCAATGGCACACTGAGGCATATGTTGCACCGATTTTGTATTAGAGACAACTTATATGGTAGAGCTGATTTCACAATGCATCTGTTAATAAAATACATGGACACTTTTAGAGAGTGGAAGACAATCGAGCATTTAGACCACAATTGAGTATTTAGACCCCATGTAGTACAGGCAGCATCTTATCTTAAAGTGGTACAACCACTTACTCTTAGCTGTAATAAGACCACATAACACCAATTTTAAAGTGGTAACACCATTTACTGAGCTGTAATATAAGACCATGTAACACCAATTTTAAAGTGGTACAATCACTTACTACACTGTAATAAGACGACACTATCCCCAATCTTAAAGTAGTACCAGTATTGCAATTATATACAAGAATTGTTTTCATTTCAATAATAAATAGCTGACAATTAATGGATTTATTCTAACATACAATAACAAAAGTTTAGGGAATTTCTGCTGCCTTCATAATAAGATGTACTCTAATCTACTGAAGTTCAGCAATTATATTAACACCTACCCGATAAACTTGGGCATTAGAAGACTTACATGTAATTTTATTTCAATAATATGAAAGCATGTAGGGATCATTAGTCCTGGGAGGAAACTGAGGTTGGGCAGACAGCCTTACTCCTACAGACCCTATACAATCATGGTTCCACTTAAAATTCAGAAACCAGTCTTTAAAGCTTATTCAGACATTTAATCGGTTATCTTATTTCACAAAAATTATGGGAGATTTACATATATGATGGTTTGCATCAAAAATGACTAAAAACAGAAAAGCAAGACTCCATAGCAACCAAAAACCGCAATTTTGTGCATTTCAGATTAAGTTTTGCCTTTGAGCATTGGGGAAATAAAATTATATGTAGTGTCATTTTTTTAAAAAATAAATTGGCTGTAAAGTGGATTTTAAAAATTTTGTATACATGTTGTACATGTATCTAAAATAAGGGGCCTTCCTCTGTGCTATTGTCTAACATTTGCTTCCACGGTAGTGATATTGCAGCATTATTCAAAAAATTGCTAAATTCTTTATATCTTTATATAGTATCTAAAATAATAATATAATTACACTGTAGTCATATCGACCTACAATAAATATATCAACTTATAAAACCTCAAACTTAAAACTATGGATTTCATTTGAACATTCTTAATAAAACATAACTAAAATAATAACATCTCTCATTAAATATATCTTTACAAAGGCCCAATCTAATTAAAAGGCATACCTATGTTTTGTTTCGTTTTTTATACTTTTGATAGCCTACACTACATGAATATCTGACCAGTTGTCATAAGAGCAGCTTTTGACTCTATGACATCAGACATTGATTAATCAATCAATCAGTCTTGCGTTTCTAGGGGTTTACCCATAATTCCATGCAGAACCTGACAATTTTCTTTTGTCACCCAAATTTTCAGAATGAATCAATCATTAACAAATTCAAGTTTTCCGCAAATGTTATTGTGCGAGGTCTTAAGTATTCTAGTATTCAAATCATACACCGTTGCTGTTAATAGTACTTCATTTCATATCATACATTTAACTAATCTAACTAAATATCTGTTTCTAATTTGAAAAAAAATAAATGTAATTAATCAAAAACACCTTAAACAGATCTCCAATAGAACACATTTCTAACAAAATTACAAACAAAACCTCTTATAAAATCATATTTCTTAAACAAAATTGCAAAAAATATCTCAACTAAATCATATCTCTAAAACAAAAAATATCTCAACTAAATCATATCTCTAAAACAAAAAATATCTCAACTAAATCATATCTCTAAAACAAAAAATATCTCAACTAAGTCATATTTTAAAACAATTTTGCAAAAAATATCTCAACAAACAAATCTATAATCAAAGAAAACAGAAACTTGCATAAATTATTAAACATGCTTTTATCATAGAACATTATTGATTGGAATAATATGGACATCTGTCCTGCAGACTGTCCATTCTTCAAGGACAGACAACCGAGACTTTGTGGCAATGATACTCAACAATTAGACTATTTCTTGTCATAACTTCAAACTTTGCTTAAAATAATTTACCCGAAATTTTCAGTATATTCATTTTTCATTATCTAGTTTTAAATTATTATAGCAATAACGGACAGCTCTTTCATTTAAATCTTACATAATGCATCTTTAAACAATACCTACATGCAACAAAGTAGTGCAGCTTTACAGTTGTACTAATAATTATATATATACATATTTACCATTTATTTTATTGGATTTCCAAGGGACACACATAATCATATATACAACCAATGTTTCAGTTTTATTTAACATAAAGTAAAGCACAATTTTAATATTGTCCGAGGTAAATCATCATTAATAGAAATTAATATTGAGTATTATGATGACAAAGCTACTAAATATAAACACTTTACTGAGACTACTCATGTAATTCAACAATATCTTTAATACAAAATATCAACAATTGGTTATTGGTTACCCTGAAATATGTATTTTATAATAATACACAGGATAATATCGTTTCTTTAGTAATGATCCTTTAGAGGCATTTAGAAACTGGATTGAACAATAAGCTATAACACATACGGAAGAACTTTTATTTACTTTCCAAGAAGACACCCCGAAGAGTATTCTTTCAATGTTTTCAAGCAAGTTGAGAGAGTCAAAATAAATCAGTAATTGTTCTTTGATAAGTATGTGTTATAGTTCATTTTTCTTTAATACTTTATCTAACCCATGAAATTCTGACTCCTGCAAGACAATGAGTAGATTAGTACGATACCAAATAATCAGCTTGGTACCATACCAGATTATTAGCAGATTGGATCTATTCCATATCATCAGCGATCCATGTATACAAGGTGATCAACAGATAAGATTTATTTCAAATCATCAGAAGATCTGATCTATGACATCCATTCAGAAGATCTGATATGGCAGATCATTCAAAAGATCTGATCCATGGCAGACCACTAAGATCTAATCCATGGCAAATCATCAGCTGATGTGACCAGATCAGACCATTTACAGATGTGATAACATCAGACCATCTGCAGAGGTGAGCCACAAATCAAATTGTTCACAGATCTGATCTAAGTTCGAGGAATACTAAACAGTCAGCAGTAATTTAATTTATATACAATATTGAAGTACTGGTTATAAATAATTTATAATAATATTGAAGTACTGGTAATAAATAATTTATATTGAAGTACTGGTTATAAATAATTTATAACAATATTGAAGTACTGGTAATAAATAATTTATAATAATATTGAAGTACTAGTTATATAATAATATGTACCGTAATAATATTGCTGTGAAATAAAATAACATAAAAAAAACTCCTAACATACAATATAAATAAATTCAATATATGTCAGAGCAACCATTGTGATGGGTTTTATTTGAAGGGTTTTTTTTTAACAGCGAAGGGCCATATTTCAAACTAATGGCTTATCATTTTTTTAATTTACCCTCTCCTTCAGAGATAAAACTGTGATTAAATGAGGAGTAATGGTAACAAGTAAGACATTAAGTAATATATTGATAGTGCACGAGGACGCCATCCTGAGTGTTGATTCAATATATTATGCAATGTCGTGCTGGGGACCATTAAACAACTTAAAATATAGGACACTGTTCCACACATGCATTTCAATGAAATTGTCTTGTCACACAAATCCAATATACTATATTGACACATTGCACATACATTATTTGAAATAATGGTAAGGTTCAAATGACGTTACATCAGAATTTAAAGCTCTAATAATCTAATCATGTTTAGAGCATAAAGGTGTTTGGTCTGCTGAGGAGTCTTTCCTGAAAATAAACTTGAGAACATTAAAGTTATATTATTTTTCCACTGAATATTGTTGACTCTCAAATGTTAACACTGCATATTTTTGACTCTCATAAGTTAACACTGCACCTGAAATTCACCTCCATAGTTTTATAATCTGGTTTAAGATCGTTCTTTCTGTATCAGAATTTACAGTGTATAAAAAAAACCATATAATATCTTAGATGTATACAATACATATAGTGTTACCACACTTCGCTGATTTCATTGATTTCTGTTAAAATTGATCTCTTGTGGGGTTTACATAAACTGGCAGAATAAATCGTATTCACATATTGAACACAGTTTTATAAAAATATTTGGCATTATATAAAAGAAACAGTGAACCATTTGCTTTGGTTCAAGATATCGTCTTCTGTCCTTCGATTAATTCAGAAAATATCTGAAATAAAGATAAAGCTTTTTAAAATCAAAATAAACAAAAATAAATAAATATCACTACATTAAATATCCTCAAAAGTCATTTGTGTCATTAAATGACTATATACTAGAGAAAATCAAATGTGTTGGAATATTTCAAAATATTATTTTGCTGAGTTCAATTCCACTGTACTTATAACGCTTAAGCCTAACTTGTGTACTCGCAATATAAGTCACCAGTAGTTGGAACCTAGGTTTTTTTGTTAGTACAGGGGCTAGGGTAATTAGTAGCATGTACCACAACATTGTATCATCGCCGGAGACTCATTAAATTCCAATGTCTGACATTATATTGCTCCGCCATGTATCACATGTGAGTCGATTAAAAACAAAATATGGATGAATTTTAAAACTTTTTACATAAAAATGTTGATATTAAATTCCGAAATACCATTTCAACTTACTTTTATTAAGTTATCTAAACCACATAAAAAGCCATCTTCCCTATTACCGAGTTGCCATGGTAAATTATGATGTAATATCATGCCATTTTCTACAGGTATTGTTTTAGCGAAATCTATCATCCATACACCGGAATGACCCATTTCATCGTAAATAATAAGAAGAGAACTACCAATAATCTGAAAATATTTATACAGTCAATTTATTTTTGTAATAAAGTATCGAACAATAAAATTGCTTATCTCTCTGCTAAGCCTGAGGAGAAAATACTCTTCATCGTACTTTAGTCTTGGTATTTTTGTAATGAAATTATACATCAACTTTCATTACTCTCAGCGAATTAAAATTCAAGTTGTCGTGCTTCAAAGTAGAAAGTGCTCACCATGGGTATTTTTTGCAAGGAATTAAATAAATCCTCGAAAAAAGACCTGACTCTAAATTGGTTATATAGTACATGGGTTTTGGATAATAATTTGAGTCTATTTTGAGATTTTTACACATTTATTTGAATTTCTTGAACAGAGCCATTTTGAAAAATACCTAAATATTATGCAAAACCTGTAACAATAGTGTGCTAACTCCCCTCTTGTTGCATGTCATTTAATCTTTCTCCATGAAAACACATAAAAGAATTGGATCACAGTCATTGTTTTTAAAGGCACTCAATCCAGCTTCAGTGCCATCGAAAAAAAAATCGCCATGAATTACCTTTATTTTATATCAAACGATAAAAAGTCAGTGAGTTACTGTTCACCTATGCTACATAAAGGAACCACTATCCTTGTTTTATCAAATTCCTTAGCTTGTCCAAACTGAGGAAACTATTTTAGGACAGCAATTATGGACTTCTTCAAGTTCAACTATGACTTGAATAATATTATTATTACCTCGTGATTTTTAAAGAAGTTTGATTCAGCAAACTTGACTCTGATTGTTTTTAATCTTTGTAAAATATGATGTACAGATTGAGGATGTCGCTCTAGGAATTTAGATATAACATTCATCACCTGAAAATAGAATTCTTTATCTGATAAAATTTACAGCAAAAACTAATAAAGGAGCATATTCGATTGAGATAATACAATCTAGATTCTTGGAAATCCAGATTACGGTATGTTTGATTCAGTCTTGTTGAAATGTTCAGTGCGAACGATGCTGTCTTGTAGTTACACCTCTTCTCATGGCTGAAGATATTTCCTTTCATTTCTAAAAGAGAGTAACTATTCACATCCATAGGATTACTTCCAGAGACAAGAGACAAACAAAGACAAGTTTATATATATGGTGTTAGCATTTATCTGTGAAAGCCACAAAACAATTTTCATATCAATACAACGGACATGGGCAAATATATGTAATAGACAAAGTCCATATCAATCTGAAGAGCTGCAGTGGCTCTGTGAGTAAGATGCTGGCTCACTAACCAGGATGTCAGGAGTTCGATTCCAGCGTTGGTTGAGAAAGTTTCCCCAGGATTTTCCATCATGATTTTCAATCAAGGTGGACATGTAATCATTCGGATGGTACAAAAACCTAAGGTCCTTTGTACATGTTGGCATGCATTTAAAAGAACCCTTGACAGTTATCTTGCTGTATAAGAGTAGGTCATAGTGCCGTTGTCCGGGCAAAATATCTCTCATCATAACACATGGTGTCAGTGCAGAAAAGTAGGACGTTAAACACTATTTCATTTCAGATCTTTTCATTTCTGATGATCTGGTGATACTTTTTAAAGTACAGAAATGAAATGAGAAAATTGTCAATTTGATACTTGATAGATGTTTTTACAGTTTCTCACTATACCTATTGGCACTAAGATATAGTAGTAAACATGTACTAACTAACCTGATTTCTAGTTTTCACTTTTTTAAGACTAGTTGTTGGAGATTCACCAGAATTCTGAAATATTTTACAAATTGGCTTTATGTATTCGTAACAAAAAAAAGGAAAAGAAGTCAGATTAACTCAACACATGACTTCAGCCATTTTCAGACAGAAACATGGTAATATATGTAAATGATTAATGGCAGGGATTTATATGGGAACTAAAACAAAACTTAAAAAATAGTTTATTAGACATGGCATGGTTTGGAAAAGTTGGACCATGAAAAATTTATGACATTAATAGTTTATCTTGTCATCTTGTAAGTACATCTACCAGATTATATTCTCTGGTCATAAATGTGCTTTATTATTAGTACTTGGTACGCGAAATATTAAATACCTTGGTTCAATAGAAAAATGATGTTTTTAAGCATTGAGATCTAAAGCTCATTCATAAAACTATCCAAACTACAATTCCCCACACCACCTAAAATCACCAAAGTCACTGATCTAGTGCACAGCCATTATAAACTCAACAGCCATTCCTGCACTATTGATGTTTTAAGATGGCTATTCCCTGCTCTTAGGAATTTTTTAATTTCGAATAACAACTTGGAAAGTGGTGGCAATTTACTACTCAGTGAACCAAGGTTTTGCCATAAATCATATTATTATACCAGCTGCCTGATGCTAAATTCCAGCTTATGAAGACAAAGACTCATTTTTAAAACTGTTCGAAACCACTGCTCTCTAGATCGCCTGATCTAGTACGCAGCCATCAAAGAGTTCACAGTTGTGGAGAGTGGTTTTGGGTAATGCAATTGCTAAAGGCTAAAAGTAAAAGCAAAGACAACACTTTTGAATGCTGAACAGAGATGTAGTATTGTATTACTCATTTTATTCTGATTTGTTAAAATAAATCTACTTACCCTGATAGCTTCAACTCTAAACCCTAATGATGATGTTGAACTTTCTTCCTCCCGAAACTGAAAAATAAAAAAAAATTACATACAATAATGTTTAATCTGAATAAGAGAACATCAGTTTTAAGGAGTCTTTAGCAGTGGAGGAAACCGGAGGACCCAGAAAAAACCCACGAGGTTGAACAGGCAACCTACTCCTAGTCACGTAGAACTGGGGAAACAAAACAATGACAGACCAGCTGACTCAATGATACAAAGCGCATGCACTAACCATTCGACCATCAATTCCCCCAGATAGAGCGAAGTGTTGGACATTTTTTGCATATAAAACGGATACTGTACCATTTACATTGTCTTTTTCGGAAAATAACTCTAGCAAAGATTTGAAGGAGTACGTTTTTCCCATATACACATATTTTATGTCTCACTCTCTAAATAGCTTTATCAAAACCTTTCCAATCTGACATCATCCTTATCTTATAGTTCTGTGTCACAAGTTCTCTGACCAGAAACTGGTCTCCAACCACTACTTATTTTGTTGCTGTTAAAAAAAGCTTAAGGCTCCACTAATTCACATACCATCAAATGAAACTTGGAATGTTTGTTCCTTGGACAATTGTGCATCGACGACAGCCTTAGATTTTTCATATGACGTCACAATTTCAAAATGGCTATTATGGCGCCACCATATTTAGTTTTTGATCCATAGTATGGTGGTTCTTGTGATCTGATATTATGTCTACATTAATACAGTGTCAAATAGTTTTCCCAGTTAAATTTTACTGCATCGCTGAAACATCTAGGCACTCAAACCCTTATTCAAGAGAGGAACAATCAGGCTTAGGACTCACCATCAACTTCCAGGGCAGAAAGTAAATGGGACAGACAAAACCTACAAGTCATTTAATTTTACTAAGCGTTTCTATATTTTGTGTAACAGGCCCCTAAATATAAAAAATATCAAACATTTTACTAAACAACTTTCATGAACATAACATTCTCTATATTTTGTGAAACGGACCCCTGAACATCAAATATAGAACGACATACCTGCATGTATCTTAATTTGGTGATGGCTTTCTGGGTTTTTTCTTCATCTGTCGGTGCCATACAATCTACACTCACCATTTTCTCATACAGATCTCGACGTAAAGCTGGATTTCTAACTTCAGATTCAAGGAATGTTCTGTTAAAAACAAAGATTACATTATAAGGACAATTCTACAGAGACAAGTCGTTGACTCAACATCCTTCACATTCTTCGACAATTTAAATCAACATTGATGTTGTTATCTTACTGTTGAAAAGATGTGCTTCTGATATCCAATATTTAAGACAAAATGAAAATTCTAACAGAACACAATTTTTATGGGATACAATTACCGATTTTATTCTAAAAGCACCACCTTTCGACAAGTATCCACTTATATCGTCATGCTTTTAGAATAAAACCAGTGAATGTTTCCCATAAAAATTGTGTTCTGTTACGGTGTTTCCCAATCACTAAATGCCACTTAAAGATTATGAAAGTTCTAAAATTGGTACATGAAGCGTGTGCCAGAATGCTTTGTAATGAAGCGACTCGATGAACGAGGCTAAACATAGTTGAACACTACATGTACCATTGTAGACTGGAATAACCAGATGCCAAAGACTGACATTCAATTTTAACTCTTTTGGTATTTCGCTGAACATAACTGATATGAATTTAGAGTAAAAACAGAAACAACTGAATGTAAATCAGTTTAAATACATTCATATTACATTATTATATGTGTTGTGACTCATTTGTCTCCATTTTTATCAAACACAAATTACAAAGAGAAAGACATGGATTAGACGTTTTGTTATCAACAATTTGTTTTTTGAGGAAGTGAGAAATTAGTCACAACATTCCAACCATGGGTTAATGACTGTAAGCAACTGATTAATATGTAATACGTAGTTGAGTCTTTTTAATTGTATCTTTAACATTATGTCTTTACAGAGTTTGTTTATTGTATCTTTAACATTATGTCATCAAAGAGTTTGTTAATTGTATCTTTAACATTATGTCATCACAGATGGGCTTACTTTCACTTATATATGTCGATCTAAAATCCTGCACAAAATTTCCAATCTGTTTCTTGGGGCTGGTCTGCGAGCTACAAAACCCTACGACTTGTACAGCTGATTTTGAGCTAGCGATATCGACTGTAGAATGTGTTTTTATTGGGTGATAAACATTATACTGACATAGTGAAGAATTTTAGCAACAATAACTGATATATTCCATTTACCTTTTACCCATTTTAATATCCATTATATTAGGATCTTTAAAATGATACAGTAAATCTTCAATCTCAATAAAATCTGGAGCTCGGTTAAAGATAATATACACGTCTTTCAAAACTTTCAAAAATATACAAGTATAAGAAACAAATTGAAAAAAAAAATAATATATTTTGGTATTAACTCTTTAATATTTTCAAGGAAAGTAGTAGCTGTAACAGAACAGGCAGGTGGTTGACGATATTCACTTGAATTCTAAGCTGGGAATATAAATGAAAGGATTTGATGCCCTCAGTACAGCGGGGTTGTGATGGCTTACTGGTATGAGCAAATGTATTTTGGAGATAAGGATGTATTCTCAATCTCTGTTTAATCTGCGTATACCAGTTTCCTGTATTGTCAACTTCTTGGTTTAATCTACGTTCACCAGCTTCCTGCCATACACTGAACATACTAAAATAAGACAACTTATCTGTTGAATCACCAATGGTATTTGAGTTTGTAATTAAGTGCACACAATGATTTGGGACTACACTATATGGGTCTGTATTGTAAATAAAAATAACAGCTAAAATTTGGTTGAAAATAATTGGAGTTTAACGTCCACCAAACACAAACTTGGTTATTTCAGAACTAACATATAATTCAATTTTATTTGAATAATTCACTTGCACATAGGAAAGGCAACTCTTCACATTTTCACTGACAAGTGTGAGGTTGAAACCAGAGGCCTTTCCTCAACGCCAGACCTTATTATCTAAAGTGTATATTGGTTAGGAACTCAACTCTTTCAAGTGAGGGGGTCATGGTGGTAAAATGGGTAAGACATTGCATAGGCTGAGAAAGTTTATCCAGATTTTCTGGCGTGGTTCTCCCCTTGCTAGTGATGCAGGACGGAGGGCCTGACAAGGACAGCTGTCTAGTCCTTTGGATGGGATGAAAAACTGAGGTCCTGTGAACACATTCGCCTGCACTTAAAAGATGCCTTGACAGTTGGAATTCGATATAAGACCAGGCTGTAGTGCGGCTGTCTGGGCATAATTTCCCTCATAGCACACCGTATGACGTATGCCCGTTTTTATTAGCCGAGTTCGAATCAGAACAGGGGGACGTTAAACCCCATTTCATTTCATTTCTTTCAAGTGAGTATATAACTGATATAAAAGTAAGGATACATTCTCCATTATGTTCTACTTCACAGAAGAACTCTGGTATAATATCTCTCGTAGCAGGAGATTCCATTAAGGCTTGGTAAGCTTTCATTTCATAATTCTCTTTCGATATCCTTTTCTTCCAGATAGTGTGAGGACCAGCTGGTGAAAATGATCCTAAAATTAGAACAACATTATTTATAATTTAAATTAGCCATGCATGATTTGTATTTTGGGGAAAATATCAAATTTCTTATGGCCTAATCCACATTAATATGTTCTAAAAAAAAAACGAAAAAATAAAATCAAGACACACAAACAGAATACTAAATAGATGTCCAGGTATATCATACAATCCAGATACCAGTAAAGTAAGCATACCCTGCCTTGTGTACAGTACTTATTGAAAATTGTAGATACGATATCTATACTTTCTAAATTAAAGATCACTTTATTCACAGTATGGTAGTATGAAACATTGCATACTAAACTATTATTTTAAATTAAAGAGAGAGAGAGAGAGAAATGGGGTTTAACGTCCACTCAACACAAACTAGGTCATTTCGGGACTAACATATGGTTTAATTTTATTTCAATAATTCGCTTGCGCGTAGGGGTCTTTAGCAGTGGGAGGAAACCGGAGTGCCCGGAGGACTAAATTAAAGAAAGTGCAAGATGCTCATCATTTCTGGCAGTGAATGTTATATATGTACCTCTCACAGGTGTGAATTGTACAAGTGTGAAAAGTAACGTATCTAAATAACCACAAATGCCAAATATGTTTAAATTTGCCAGCCCTTGTCTATTTCTATGCATATGGGATCCTTATACGGCATTTAGTAATTGAATATATAATAATATGGAAAACAATCACTGAGTTTATTTCACAATAAGTTCCTCTTGTCGTTCTTAAAGAGCACATAAAACCAGAAAACGAAATTTATCGAACTTATACTAGTTATAGACATTGGTTACTATATGCATATTACGGCAGTTATATCGTCACTCAAAACTCGCAAATATAGACCTCCCGTAAAAACGACTTGGCCAATTATCGAAAACACTCTTAATCCCCTCAGACGCCAGTGACATCACAGTGGCCGAATACATACTCGGAATGTTTATTCTTTAATTACCTATATACAGCCGGCGTGTGTATTCATTAACGCCTGTATTCATTAATCCCCCTAATTAAATAAAACAATTGACGACGGAAAAATTTGTTAATTAATTAATTATGTAATTTTAATTTAAAATCCATTTTAGAATTTGTTTCATAATGTACGGTCGTTTTGATTTCTCACGACAGCGATTTTAATACCCTCTACAATCGTGTGTGCAGTCCAAACGATTCGAGATACATTTTCGTCAGAAGAGTATTGTGGTTCTTCTAATTACCCCCGAGTAAAAAAGTACGGGGGTAAAAAGATGTGGTCATGCCAAATGTATCATAAACATCAAAAATGATTGAAACGTGATTTGTAAGTGACAATCTGTTATCGTCATACGGCGCCTTTCTTTCTGCATACGGCTTTGACTTCATTACGCTGAAATAGACCGTAAAAATGAAATACGAAAAAATATCTCAATATATGTCAGAATTATCAGTAAAAATACATTTTGTTGGTAACCATCTTAATGGAATAACAGATTGAGAAGGGTCATCTAACTACTTTGTGTATTGATGGCAAGTGTAGGATCGTTTATACCTGCCATAAATCAATCAGACTAACGTTGCACAGAGATTGGGTCATAAATTAATTCTTAAAAGAATGTTGATTAGGTAATTATCATTTTTTACGCCGACCAGATTAATTAGCTTTGTTCACCAATGTTTTTGTAATAAAGTAGCCTCGCATTATTTGTTGATTAGTGTTCAAACATCTAAATATAAATCATTTGATGGATATACGTTTGCGCGATTAGATCAACTGTAGGTTGCCAATCAGGATTTGAATTGTTTACAAACACAATCTACTCTTTCCGTAAGATTTCATCCTTGGGAAATTTATGAAACGCCGGTACATTATTCCCCTTTTCCTTGCTGGAATTTCCACAACTCTCAATAACACAACGATAACGTGGCATCTTGAAATATATAATCTATTACAACTCAAGACGAGAAAGGTCGGCTTTTGAAAATGCTTATAGTGATATGTAGCTTACATGTAAATAATGACGAGTTAATGATTACGCAGTAACGTTAATTGGACCGACAAATACACACGTGTTAACTGGTGGTGTGTATACAGTGATATATTGTATAGATTATGTGTAGTGCCTGTGACGTCACCAGCCAATCAACTGGATTAAGGTTGTAATTGAAAATTTGAAAACCATTTTTTGCTGTCTGATGTTTAAACGTTAATATCTGAATTAATTTTAATCAGATTGGTGTGAACTTGACGTAAAATGAATGTAGTAACCCTTAGCTATCAATATATGCAATTAAGAATTATTATTTTAAGTGGTCTTTAAGTACAATAATGTCAGTGTAATAACAATAAATCGAATAATATAACAAGGTAACAAAAACAATAACTAATATCAAACCATCAAAGGAATAACAATAGTCCTCTATTCTTGCATCGCATCAGAAAAGTCAATTTCTGTTTTGAATTGTCAGATATCATCTCACAGACACCTATAACAACTTTTGGTCTTCGAAGGAATTAATAGTGAGCAGAAATTTGCCCATGTAACAGTTATCAGTCGTCAATTCCGTCAGTTATATAGAAGGAGAACTCATGTTCTCCATTTAAGTTCGTCACTGCGGTTTGTTGAAGAAACCTTGATTGTGCATCGATTGTAGTAATGATGTCGGTGTTAAAATTATATTTGGAACATGTGATAATGACTGGCACCAATATTGTCCTTTAACAAAGAGCATCTAGTTCTTAAATAAACAAGCCAACAGTGAGGCTGATGTCCCCCGCCGAAATCCCCAAATAAATAGACGACACATATTAATTAATCGCACATTTATTTTTTTCAAACGTATCAAGTTACCGTGTCTCAAAGCATCAACCAATCAAATTGCTTATCTCTGCTTACCGAAAGCGGAAAATGTTCATCTTCAAACTCCATCAAGGCATTGACCTAATAAGCATATACACCAAGTTTGAACATTTTAACTCAATTAGAAGGAGAGTTATTGTGTTCCAAAGTCTCGACCACTCAAATTGCGTATCGCTCTGCTTACCCTGAGCAGAAAATGCTCATTATCGAACTTAGTCAAGGTATTACTGTAATGAATAAGCATATACACCAAGTTTGAACATTTTAACTCAATTACATTAGAAGGAGAGTTATTGTGTTCCAAAGTCTCGACCAATCAAATTGCGTATCGCTCTGCTTACCCGGAGCAGAAAATGCTCATTATCGAACTTTGTCAAGGTAATTAGAACTAAAGATATCGTGTCCCAAAGCATCAACCAATCAAATTGCTTATCTCTGCTTACCCTAAGCGGAAAATGCTCATATTCGAACTCCATCAAGGCATTGACCTAATAAGCATATACACCAAGTTTGAACATGTTAACTCAATTAGAAGGAGAGTTATTGTGTTCCAAAGTCTCGACCAATCAAATTGCGTATCGCTCTGCTTACCCTGAGCAGAAAATGCTCATTATCGAACTTATTCAAGGTATTACTGTAATGAAACGATACACCAAGTTTCATCACTCTCACTTAATTAGAACTAAAGTTATCGTGTCCCAAAGCATCAACCAATCAAATTGCTTATCTCTGCTTACCCTAAGCGGAAAATGCTCATCTTCGAACTCCATCAAGGCATTGACCTAATAAGCATATACACCAAGTTTGAACATTTTTACTCAATTAGAAGGAGAGTTATTGTGTTCCAAAGTCTCGACCAATCAAATTGTGTATCGCTCTGCTTACCCTAAGCAGAAAATGCTCATTATCGAACTTATTCAAGGTATTACTGTAATGAAACTATACACCAAGTTTCATCACTCTCACTTAATTAGAACTAAAGTTATCGTGTCCCAAAGCATCAACCAATCAAATTGCTTATCTCTGCTTACCCTAAGCGGAAAATGCTCATCTTCGAACTCCATCAAGGCATTGACCTAATAAACACATAAACCAAGTTTGAAGATTCTAGCTCAATTAGGAAGAAAGTTATTGTGTCCCAAAAAGTGTGACGGACAGACGGACAGACAGACAGACAGACAGACAGACAGACAGACAGACAGACGGACGGACGAACCCATTTTAATAGTCCCCCAACTTTCTTCGAAAGGCGGGGGACAATAATAGTCCATACCCATATGACCAGCAAGCTGTATCCATGCATTTTTCCTGTTTTGAAGAACAGCCTCTGATGTACATGAAGGGACACCTTTGTCTAATGGTGTCTGAAATGAGAGAAAATAATCAATAGAATGTTTTGTCCTTTAAATCATTTTTCAATCATTACTCCCTTATCTAACAGCATCTATCGTAGCGATGATCTCTGTGTTATGTGACAAAGACTGACACCAATATTGTCCTTTAAGATCTTTAATTTTACAAAATGGAAAAACTTTTAACACAAATACTTGTAAAAAGTAAAAATTTTCTTCAACAGCCATCATACAAAATGCCCACAGGCTTGTTCAGTTTAAATATCTGGTTAGATTTAGACATTGCCAAGATAAAACATCTTTTGTACACAGTTTATATTTGCAAATATAAACTAATCCAAAAACATATTAGGCACCTTTCCAAAATAATTACATCTTAAATTCATCTGGGTCCAGTTCAATCAGATATTCGACTTATTGGCTCGATGTAACTTACCTTTACATAATATTTCATGGCTATAACGAACTGGTTTGTTCAGTAAATAGTGGGTAGATTATTAGGATTATCTCTTGTTCATAAAAGAGGAATAAGTATATCATAAAGCAAGTCTTTAAAGTCCTGTCAAATTAAGTGGGTCACTTTGAGAGATATAATTTTAAATCTGAGAAACAAGACAACAATGGACTCAAATTTTGGCCTGAACACACTTCGGATAATTTATTGTCAATTTCATAATCCCCACGAATAGGTATAATCATTGGTATACAGTATATTATACAGTGACAGATTGTTTGTCCCCCAACAAACTGACAGATGTCGTCTCTCTCCCCCCAACAAATAATCACTGCTTTACAGCATATTATGAATGTAGGAGAAAAAATAACAGGAATAAAATGAAATAAAATAGGGTTTAACAACCTACTTTTCTGCACCTAACCTGGGCTAGTGGAAGACGGGCATACGCCATACAGTGTGCTATGAGAGAAATTTTGCCCCGGCAGCGTAACTACAGGCCTACTTTTATATCGGATTCCACCTGCCAAGGGATCCTTTACGTGCACACCAATGTGTACACGGGACCTTGGTTTTTTGTCCCTTCCGAATGACTAGACAGTTGTCCTTGTCTGGTCCTCCATTCTGTACCACTGAAAAGGGGAAACCACGCCGGGAAATCGAGATGAACTTTCTCGGCCAATGCAGGGATCGAACATCCGACCTCCAGACTAACAAGCCAGCGCCTTACCCACTTAGCCACGCAGTCCCCAAATAACAGGAAAAAAAGTAACAGAAAAAAATAACAATTTTCATGTAATGAAACAACAGATGGTGAGAATGACTTCGAATGATCTTTCGGTCAACATTGATAATCTTGTCATTAAAAGTTACATTATGGGAGATAACATAAAGAGATGGCAGTTCTCACTATAATAGTTAAAAACTAGATAGTGTAAAGGTAATGTGCTGAAAATTTCAGTCAAATTGATCTACTATTAGCCGAGAAAAAAGCGTTTGAAATTTCTGCATAGCCTCGGTCATCATTACTCAAATCATTAATATAAACCTCATAGTCTCGATTATCCACTTGATTGATTTAATTATCAACAGCCATTAAGCGGCATATATACTTCATCATAGCTATGAGACAATAACAATGAATGAATGAATATTGTGATGTGACAAAATAGTGCTTGTATATCATGTCAATCATATATTATTACCACTTGTGAATAAAAAAAAACTTGAAAACTGTTACTTTTTTTCAAATCAAAAACTGTTACTTTTGTCAAAGAAAAAACTGTTACTTTTTTCAAAGCAAAAACTGTTACTTTTTGTCCATTCCTTTCTTTCCTGTTAATTTTTTTCAAATCACCCATATTATACACTTAGATTGTCCCTGATGTTTTTTTGTTGGCTTTTCTTTATGCTAAATGGATGACAATCCATCATCAATTAACAAATCTACAGGTTCATGCATACCCACCTTTCCTATTTTTAAACTTTCATGTTTGTTTTGTATAAATCATTCTAGTTATGGATACTATGATGTTTGTCGAGTGTTTTGAATGACAAATAATTTTACTGGTAGTGGTAGATACTAAGATAGATAACAGATCCCACAGAATATAGTAACCAGCAATGGAAGGAATAAAACTACATGTATCCTGTTATTCTCTTGAAATACAGAGAAAAAAAGACAGGTGGAGGGAGAGATGGGGTTTAAAGTCCACTCAATCCAAACTTGATCATTTTGGGACTAACATATGGTTCAATTCTATTTCAATAATCCGCTAGCACGTAGGTTTCTTTAGCAGTGGGAGTAAACAGGAGGACCCGGGGAAACCCATAAGGTTAGATAGGGAGATGAATTTATATAAGCCCTTGGCTTGTTTTCAGATCCCAGATTTATATATTTATATCATGTAAATTATTTACTGAATAAATAGTGTTAGAAAAAAAAAATAGGCGAAAAAAAAGGGTGGTGGATTAAAGCAATGAACACACTAGCGGAAACTATCGTTGCCGAATTGCAGCCAAATGAGTGGACACACTAGGCGAATTCTCCGCCTGATTCACCAGTCAAATTGCATCAATTTTCATGCAAGTCACATGCTTATGGTCACTGATACATTATTATATTGTCTTTTAGACCTCAACTACTCTGAAAGTAGTCTTGTACAAACAATAACAATAAATTAACTTTATCCGCTGAACGTACTATTATTAAGTGTGAAATACATGTAGGGGTTAACATCCTACTATTTTGCAACAACTGAGCTAATGACGACATCAACATTCTTGATTCTTATGCCATACAGCGCCCTATATGTACAAGGAACATCTTTTACAGACAATGGCGCTATGGCCTACTCTTTGATTCAAATTACAACTGTCAACCTTCGATTTTGTCCAGATCCTTCTTCCTACAAGGGGGTTGGGATGGCCTAGTGGTCTAGAGTGCCGCGGTTCGACCTCTAGCAGGCCGGTCACCTCTGGCTTGCAGCTGTGGTTTCGATCCCTGGTGTGAGCAAATGTGGCATGGAGATAGGGGTGCCTTCTCAACCTCGTGGGTTTCCTCCCACTGCTAAAGACCCCTACGCGCAAGCGAATTATTGAAATAAATTCAAAAACCATATGTTAGTCCCAAAATGACCGTGTCGAATGAACGTTAAACCCTATTTCTCTCTCTCTCTTTCTTCCTGCACTACTGACTAGAGGGGAAACAACGCAGGAAAATCCAGAGGAACTTTCTTGACCAACATTAAATTCAAAATAGATTTTGCTTTGTTTTATTAATAAAGTAGACATTTTATCTTACCGGTGAATAACCATATTGAGGTGGGAACAACAGATGAGACATCTGTATATCATCTTTTCTCAACATCTTTAAAAGTTTTCTACATGTATATCATCTCTAACAACAAGTGTTCAACTCTGAAATATAAAAACACCAAATTTTTGTTCTTAATCTTTTCTTTTACCTTACTACAGTTATTGTATCAGTATCCTCTCTTACAACAAGTATTAAATTCTGAAATGAAAACACCAACACACTGAAATAAATTTTCGTACTCAACCCTTGTTTAGATTACTGATACTACAGTCGTCTATCAGTATCCTCTTATACAAGAAGTATCAAACTCTGAAATAAAAACACCAATTTTTTTCCATCTCCTTTTTAGCTTACATTGCATGTACTACAGCAGATACATGTATATCAGTATACTATAAGCTCTCTAACAAGTTTTAAACTTTGAAATAAAAACACCAAAACACTTGATCATTTTTTTTTTTATAAATTTTCAAGTTCGTCCTCAACCTTTAAGATTTCTATAGCAGCTGTATATCAGTACCATCTCTTACAACAAGTATTTCAAAACAAGACATAAAAAAAACACAACACACTTGAATATATAATCAAGTTTGTCCTCGATTTTAGCTTTAAAACTAATTTGAAACATGACATTTAAACAGTATGTATTTTTAGATATATTTAAAATAAGATATAATCATTTGTACTACTACTAACATTCTGATTGGAGACATCGATCATCATACAACACCAAGAAAATATTTGAAATAGACATGGAAATCAATCAATCTACTACAGCATGGATACAATTACAGGTGGCACATGTACAACACTCCCTTTAATTGAATTTCTGTATAAGTTACACATGACTGAGTTATCCAGGTATTTGTTTAGCTTGAAGGCAAGTTCTTCTATTCATAATGTAGAATATTCTACAAATAGATTTGATTAATCTTCACGGATATAAAACGAAATGAATATTAGAATACTTTATCGCTTGAAGCAGCCCTAAAAAAAATGGGAAAAAACTTACTTAAAGCTGAACTCAAATTACAAAACTACAGAAATAATTAAATAAAAAAAAATTACTGCCAAACATAATCGCCATACTTATTTTCAATTTGCAGAACAAGTATGGCGACTATGCGATGTAAGAAAACAGGGGCAGACCACGCCCACATCCAGTATACACTTTGTCAGCCACACTGTCCACATCCGGCTAGCAATATTTCAACTACCAATTACCTACTGACTGAGCGTTTTTTCTCTATAAGTTTAAGAAAATATTATTGCTACACAATAATTATGTCTGATCAGGTACATGTACATATTATTTTACTAATTAGAAGAAAAAAGTAAAGCCCGGTGTACTTTTACTCTAAAAATAAAAGAAAATTGCCTTACTGCAAACATGACCTCTTTTGATCGATTTTATTATAGCAGTGTATACTTGGCAATTACAATGTTTTGAGAAGAATTTGAAGCAACATTATGATAAATTAATTAGTTTGAATATGTTTCTAGTCCTAATATATCATCAAATCACACAGTTTGTACCCGGGAAGAGAAATTTTAGTCATTTTTAAATTATGATGCGCATATTCTATTCAATTCAATAAATCAATTTCAATGTATCAATGTGGGGATTGTTTTTGTTGCATTTCCCAATTTCTAGAAATTGTGAATCTCTTAAAATCAAAATAGTCACGTCTCGCCATAAAAGTTAATACCATGAAAACCCATGTATTTTCCCATCATCTAGGCAATAACATATACTATATTAATTGAGTTGTTGACGAGAATTTGAAAAGCATAAAATCATACACCCGGCTGACTTTCTATAACGATAGAAGGGTAATATGTCAAGATTGAAAGGGATCATTCCTAACGATGAACAATGACTTACTGAACTGGCAATCTGTTGACACCATAAGCTCAAAGAATTTTATCTTACAAAATATCCTGAACACAAAACAAATGAATGAGTCCTAACTCAGTTAAGCTACAAATATTAGGAAAACAATAATAAACAGTCTACAGTATTTCAAATGACTTGATAAAGGATTTTAGATAGCAAGCATAGATATGTAGGTTATAAACAACCTGATTTATTACTATCTGTTCAGCTACATGTATTTCTATTCAATCTTTTGTCATTGAGTCAAATGGCATGGTGTGGAAACCCTGGTTGTATGTGACAAGGAGTATGGTCACCTGTCCAACCTCATAGGTTTTCTCTGGGTCCTTTGGTTTCCTACCACTGCTAAAGACCCGACACGTAAGAGAATTATTGAAATAAAATTGAATCATGTGTTAGACTCAAAATGACCTCGTTTGTGTCCAGTGCACATTAAACCCCATCTCTGTCTCTCTCTCACTCTCTCTCTTGCCCTCTCTCTGTCTCTCTTCAATCTTAACCCACAAACCCCACCAAACAATATTTTTGACTGACCAACCACTTGACCGATAAAAGGCATACAAGCCAGCATGGGTAGGATTGCGACCGACCCTTTACCCATATGTGACCAACAAAATTTACATTTGTAATGTTTTTAAAATCACGATACAATTGTAATTTTGATGATCTAAAATGAACTTACATGTCAACGAAGAAAACGATTTTTCTCCAATAATTAATCAAAAACGAACAATACTTCTCTCAACTAAAAATTAGAAATAATCTATCACAAAAGTTACATACATGAACTATGGTAAATGTTACATACATGTAATGTCAACACAAAGTGCTATAGGTCAACAGAATGTAATATGATACCACATGTATACACAGTTAAAACTGTCACAGTACAATGTATATTACATGTCTATTCATCACCTTCATCATAAAAAGAAGCAGTTCATGATCAGCATTGAGTGCAGGTTTTCAGCATGTTCAAACAGACTTTATAATTAACAAAATAATAAATCATTCTTAAGTTTGTCAGGACATTTCAATACTCCAACATTGGATGGTATAAAGTCTGAAGAACCTTCAGATCAGAACAAGCTATTCCACTGTTTTTCACAACACATTTATTGATGTTAGAAATGACAGATTCTACTGTACCCTAAACTGAAAAAACCTAACCATGGGGAAATGGGGTTTCATGTCCACTTGACATAAAACTAGGCCATTTTTAGAAGTAACACAAGGTTCAATTCTATTTCAATTTCAATAACTCGCTTGCATGTAGGGGGTCTTTAGCAGTGGGAAGAAACCAGAGGACCCGGAGAAAACACACAAGGTTGGACAGGCGACCATACTCCTTGTCATGTACAATCAGGGAATGGAGATCATGCCTGCAGTCGACTCAATGACGGACCTTATAATATTAGGTCAGGGATATATAACTTATGACCAATTAAAATATCTGTATAAATTTCAAAAATATCTGATAAAATCGGACTTGTAAAATAACAATAACAACAAGCCAACAGTGAGGCTGATGTCCCCCGCCGAAATCCCAAAATAAATAGATGACACATATTAAATTAATCGCACATTTTTTTTTTCAAACGTATCGAGCAATCAAACTGTACACGAAGTGTCATCCAAAAGTGTTTTATAAAGAAAAATGTTAAAATCGACGAGGAAAATGAAAATGTACCCTAGTTAGGGGGACCCAAAAGGCAGACAAAAGGGCCCCCACGCTTGACAAATGGGCTCCTCTGGCCAAGGGAAAGGGCCCTCGTGTCCGAGTCAATCGTTTCTATACACTGTTACTGTCGAATCCATTACTGAATGAGAATGCAGTCATTGTATTGGCATAAAAATCATCAATCAAGATGAACCTAAGTTATCTTGTCCCAAAGTATAAACCAATCAAATTGCTTATCTCTGCCTATCCTAAGAAGAAAATGCTCATCTTCGAACTATCAAGGCATTGACCTAATAAGCATACACACCAATTTTGAACATTTTAACTCAATTCGAAGGAGAGTTATTGTGTTCCAGAGTCTTGGCAAATCAAATTGCTTATAGCTCTGCTTACCCTGAGCAGAAAATGCTCATTATCGAACTTAGTCAAGGTATTACTGTAATGAAACTATACACCAAGTTTCATCAATCTCACTTAATTAGAACTAAAGTTATCGTGTCCCAAAGCATCAACCAATCAAATTACTTATCTCTGCTTACCCTAAGCGGAAAATGCTCATCTTCGAACTCCATCAAGGCATTGACCTAATAAGCATATACACTAAGTTTGAAGATTTTAACTCAATTAGAAGGAGAGTTATTGTGTTCCAAAGTCTCGACCAATCAAATTGCGTATCGCTCTGCTTACCCTGAGCAGAAAATGCTCATCATCGAACTTAGTCAAGGTATTAATGTAATGAAACTATACACAAAGTTTCATCACTCTCACTTAATTAGAACTAAAGTTATTGTGTCCCAAAGCTTCAACCAATCAAATTGCTTATCTCTGCTTACCCTAAGCGGAAAATGCTCATCTTCGAACTCCATCAAGGCATTGACCTAATAAACACATACACCAAGTTTGAACATTCTAGCTCAATTAGGAAGAGAGTTATTGTGTCCCAAAAAGTGTGACGGACAGACAGACAGACAGACGGACGAACCCATTTTAATAGTCCCCCAACTTTCTTCGAAAGGCGGGGGACAACAAATATGTCCACATTAAATGTGGGAGCATAGAACAGAAAAACAAAAGCATGGTGGTGTTAATTATTAATTAGTTTCTACTGTTTTATATGGAGCCTAGTTGTTTAGAATTAAGAAGCCTGTGGTGTGAGTGAACCCAAGACATAAATAAATGTGTAATCTTCCATTTGTTTGCATTAAGAAAGTTATAAAGGATTACTTTGCATCAGGAAGAAGACACAATAATGGATCTTATTTTGGCATTTATATCTATTTCTTTAAAAAATTCATGACTGTTTCCAGTGGAGGAATTACAATCATGTGTAATGTTTACCTTTCAGCACAAGTCACCTTATTTCCAAAAAGCTTCTCACAAACTGACAGTGTTACTGATATCTCAACACCAACATAATTAAAAGTAACTAATCCACTTTGATTTATGTAAATACATGTATACAGTACAGGTATTGAAATGGTTTGATCTGATCTAATGTGTTATTTCTATTAGTGATGAAGAAAGCTTGGTACGATTATATTTTTGTTTATGTACAGATTGAGCATGTACGTCAGCTTAGTTTATTTACTAGTTATAGTTTGAGAGAGATAGAAATGGGGTTTGATATTCATTTGACGCAGACTGGGTGATTTGGGGACTAAAATGGGGTACAATATCTATCAATAATTCCCTTGCACATAGGGGTCTTTACCTGCGTGAAGAAACTGGAGGGCCTGCCCACAAAGTTAGACATGCGACTCTATTCCTTGTTACGTGCAAGTGGTGAATTAGAAACCACACCACTTACAGACCTTTTGATCTAAAGTGCACATAATAGACTATTGAAGAGCCTATACATAAGCTTACAGTACATGTATCAATATCATGTTCTTTCATTGAAAGTAAACACAATCATCCTTGTTGCTTTTTCTTGAAACTTATAACATTTACACAAACTAAACACCAACTTTCTCCACTATAAAGACAGATTGTCATCCCCATAAAACAAATCAACCAGCTTACATAAAATCCGACAAAATTGTTTATTTTATTCTTCACCCAAATCAAATCCTATCTAACTCTTGTAAACTGTTAAATTTTCACACATTGCGTTTTGAAGAGCAAGGATTGGAAGAAGAACTGAATAAAATGTGTACCTTGTAGTCAATTAATACTAAACTAGCAATTTGTTGATATAAAGTCTTGCTCACAAATTAATCTGAATATATCCAATGTTACTACAATGAACAGTTAATCAAACGTTACCACAGTATTTTTTAACAATACATGAAATAGAAATTTTGTTAATCGAATTAAATCATGAATTATATGCCTCTTCAAAAAAAGTAATTTAGGCCTTCATTGTCAAATGGTACTTTCAATTTATTAGATTAAGTATTAAAGATGCATCATGTACATCTTATATGGTATTTCTTGCTAAATGTATTTAAAGTTCCATTCAGATTACTTTATTCTGAGCGAAGTTATCACTGTTAAAAGTTTTGACAAGTTTGTGGCATAGATTGTTTATTATTGTAACAACCGTACATGTTATTCAATACTTAGCCTTGATTCACCATTCTTAAAGGGCCAATCCTGATAACTTTTGGGGGAATAAAACTGCTTAATTTTGTGTTAAAATCCCTTATAACCCATTATCTAAGGCCGACCAACTAACCCGATATTTGTGATACGCTTGTAAATAACTTAAACCTGACAGTCTTCATCTGGAAATGGAGACCGTTGTATTATACAGTATCTGGATAAAACCAGACTTTTTTCTATAAAAATGATATGTAGGTGAAATTTACCTTTTGTTATCAGTACAGTACATGGATCATTCACTGTATAGACCTCTTAAGAAACGAGAATCGATTATCAGGTCACCCAATCAAAAAATTGACCCGAAATCTTAAAAGGGTTACGTGTCCGGATAAGCAGTGTTGACGTTAACGTCAAAACGACTCAATATTTTGAGCTGAAACATTGAGCCAAGGTATATATACCATGCCTCTATATTTTGGTCCATAAATTTCATAAATGCTCGGACTTTAATTTTTGAGACTCTGTTCTTATCGGGATTGTCCCTTTAAATAAAATCATTAAATGATGCCCATATTTTAATCCATTTCAATCTCTGTCTTGCAATAGTCTAGAGAGTTGATTACAGACTTGTCTTGAGAATAAAATGTCGAAATAAAATAGCATTTGACGCCAAAATTAGGACCTGCAATAGGCCAATTATTTAGCTCTTCAATAAAGCATCTTTAACTCAGTATAAAGATATATGCTGACAGTTAAATTAACTGGCCTACGCCTACTTTATCAACATATTTTTACCTATTTTTTTCGTATAAAAAATTTGAAATCATAAATTGTGCAGATATTATATAACTGTATCTGATAAATCAAGAATGTATGTTTTTCAATACTTACCTGAGAGATATAGGTGGAGATTTATTCAATAATTTACAATGATATGAATTGTTGATAAAAACTATAAAAACACTCCTTCATGTTGTTAAGCCTAGGCTATGCAGGAAAAGGTGTCTGTGATCATGTTCATAGTACAATTTATAACTTAACAACACAGAGGTTGGTCTAGATAAAATAAAACTTTTTTTGGCGAGATCAACAATGAGACCAAAAAAGTAAATCGAACACTGCAAGTTTTGTTAATGAAAAACAAAGTGTACATACAATAGGCGATCGCGAAGCCAAAGAAGACAAAACTCAGGATGTAAGTTTAAGTTGTAACTTTTCCAACACCAATAATGACCATGCCATTCACTGCTGTGACTCATGTGACAGAAGTGAATTGAAATAATTCCGGTTAATTAGCTCTCCATTAATTATTATGAAACTGGTTTACACACCCACTGACTATCTGATCTTTGTCTCTCAATTTATCACCAACAAATGGAATATTGAAGACTTCAATGTTTTCGTCTGCAAAACATCCAATTTCAGCCCGGAAGTGCTATAAAAAAGATAACAAACTAGCCTCCAGTTTCCAGTCCGCCGTGTAGGTAAATTTGAGACTCGGTTAACTGGGCCTAATAGTGGGTTTTTGGTGTTTTTTTCTTTGCTTGGAGGGGTTTTTTTGTGTGTGGTGTGGGCGGGGGGGGGGGGAGCCATGGGTTTTTTGGCGGGAGGGGGGGGGGTCGGAGTTCATTTTTCTTGTTATTTAATTCGGCGTGATACAGATCTTTAAAGATATTAAAATCAATCAATAAAAATGTGAACGCCATGACGATAGCACGATTTACCGATTTAACCACATCCATCCAAATATACCCAAATGCACCATTATTTCAAGAGATTTCGACTGTAACTAAATTCACTTAGATCAGCCCGCAAAAAAAGAAAAAAAAATAAATCAAAAAATGAAATTAATATTAACGTCAATCTCAGTGTAACCTAGCTACGAGAACGTAACTAAAAGCGTTGAGATACTGATGTGCGATGAGGTTTGCTATCTTAGTGTAACCAAGATTAAAAAAAACCAAACTCATCTCTGTAGGACTATATATAGGCTATAAATCTAATTAAAACACAGATCCCATTCTTTCCGTTTTATAAATCCCAGTACACAAGGATCTGGAATAGTTGTTATCCTTGACGTGTTCTGAATGGTGTGCGGAAATAGCCAATGAAATGGTCTGTTATGGTGATTTCTTAACCTTTTGGTGCACGGAACTGTGGGTAAACCATGGAGGTGTCAATATATACACCTCTATGGGATAAACCACAAGAAATGTCAATGCTGATTGATTGATCAGTATCTGACTGTGGCGTTATAGGGTCAAAAGGCTCTCGTGAAATCCGATTATAGCTTATCAGATCTTCATGTAGTGTAGACCATCGAAAGTATAAAAATAAAACAAAGAAATATAGATCTGTACTTTAAAGATGGGTTCTCAGAAAAGTATTTATTAGGTGATATTGCCTATAAAAGTATGACAATTTCGGTATATATCGAAAGTAGAAATACCCAATCTTACTAGAAAAATACTGGATTTTCTGTAAACTACTCATGGAGCGTATACAGGACAAAAATGAAAGGGTTTCCTTAATAGTCAGCCCGACTATTAGGACTATCCGCACGCGTGACGTCGAAGGCTACACGCGAACTTGAGCACTTTGTGTACATGTTGATAAACTTTAGCACTTTCTGGGATAAAAATCACGGAAAAAGACGCGGGCAGTGGATAATCCGAGGATTTAATTAGGATTCAATATTTGTAATAAATAGTCAGCAGCGATTACAGACTTAGCAATTAGAATGTTTTGCGAAGGATTTGAAGTAAAATTATGATATATTAATTAGTTTGACTATGTTTTAGTCCTATAATATATCATCAAATCACCCATTTTGTACCCGGGAATGTAACTTAAACCAGATTGTCTACACATCAGCTTTTTTCAACGTTTTAGCTACATTCTCCAACCGGAACACATAATTATTTCACTCACATTTATTAGTTAGTCGGGTTAGGCTGAAAATAACTATCATTTATTTCTCCTCACAAAAGTTCATCCATATATAAACAATAAGTCGTTGTTTGTGTCAATACACAATCGTGTATCCTAATATACAATCGGGTTTTCTAGGAAACGATTCAATTTGCCACCACGAACCTAACTTCGCAATGTATAGGCATGTGCAGGGATGGATCCAGGAATTTTTGCAGGAGGGGGTTTGTCAGGTTTCTGTTACGGAAATCTGCCATCATCGTCTCTAAATTACACAGGCATACATGCAAATTGAGCTTTTTAAACAGAGAAATCATTTTATACTGATGTAGGATCACCTTGTGATGTAATTTCATTGATGCAAGGCATTATTTTTTTTTCATGTAGCGGATCCCCCACCCCTGATGTGTGCCTAAAGGGGATTCGCGCAGATCATATTTTTTTTTTACTCCCACATTCATAGAAGGGGGTGTTGGGCTTTTTTTTTTGTTTAAACGATGTGCTCCGACTGGGCTAGTGAAGACGGACATACACCATACAGTGTGCTGTAAGGGTATTTTTGCCCGGACAGTGGCGCTATGGCCTACACTTGTATCGAATTTCAACCATTTTTCCTACCCACACTGTTCTGCCGGCTGTTCATTTACACGCAAGTGTTGAAATATAGGCGGGTTTGAATTGGGCCTTTTTGTTCTTGGGAATCTACAGTTTGGTGTGACTGTCGAGCAGTGGTGTTGTGTTTCGTTTGATACAGAAATACTGGAGAGGTGGCATATTATTTTATTGAAAAACTAATTATTAGTTCCCTGTTGTGTGTAGATAGAATACCCACCGACTCCAACCCAAAATCCCCAAATACACCCCAAATCCTTAAATACCACCAAATTGACGGTTATCAACAAAACCATCACAGGGTAAATGAACACCTTTCTCAACATCAAACGTGAATAGATATTGTAGTTATCTCCCTTCCATCATATTATTATGGATAACATCGTCTGAATCTTCCCATAACCGTGTTACTCCTACATGCTTTGATACAAATCAGGTGAACCACCATAACCTTTTCAAACACTTACGCTGTTCCCAAATTTAGTAAACTTGTCGGAAAATCCATATATTTATACTGGACCCGCGGTGGCTCAGCGAGTAAGGCACGGACTCAATAATCAGAAAGCCCGGGGTTTCGATTAAGGTGTTTGCCGAGAAATTAAGCCGGGATTTTTAAGCATTGTTTTTCTTTGTCAGGGGTGCGGGTCGGAGGACCTGACACGGGCATCGTGCAGACGTTCCGATGGTGCGAATAAAAACGATTCCCTTTTATGTTGGCATGCACTTAAAAGAACTCTTGACAGTTGAAATTCGAAATAAGAATAGGCTGTAGTGCCACATTCGGGGCAAACTCCCCCCCCCCCCCAGCACACTGCACTGCTACGCCCGTCTTCATTGACCAAGTCGGTGCAGAAATGTATGTAGGAGTACACTGTATGGCGTAACACCTGTTTTCATTATCCCAGTCAATGCGTAAAAGTAAGTTGTTAAAGCCCAATGCATTTCATTTCTTTATATTGATGGCACAGTCAATGCTATAGCCTACATGTGTCTTTTGGGCCACATATTTCCCACAAATGATGTGTGAAGATTGCATTGCTTCTTTGTCAATACCGATGATAAGCTATCGAGTCAATAATCTTTTAGAGTAATTTATAAACTGGACAGAACATTACAATAACCTATAAATAACACATATTACAACAATTAATAATTGACTTAGGCAACGTTTCGGAGAGTATTCTCTAAACGCTTTCTAGCGCGATCGACTGACATAGTGACATTGTAGGGGCGGACCCAGAAATTTTTCCGAAGGGGGTTTGCTATTGTGAAAATTTGAAAATGCATGATGCCATTGTCATCTTTAACTTTCGGGTAGATATACATACACATTGAGCTATATAATATATATCACTATTTTGCTCTTTGAATGCCAATCCTACCACATCATCTAATAATAAAGCACACAACCGATACACTTTTCTGTAAGTGTTGTTTTACAAAATTCTTTATGTAGCTGAGCAGGATGGGGTTTGCTCGACCCGCCCCTGAATTGAGTACTGTCTCAAACCGCGACATTGGAAGAGGTAATCCTCACAGGCTGCGCATGTCTTAGCTATAAGTTCATAATATACAATGTGACACACCAGAAAATAACGTGAATAAAAAACAAAAGGCCATAACATTTCTTAAGAGTAGTTTGTGTAACAATAGATGAATTTATTGGGATATTTTTCTTGGTAAACGATTCTTGGGGTGTAACTGTCTCCGTCCTTTTATTTTGTATCCGCATGAGGGGCGTGCAGAGTGGGGGCACGAGCATCTAATTCCTTCCTTTTTAATTGTAAGAGAGACAGATAAATTGGGTTTAACGTCCACTCGTCATTTCGGGACTAACATAATATGATTTGATTTTATTTCAATAAATCGCTTGCGCGTAGGGGTCTTTAGCAGTGGGAGGAAACCGGAAGACCCGGAGAAAACCCACGAGATTGAACAGGCGACCCTTCTCCTTGCCACGTACAAACGAGGATTCGAAATCACGCCAATCGACTCAATGACAGGATGTATGGCACAGCACGCACGTGCTATCATTCGCCCCCTCCCTTTCTAATTGTTAAACCTGTGCACGCCACTTAGCACCAGAGCGACCCGTAACAATAGTCGTATTTTATGACTATATAATATTGCATTTTAACTATATATTAGTGAGTATAATGAATATGTCGGGTTGAAGAGAATCACGTGACACCTAAATTAAGAACCGTCTGTTTTTCAGATAAATATTTGATGCTCATACTGTAATTATTACTGCGAGCACGCGAGATTGCTTTTATGACGATGATTGTAGCAAGAGAAATGGCGAGCTTCCATGCAATTTAATCACTTTCAGGAAATGACAGGCCTTGTTTAAATGTAAAAAGCAACAACTATTAAAGTGACATATTAATAACATAAGACGCCGTAAATGGTAAAAGTTTCTGTAAAATGCCCATTATGTCTATTAAAGACACATAATATATGATGCAGATTATACCCCTGTCGGGCTTCCGTCACTTTTCTCATCTTCCATAGCACGCATCTAATATACAATTATACACGAGTTTATGCATTTCTGTATTAAGTTTAATGTCTGATATAATGGCGGATATTAACCCATATCGTGCACAAAAACAATTCAATATCGTATATAAATAGCCAATAAAAGATTTATTATTTTTGTGAAAGATTTAATACCCTCCTACTTCTATTTAACTTAAAGGCACGCACACCTGTAAATTAGTCGTATATCAAGCGGAGGGGGGGGGGGGGGGGGGGTAACGCTTGCGCATTGCTGCATAAGATCTGTCATTGAGTCAACTTGCGTGGTTGAGATTCCCCGTTTGTACTACAAAATGGTCCCACTACTGACGTCTTCCGCCTTACTCCAGCCGCAGTAGTGGCTTATCTTACAGAGTTCCTTTGCGCAAGTTTTTTTTAGTCAAATGACTACAAAAAGGTTACTGGCCTGTAGCCCCCTTTATTTACTGATAAACTGACCCAAAACAGTACTGCACATAGCTTAACATACAATAAATCAATTCTCATTGAAATAAAGATGAAGCCTTACCGCATAATTATATGATTTGATGAAACCCAACTGCTACGCGAAATTTCAACTGGCCGGTGTCATGGCGGCTTGCGTAATACGTCATTACACGAAACATCGCTAAGAAAATGTGGAACACATTACCACAAAGAAAAACGGTTCGGTAACTATTTTAGTGGTCCAGTATTCACTATTTGTGATAGAATTACTCTCCAAACTGTAATTGGTGGGGGTGGGGGTGGGGCAAATGGTTAGCGTGCACGCGCTGTATCATAAATAAAGAGTAGGCCGTGTAGGCTGTCTGGGCAAAATTTCCCTCATTTCATTTTGTCGTTAAACCTCATTTCATTTCTTTTTCAAACTTTATCTTGGTGAAAACTGGATTTACTGGACTTTTAATCAGGAAGGAGCCACAGCGGTTTAGTAAGTAAGGCGCTGACTCGCAGACTGGGAGGTAGGTTGCAGGACGTTGGCAGGTGGAATTTAAGCCCCGTTTATATTTGGCCGCGATAAGCGTGCCGTACTAGGTACGGTATCAGGCCGCGATAAATTTCAAGAAATGGACCCGTTTACATTACTCTAAAATAACCGGTCTCAGAACCGTGCCAAGCGTGCCAAATGAGTAACTCTTCACTGAAAAGTTAATTTCAGCCCCTGTACAAATGACTCAGATGAAAACAATTATGATGACTGATTTAGTTTGAGCAGCCATTTTGACAGAACTGATGACAGAACTGTCAAGGTTTACAGGGAAAAAAGGTCAAGGTTCATTTGGCGCATGCGCAGTAATCCGTACTCAGACCGGTTAGCGTTTACACTACGAGAATTTGAAGTGTGCCGTTCTTAGTACGGTACCGAGACCACATCACTTCAGTGGGCCAGATTGGCACGGTACTCGGTACGGCACGCTTGTGTTTTACCCGTTTACACTACAAAAAAATTAACCGTGCCGTACCAGGAACGGTACCTGGCACGCTTAAAATTTGTAATGTAAACGGGGTTTTAGTTTCAAATTTTCACTCCTCCAACTACAATCAGGTAGTTTGAAATCGTGGAAACCCTATGGATTAAGCCAGGGTATAGTGGAGAAGAACGGAATTAGTACACCGGGTAACCGAGGATGATGTGTACACGGGACCTAGCTCTTTCGTCCCATCCGATCCGATCGACTATACGTTGTACGTTGCCAAGGCCCTCTGCCATGCACCAAGCCGGACATTCCAGATGAACTTACTCGGCCAATACTGGGATCGAACATGGGACTAACCTAACCTCAATGTTAGCGAGCCAGAGTCTTACCCACCAGGCCCGTAGCTGACAGTCCTGGAAAAATTCGGCGCTCCCCTTGGGGGAAAAATCCTTCTCAAGGACGCGATACGAGGCCAACGACCAACGTCTCCATTTTTGTATGGGCGTCACATACAGCCGAGTGACATTGACTGGGCGCTCACGACGAGATTGGCGCCCAACCAATGTCACTTGATTTTAAGGGCACCTCGCCAATCATGTCGTTATATATGAGGGGCTCCCCAAATGGCGAAGCGCCTTATAACGATCCACACGATTAATACAACAACTGACGGGGCGCCGAAAACGGCTTGATCTGTGTAGGGGAGGGGGCTTATAATGTTGGGCCGCACTTAGTGCATAATGCATAATCAGATTGGTTGGGTGCCCACGACTTGATCAATGGGGCGCCCAAAACGGCATGATATGCGAAGTGCCTGATCCCAGAGGGGCGCCCATAATGCTGAGATCATGTGCGCCCATAATATAATATATGCTAGTGAGATTGGTAAGGCGCCCACGAATGAACTGGGCGCCCCAAACCACGTGATAATTTTCTAAATTCAAACGGCATGATTTGTGGGGTGCCCCATCCCAGAGGGGCGCCCATAATATAATGTTAGTGACAATGAATTGGGCCCCTAAAACGGCGTGATAATCTTCAAAATTCAAACAAGTCGCGATCTAACCCGATTCTGAACTTTTCATTTTTTTCATAAATTATTATAGATACGTTAAAGTCGTATTCCTTACTTCAAATGTTTACAATGTTCATATTAAAACATCATAATATGCCAATATCGCAAACTAAGCTTCAAAATTGAAAATGTCCCTCATTTTCAGGTGCAAACCCTATTTTCCAAAATTTTCGGAGTGGGGGGGGGGGGCACCATAGGCAATCTGACTTTTCGGGAAGATGGGTAAAGTGAAAACAAAAAAATATTATTTCGTCTGGTTTTCAAAAGTGCCTGAAATCTAATAAAAATCTAAATTGACTATGGATTAAAACATTTTGTCTGGAACCACTGTACTTTGTGCCAGATTTGTCGTAACATATTTGGTCCAATTTTGAGCTCTGTTTAAAGCGTAATGATATTGTTACGCGGTTAGCTATTGGTTTTTAATTGGACCATTGAGCAGTCATGATTTGGAACAGACATTTCCTTCCATTACAGCAGTGTTAAGTGGGATTATCTCTAATCAAACGAAACACTACAAGGAGCATGGTACGTCACGTCAGATTTGTCGTAACATATTTGGTCCAATTTGGAGCTCTGTTTAAAGCGTAATGATATTGTTACGCGGTTAGCTATTGGTTTTTAATTGGACCATTGAGCAGTCATGATTTGGAACAGACATTTCCTTCCATTACAGCAGTGTTAAGTGGGATTATCTCTAATCAAACGAAACACTACAAGGAGCATGGTACGTCACCTAAGGTAGACTATATTGGACTACATTTAAGTTGCTGTATTCACGCGCTGGAATAGCAGGAACACACGTTTAAGACAGTCAAAATTTGCTATCGACGGCACCGATTCCTAGGAATATAAACAACTGAATGGAATTCGACTCAACTACCTAAGTTAGGCTATACCAGACCACCTTCTGTATTCAGGGACTTGAACAGCGAGAAAACGCTTTTGAGGTCGTCAAATTTTCAACATTTTCTAAGGGGAGCGGGAGGAGGGGGATAACACGAAATTTGTTCGGGCATTTCAGATTCCGCCCCTAACATTCTTCGAGTCCTTACGCCTATGGAGAGTACCATATAGACCCTTCCACGATACCGTCAAGTGTAGGTACATCGGCGCCCACAAAAGCCCATCGGCGCCCCAGGAAGCCTTTGCCCCCCTAGCAATTTTGGGCTAGCTACGGGCCTGACCACTAAGCCACCACGGCCGCCTGATAGCACACAATAAAGTGATATATCATTACATACATTATTACAACATATATAGACACGATCTAACAATCGACTCGTACATAACGAAGATAAATTAAAACTGAATATTAAATGACGATAATTATTCATTGCAGGAACTGTAGGGACATGAAAATGTCGTCATTAAGCTCAAGTCCTGTCACTTAAATAATTAACGAGTCCCCTTGGATTGCTTTATTCACTATAAAAGTCTATTGTATACAGAAAACATGTGCAAGAGGGGGAAGAGGTTTTATCGCGCTATGGCGATGTTATCCGTCGACATGAAATATACACCCTATTCCCGCGAGATATGAAGCTATAATTACGCCATGTTGAATTATGTGTACACATGTCTCGGATGGAGTTGATGGATGTGACAGAATGGCTGTTGATAGCAGACGGTGATTTTCTTGTTAATTTCTTGTAAGGGAAGTCTACACCGCGGTTCACAATGTTGTTCCCATAAGACTTGGCCAACCAGAAGAGCATTTTAATGACAGTATAAAAACTGCATCTCCATACAACAGTAGTCGCGGAATGATATACTGTCGCAGGGGAATACATTCACCTAACTGAACACACCATTTCTGTTCGAACAAGTGTTTCGGGCAATGTTTTACAGAAGATTTCACGTTCTGTACACACACACGTTCCAATGAGACACGGTCTACCAGAAGAGAACTTAAATAAACAGAATACTACATTCCGCACTTAAGAATAGACCTATTTCCTAAATGGCCGCAAAAAAGTGTACTATTTTGCTGTGATGTTTTAACACGTTTCGCTTTCTAATGACCAAATTAACATTTTCAATTTTATTGAATATATATATCGAAGCTGAGTAAATGCTTTCAAAGATTCTCGAAGCATATACTTAACGTTTCGATAAAAATCGTGGTTATAGGTATAAAAATGTAGGTCAACCAGCTTCGTATCTGTTGTCAAGTGAAGCATATTATAGACAAACAGTGCAAGTTTCGTATTCAGAAAATTTTTGCCGAATGGTGTATTTCAGTTTGGCGTGGAAATGTGCGTGGTTAGATGCGTTTATGTTGCTATCAACATACTATAACGTTTAATTACACAACAGGAAAGACAGAGACATTTTTTTCTTGACAGTCGAATTATTATAAAACTTTTAAGTAAGAAACAGTCAATCATTGAGGGATATCAAAAGGATTCGACCATTTCAGGCGCGGATCCAGAGGGGGGGGGGGCGATTTTTAGACCTGTAATTTTCCGGAAATACGTCAGAATGCACCAAATTGAATCTAATTTACCAAACCCCCCGTTAATTGCTTGAGCGCCTTCGCCAACCGCAATCGAATCCGGGATTTTCATATTAGCGATCTGGCTCCCCACCCACTTTGGGGGGGGGGGGATGGCCGAAAGGTTAGCACGTACGTGCTGTATCATGAAGCCTGTCATTGAGTCAACTAGCGTGGTTTTGAATCCCCGGTTGTACGTGACAAGGAGGAGAGTCGCCTGTCCAACGTCGTGGGTTTTCTCCAGGTCCTCCGGTTTCCCCACTGCTAAAGACCCCATACGCGCAAATGAATTATTGAAATAAAATTAAACCATATGTTAGTCCCGAAATGACCTAGTTTGTGCCAAGTTGGTGTTACACCCCATTTCTCTCTCTCCTTTCCCATGAGGCCACCTTTATATTGAATCATTTAAGCAGCAGAACCCAATTATTGTATATCTAAAAAAGTAATCCAAGTATTTCTTTTTTCTTCGGCATTTATTCTACGTTCTAAAAAACTTACAATAAATGTCCAAGAAAATATCTAGGCTACATGATTATCGAAAAAAGAATCAATTTTTTCGATTGCATTCTCATTTATTTTCATATTCGCGTTCGTAGAATTGTATAATATTATTCTGTTTATGTGGATATTGATAACATATTGTCTTATTTATTGGCGGATATTCACACGTACTGTTTGATAGAAATCAGATATTGAAAAACCTTGAGAGACTAGTAGATCAACCTAATAAGATCATGTATTAATATAATCCCTAGCTTGACATACTATTCATCTTAATAAAGATAATATGTGAAATATTGACTACATTTATATTAAATCTTTATATATTCGATATTAATCATAACAGAATTGACACTTTATTCAATTCTCTGACAGTATTCAGACATCGAAATAATCTCTTCTTTCGTTCCCATGTCCGAAACATAACTCCAGAAGATATCCATCTTTTTTTTTGTTTTTGAGAATGAAAACTTTTACTACTTGTGTCTTACTAATCAGCGACAAGAACAGACCATAAGATCATTTTTTTTTTCTAATTTCGTCAAAAGTATTGCAAAAATGTCCGGTAAGGATAAATTTGGTATATACATGTATATATATGTATATGCATACTCCACATATCATATCCAAAATTTATAAATGATTTCATAAAAAAAATTGGAAAAGTGAAATTATACTTCTGGTCGAGTGGATAACTTCGCGTAGTTTCGATTTCAAAGTTGTACGTGACAAGAGATAGGGTCGCCTGTACAACCTCGCTTGTTTTCTCCAGGTTTCCTCCTTCTACTAAAACGACCCCAACGCGCAAGCAAATTATTGAAACAAAATTCGACCAAATATTAGTCCCGAAATGACCTAGTGTGTGTCGAGTGGACGTTAAAAAATATTTCTCTCATGCTCTATCTGTCTCAAATTCTCGACTCGAGGTATACTTAGGTTTTGTACTAAAATCGTGGATTTAGGAATTAAAATGTCGGCCAACTAGCGAAGTTAATTGTAGGTGCAGACAACGTACGTTTCGTTGGTTTGGTTAATTTTTTTAGTACTACTGTATGTGTATGTGTGTCTTTTAATTTGCAAAATCGTCAAAGCTCTAGCTTAGGTCGTTTTTTGTCAGATATGCAGCAGGCTGTAATAACTGACCAATTTAATCGGAATTCCGAATTCATTACATGATGGCGCTTCCGTCCCCCCCCCACCTCGCCCTTCACATCTCGCATTACAAACAATATCACGATAATAGAAATGGTAGAATCGCACGTAACTTATAAAAGGTAAAAATATGACTTACACCTTAAAATCGGCTGCGTTTAAATTACCGAAAACCGTTTGCATTATTTGGAAATAAATTGTAACAGCCGACGATACTGCTACGTCAGCCATTAATGGTCCGGAAGTATCTTATTGTACAGCGTAGCTCATAATAGACTTGGCCTTAGGTAGGAAGAAATGAACCTATTCATGTTTTAAAACACATGTAAAGCTAAATATTCCAATATATAGATTTATAGTGTAGTTAATCAGCTAATTTACTTGCCATCAAAGGCTCCATAACATGTAGTCACGGTCGATTCTGTTCCGGTAGTAATGACGCCATTGTTCAGTTGCAGGAAGAAAGATGGGCGTCGATTATTGCCATGAATCAGAGCCAATATTTCGGTTAATTATTGATGCTAGGGAACTGGCATTTAGGTCAATGCATGTTATTCCTCATATCATGTTCATCTATCTGCATCAAAGGGGAAAATTGCTAAAAGAAAGAGAGTTGTTCGATTCAGGCTTGTAGAACAGGTCTTACTGGCCATTTTCAGGTCATAAATCAATTTGCAGCAACCGGTAATTATGGTTTCAATCCGTGGTCAAATGCGCTCCATTTACTTTCGATGAACAGTCCTTGAATAACCCATTAATCGTAATAGTAAAATGGCGGTCTTATTTTTTTTTTGCTAGAGCGGAACGCCCTCTTTGTTGAAAACACATTATGTCTGTTATTTCGTTTTAATATTTTAAATTTAAAGAACCCGGTTACACTTGCAATCACAATGATTGAATTATTCACATGTTTATCAGGCTTCAGTGTCTGGTTTGTCTAGGACTGTGCATAAATATAAACTTCGCTTCTTCCTGCGTAATGACAAAGCGAAGACTCCGCCATGAATTAACAGCGCGAAGACGAGATGAAAAGAAATGAAAGGGGATTTTTAACGACCTAATATTCTGCTCCGAACTGGGCTATTGAAGTCGGGCATACGGCCTACTTTTCTATCGAATTCCAATGAATCTTTTACGTGAATGCCAATGTTTACACGGGACCGCGGTTATTCGTCCCATCCGAACGTCTAGGCAGCTGTCCCTGTTAGGCCGTCGTCCTGCATCACTGACAAGGTGAAACCACGCCGGAAGCGCCCGTGACCATCAAGACGAAGACAAAAGGGCAAGAAGTGAGAGGGACGATATATAATATATATATAGAGAGAGAGAGCGAAAGCTTGAGAGAGATGGGGGGGGGGGGGTGAGGTGACGTCAACTCAACACAAACTAGGTCATTCGGAACTAACAAATGGTTCAATTTTATTCCAATAACTTGCTTGCGCGTAGGGATCCTTTAGCAGTGGGAGGAAACTGCATAATCTAATATATTCTAATTTTTATTAAGTCCTGGGTAGGAGAATTCAAATGAATCCTCAAATCCGATTAATCATAAATCATATATGATATGCACATATATTAAACCACCACACACGGTACTATTCAAATTTATGTGGATATAAGACGAATTATTTTGATGACTGGTTATGACATTTTAGACATGTCAAGCATTAAGCGGAGGAATAAACACGAAGTCTCCAGTGTGACAAATGATGGCTTCAATAAAACGTGACACTGTAGATATGAATATTTAAAGAATAAGATAAAGAGCTGGTCGATCTTGCTAGACTAGTTCAAAAATTGATAATGAAATGATGAATATATAGAAAATTCCAGTCAAATTACTTTATCCCGGGCAAAGTTCTGTGTGTTTGAATTTTTTACAAGAGAGTAACGGGACCGTATCTACAGGGGGCGCGGGGGAGGGGACATCCCCCCCCCACACGCGTAACATGCTCGCCCCCCCCCCCCCCCCCGCTCAGAAATTGCTAACAATCATTAAAGTATTTTTTTGTACTATTCTAAAATAATTTTAAATAAATTTTAAAAATAACGATTATTTTTTTTTTGTTTGAATACTTATTTTAAAATGCTTATTAGACGCCTAGGTAACTACATAGCATGATGATTACAACAGTCTGTTAGAATGATCTTTCCGAAAATTTCCTCAAAATGTTCGCCCCCCTACCGAAAGATAATGCCCCCCCCCCCCCCCGCTTAATGGTGTGATACGGGCCCGGAGAGTAATGGTTTCCATCACGATGTTGGCCGAGAAAGTGCCCTGGATGCCCACGCGTGCACGACCATTGACAAATGCAACTGGATGAAGGGTTTAGCAGAAAAGGGCCCCGTCATAGGATATGACGCATATTGGTCTTCTCTAGTCCGGCTGGTGTAGCATATTATGAACAGTGCCACAACATCCAGTTTGGCTGCGATCAAAATCGTTTGGACACCGTCACCAACCTTTCTAACACACGCTATAGTCTTAAACAACCTTAGCCTTTCCGAGTTGTGTCTAAAACACACTTTTATCTTCTTCTAGTCTGCGGGTGGGGTGGTGCTGGGGATGCCTGACAAGTTGAAACAGATACGATCCCTCTTCTTCTAAATCCGGCACTTGGTAGGACGCTAAACCCCATTTCATTTCAATAGGTAAATGTAATTGACAAAACCTACCAAACTCTTACCAATTTCATATAGCTTGATCGAAGTTGGTGTTGGGGGTTTACCAAAGACGCCAACAGAAAACCAATAGGTTTTGTTTTTCGTGAAATTCTAGCGTGTCATTTTATATTCTTTCTCAACACACAATTAAAAAACGTATCGTGATCTTAATGTTATTGGGTTCAGGCTATTTCACTTAAGAATTAGTTGTATATACTTTTCCATGAATCATTTAGTTAGTAATTTCAGGATAGCGTTTCAATTGTTCAGTTGCCGCTTTTGAAATAGAAACTGTAAATCCATTAAAGTAATGAGAAAAACAACGCTACTGTGAGGTTCGTTTGGATATAATAAATACGAATGTTGATCCTCAATGCAGTTTCTGTTGTAATTATTGAGGAAATACATAATATAGTAGTTGATACCTTTTTCCTCATCCATTCAAATTTTATTGCTAACCGCCAGTGTATTTTGTATTACAACAAAAAAGTAGGGAAAATGGCCCACTGCTCAAACAAATTCTCATAAAAAGAAGCAGTGAGGTAATACAAATTATGATAACAAAACATTATGAACTTTTTTGTACTAATTGAGTTCACCACACTAGGAACACAAAGTACAAGGCGTGTACATCCCAAAACCCCACTAGAGTTTGTCGAAATAAACCAGCAGGGGACATAAACCAAGAAGTTGTGGTCTGAAATGCACGAACATCGAAAGGGACTGAGATATTTCGGATATAAAGATATATTTTAAGTTTCGACAAAATTTGGTAAACATCGCTACTTTTACACTATTTGTGTGCAAGGAGCAGCCGTTTTGTACGACATTTTGGGTCAGATTTTTACGAAATTCGAACTCACCTTCATTGATACGTAACGGTGATATATTTTAACGATTTTTAAAATTGAATACAAATTGTGGCCTCTAGTGGGTCCACAAGATAAAAAAGCGATTTCTCGAACTATCAGGGGCCATATTCCAGGAAGTTACGGTCCAATAATATGCGTGGATATTGAAATGAACAGAGAGCGTTGGGTAATAAACATACATTTTAACTTTTATAGAGAGAGAGAGAGAAATGGGGTTTAACGTCCACAAACTAGGTCATTTCGGGACTAACATATGGTTTAATTCTATTTCAATAATTCGCTTGCGCGAATAGGGGTCTTTATCAGTGGGAGGAAACCGGAGTGTCCAGAGGAAACCCACGGGGTTGAGAAGGCGCCTCTATCTCCATGTCACCTACGCTCACACCAGGGCTCGAAACCACAGCCGCAAGCCAGAGGTGACCGGCCAGCTAGATGTCGAAGCGCGGCACTCTAGACCCCCCTTAACTTTTATAAACAATGGATCAAAACTATGACCTCTGGAGTGTCCACAAGCTAAAAACACGATTTTCCGTACACTAAGGGCCCATAATCTACGAAGTTACGGTCTGATACATGAGCATATCGAAAGGAACCGAGTTGTTTGGGATATAAACATATGTTTCAAGTTGTGTCAAAATCGGATAAAAATTGTGACCTGTGTAATGTTCACACACAAAGGGCGATAACAATATACGACCTACATGACAATGCCTTTCTTCTAACAAACTAACCAGTCTGCTCGAGGACAGTAGTTCTTTCGTAGTTGAACTGTTACAAACATAGGCGTACAAGCACTTTCGGGCAAGCCGACTTTTCGGGCAGACAGGTAAAGTGAGAGAAAAAAAAAATATTTCATCTTCTTGGCAAAATAAAGTGCCCGAAATCTAATGAAACACTAATTTTACGGGCTGGAATAACAGTAAAACGCATTTGCGGCCGTCAATTATTCCAAAATTTTCTTGGGAGATCTATACAAGGTCAGCTCCGCTTCTTCGCCTCTCGAAGAAAATCGGCGCCGCTGTCGGGTATTTCTGGTTTTGCTTCTCTAACCGTCCTTGAGTCCTAATAAAACACTAATTTTACTTTTCTTTTAATTGAATATCACGAATTTGTATTGAGTTGACTATGAATTAAACCATTTTGTCTACTTTGTGCGACCTTTTTACGGGCATCGATTAGTATTTGTGAATGCAGCTGCAACAGTCTGATTGGATGGTTGGGATTTCAGTTACAACACCAATGGATACTTTTAGAGTTACTTACACGGGCTTCAATAGCAGAAAACGCATTTGCGGTGGTTAAATTTTGAAAATTGTCTCCGGGAGGGTAAGGCCCGCGGCGATCGATTGGTTGTTTGGAATCCGGGTCAGCAGTTAGGCTGTATTGGACCAAATTGAAGTTGCTGTATTCACAGGCTGGAATAGCAGGAAGACGCGTTTGCGGCATTTAAATTTTCAAAATTTTCCTGTCTTCGTGGACTGTAAAAGATTGATTGAAATTCGAGTCAGCCACCTTTAAGCTATATTAGACCACTTGAAGTTGCTTTGTTTACGGGTTGAAATAGCAGGAAAACGTGTTTGCAGCCGCCAAATATTCCAAATATTTCGGGGGGGGGGGGGGTCTGTAAACCCGAAAATTTTTCGGGCAATTCGGGTTCTGCCCCCCTAACTGTCATCGAGCCCGTACGCCTATGGTTACAAAACCGAAGAATGGTAAACCGTTTATTGTCCGAACGATAATCTGACGCAGTTCGACCAGATACCATGCCGCTCCTATCTATTCGAATTCCACGCGCAAAGCAGATTCAAAATCGGCAGGCTCTTTAATAAAATGACGGTAAAGATTGATTAACAAATATTGTTAGCTGGTTATAAAAGAAGCAGTCACTGGTGGCACATTTAATCGACTAAAGTATTTGCGGAGCCTTTAAGTGAACCAAAATCTCCCATATTCCTTTTTTTAATCACAATTACCCTTTAATTAACATTAATTCTTAAATAACCTCCATCGATCTTCAAAGTCAAAAAGAAATCCGCCCAATTTATACCCAAGAACAGAAAGCTTATAATGTCAGATACCCATTAAGCCATACTCAATAACCATATGACGTGATAAATCACGGTTAAATATGGGCTTTCGCTTGAAAATTTCTCAATCTTTCATTCCAAAAAAGCCTTGTTTGTGCTGTTAATGTCATTGAATCGAACACTTCCGCTGATTGATGATCACGACAACCTGAAACAAGTAGCCGTTAATGACCCTAATCAATAGGGGAAGATGATTACCTCCTGGGATCGGTGGGAATAAGGTAAACACGGGAGTTATAATTAACTTTTGATTGGTGTAATCAGTAGCACGTGGTGAGAATATGGACTGATCACGGGAGCGAAAACGCCATTACTATTGCAGGTATTCGATATTGATACGCCTTTTGTTTCATCAATTATGGCTATCGATTCCATAATCTGCTATTGACAACCGCCAAATTCAATCAGTTTTGTTCCAGGATAACGTCCCGTGGCAGACAATGATCTACTTTGCCTCATTACGGCATGGTAAAGTCTATGGATTTTTTAGAATTGTGAAGCAGAGATATATATTACTGCAGCAACGGAGATCAATGGAGAACATTTCTTTTAAAAGATGAATATAGTTAGGGATACATTGCTTCGTAAAACATTTTGTATGGGTTTGAGTTTCAAATAAGTCCCATATAGTCTATGGGTATGGGCTATTTTACAATGCGAATAGCTGTATGCGTGGTTGGCGGGGGCGGGTGGGGGCATTTGATTTTATGAAAGTCTGAAATTTGGTGGAAATTAAAACTGTTCATGATGTGCACATTATGATATGGCAATCTGTCCGACATATAACATGTACAATTTTACTTCGGAGTCTTAAAGATTGGTAACGGCATTCCAATTTCTTAAAAATAAAAACTTATCCAAACATGGGATCGGAAGATGAACATAACAGGTACAGGGATTGGATTCTAAGATCTTTCTTCTGTTACTGACTGAACAAAACGCTGTTCACTACATGTATATACCAAACAGCAGTGTCTTGTTTCAGCCGGGTCGGACACCACAAGCCTGTGTCGGATCAGTGTGAATAAATTGTCCGTGTTGAAACAACCTTCCCAGGCTTCCTATTCTCCCCAGTTTGCTTGATAATTATCGAATTCCAACTGTGAAAGGATCTTTTACGTGTACACTAATGTATACACAGAACCTGGGGTTTTGTCCCATCCGAACAACTATACGTTGTCCTTTGCCAGGCTCTCATAACTTCACAAAAGAAAGAATTGCCATTACGTTTAGCGTTTTGTAAGGTACATGACAAAACAAGTAAAAAAACACACGACGAGTTCAATTCCCCGTACATTAATCGATTCATAAAACACAGAAGCACTTAGAAGATTTTTTTCTAAGATCTCTCTTTGATGAAGAAATGAAAATAAGCGTGTCGTAGTTCAGTAATCATTTTATAGGTTAAAGTTGTACTGCCTATTGGGAATAGAAGGATATTATATGTGAATTTAACATATGGATGGAGTTAGTTTACTCTTCCAGAAACATGATGTCGTAGATTACATGTGCATACACCATTAATGTAAGCATCTGTCTGGAACTTTTTTAATGAGTGAATATCATTTATAAAGAAAGATCTCTACTCTAGTTTATCTGGTTAGTTGAATGTGAAATTACAAAAGGTCTAAACAATATTTTAATCTCCAAAATGGTCACTGCTCGTTTGAATGACAGGTACCCAATTCGTGCGATGCGTTACGATAGGATTGTTTCTATTCAGTCCGCCATCTTCATTAGCCCAGTTCGGAGCAAAATAGTAGGACGTTAAACTCCATTTCAGATAGGCTTTGATATGAAAAACTCGATTGCCACGACTGAACTCATTGTATGATAAGACCTGATAGAATCACCACGATTACTCCACAACTAGAATGACGATTTCAATCGTACCACGAATCATGATAGTGGAAACCTGGCATAAACAATAACGGTATCAAATATCTTAATCATAATTTTAATCACTAGAGTTTGTTCATGAACATTACTACTTCAGAAAAAAATATACCTCCATTCCAAATAATAGCTCGTGAGCACGGTTCTTTCTCCTTCGAAGAAAGCGATGAGAATCTACATACGACAATCGTTGATGCAATGACAATATTTTAAGCGTGGGTAATCTATCAAACCCTACCAGTAATTTGGTGAACATCATTAAGAGTAGCAGGAGAAGTGACAGTCACTGACATTACACACTACCAAACATGTATTGCACCCTGAATATGTCACTGATGTCACCGTCAACATCTTGAAATTGTGACATCATATCTAAATCGAACCCGAGATCCTCAAGAGATGCGCCAACTGAGTTGATCAGACTCAGTCCAGAACCAGTTAGCACTTCCACTGCTCTTCTCTCTTCCTCCAGAACCAGTTATGTCTTGGGTAGTTTCGTGCCAAAAACAACATGTAAGTGTGCACTTTGAAGAACCCTTGACATTTGGAATTCAAAATTAGGGAAGCACCGCTGTCTGGGAAAAATTGCCCACACAACACACCAATCTGTTTCACAGAGAATTACTTACGAATTATCTCTGTCACACATGACTGTCTACAACATGTGCATTGACTTCACGTGCCGTCAGTCATTGGCTAAACGGCTCGTGCATTGTTTACATAACACCTAACTGCTTCGGGAAAAATGGTGCGTTTTACTCATTTTAATACCCATTTACACTAAATAGGAAATATTTTTTAATTACAAATGCTTCAAACCTCTTTATTTATTTTTCTTATACTTCAAAAAAATGTTTGAGAATTTAATTTGTCGGAGTAAAAAAGTTAATATGCCGTACTCATTAAGCCTCGTCGATGTCATGCTTATCAGTGATTGTAGCGGCCAAGCGAATATTCACTGCGGGATCAGTTTGACAACACACGTATGCCTGTCGTTATTCCCGGTTGTTGCCAAAACATAAGATGTTAAACCTAATTTTATTTCATCTCCCTATCGACACTCCGGGTGAACGACAATTTATTCGGGGAATCCCCCTAGGATATAAAAACGGATATATTATTCAACAAAAGATGGAATGACTTATAGTAAGCTAATTATACCTCATAATGACTTAATAATAAGTGCTTCATTAAATATAATATTCATAACAATAATAACTTTACACATGGGAATTTACCTGTATTAAGTTCGATCACGATATTATTATATAGACAATAATATATACAAACTCAGTGAAACCTTCATATATTATTCAGATGAATTTCTTATTGCGATTGTTTACTAAATATTGGGTTTCTTTTGTATCTGTGTTATACCTACGGTCTATGATGTTTGTTGTATATTATGTTTATAACTCGATTTACTTTGATAATGGATTTTTTCTTTTATTTTCTGAATTTCTGATCATCTTTTGACCGTGGCAGACATCATGTAATTGCGAATACTTAGACTTAATACGCCCCTTTTCTTGTTAGAAAAAAACACAAAACAATAAACCAAACAAAACTGGTAAGAATAAGACGGCGTAATTGCAAACTTCCATCCATATTCTTTGTTCTGTAATCCGTTGAATAGGTGAATATATTCTTGTTGTATCTTGAATTCTACAGCTGTTCCGTGGGTCACCTTTCAGTCTTTGAGTTATTGGAAACTTTATTGAGTATATGGACGTTTCACGAGAAACGCTTTTGATTTGTAATGTGTCAAAAGAAGATAACAATAACTTATTAGAAGTAAGCTTTATGTCGGGCTGATGCGTGTATCTTGCATGGTACAAGGTCATTTCGTTTTTTAAACGTGTCAGTCTTTCTTCCGAAGTTTACTGGTGCTGCCTTGGTACAAGAATGTGTTGCATTATATCGACATAATGAAAACCGCCTCCATAATATCCGTCCATCTTTGTAAAAATAAAAATACACCCCTCAGCCCTTTGTTGCCCCACTCGTGATATATTTCCTGAGCAACCGACTCTTACATTTCCCTTTCCATTATTTTGTTACACTACGAACTTAAGTAACACAACATAAGCAAGGAACACGCAACAAATATAACCATGGCAACATAATCTCTGTGTGCTAGGGTTTGGTTTCGGTCCCATAAACCACCACAAGTTGGTAGCAAAATTTCTCCCTCCCTCTCTCTCTCTCTCTCTCTTGTTTTACAAGGGACAAATGTTGTTAACGAAAAGAAACGATTTGTGGACTCTTGCGTGTGTGGGGGGGGGGGGGTCTTCTTATTATATAGTTTCAAGTTGTTCTGCCGACACGCCTTCGGAAAACAATTTTTTCTCGCGGACAGCAACCCACGCCCCCATTTCGAGTTGACGTGATTTAGTTATTCCGTTACATAAGAGGTAGTCGTATGAGATGGCACGGGAAGGTTGAAAAAAAGATGTTGGTTGGGCTTTGCTCATGTTCGCTCACTACACTTATTATTTTAGCGTTTTCCGAGATTCTATCCGGATTATCGCCCTTATTGTTAAATAGTTTGACGTTCAAACACCTGACGTCAACTGGCAGCCTATCTGGCCACTGTCAAAATTGGTCGCATTATTTCTGTTATGTCTTTTTTTTTCTTTTTTTTTGTAAATCATTTTTAGTGAAGCCGGGCCATACAGTGCAGTGGACGCTTACGGCTGACCTACGGATCCATTCACTTGATTTGATATTTGTTCATTTTTTGCAATTTCTCTTGTCTGTCTTGTACGCAGGTTGTGGATTTTTGTTTTGCGTGTAGAGCGATCCTCCTGCACTTACTATTAGATTGACCTTTATATAAATTGTAAGACAAATCAAGCATGTGTAATTTTTAAGATTAAATATAAAGATACGTCAAAATATAACCCAACATAAAGTATAAATAACTAAAGTACATTGATTCGCTGTTTAATAGATTAATTCACAATATTAAAGGATTCTGTTTACACGATGTTGATTTAATCACGATAACTACTAAACGTTCTTGGTTATCGTTTTTCGATCCCCGGTAGAAAATATAGCTTCCAGTTCATCATGTCTGAAGATCCGATGTTAAGATTCAGCCAAGCATTTAAAGATAAGACTTTGTGTGCTGGTAAATGCGATCGTTCTGCGTGTAGTGACGTAAAGATCATCAGTTTAAATCAGTTAAAGGTACAAGCCGGTTTTAGACTTGCATAATATAGACGGTTGTTTTCTTTATTTGTGTTGAAGGTATAGCCATTAGTTGAAACATTGGGTCATTGATATCTATCAATAATAATACCATGCAATATAAATATATAGTCATGGTACAGATGTACTGAGTGCGGGTATTTTTGGGTGGGGTCGGTACATCTCTATCGTGTTTGCCTTATTAATAATATTATTGATTAGGCAGTTATTCACATGGCACTGTCGGATGACTGCGATAATGAATGGATTAGAAGCCTATTTAATAATTTGACGTTACAATTGTTATACGAAACCGTCTTTATTATTGTAGCATTGGTACTTGAAGATCGTCAAAACTTCACTCAAAACTTCTCACATATAGTAATTTGACGGGAATGCTCAATATATCCACATTTTCATTGTCTATTTGAACTATTACAACAGGAACGATCAGCTCTATATCTAAATCTTACATAATGAATCTTTAAGTTGTATGTCTTTGCGGGGGTTGGGATGGCCTAGTGGTCTAGAGTGCCGCGCTTTGACCTCTAGCTGGACGGTCACCTCTGGCTTGCGGCTGTGGTTTCGAGCCCTAGGTGTGGGCGTATGTGGCATGGAGCTAGGGGCGCCTTCTCAACCTCGTGGGTTTCCTCCGGGCTCTCCGGTTTCCTCCTACTGCTAAAGACCCCTACGCGCAAGCGAATTATGGAAATAAAATGAAACCATATGTTAGTCTCAAAAAAATGACTTAGTTTCTGTCGAGTGGACGTTAAACCCCATTTCTCTCTCTCTCTGTATGTCTTTGCTCTTTTGGCTTCAATCGTGTTTTATGTTTCTTTTAATTGGATAATGCAGATACTGCATGGCGTTAAGAGATTTGTTTATTCGTAAGTGTAAGAGGACCGCGGTACACGCAAAGCAAAAACTGACAAGACAATCATGCGTAGACAAAACAAGAAATAAACAATCAAAACAAGTAACTGGACCCGGGGGCCAATCGTAAGCGGCCACTGACCTGCACTGTACAGTTCCGGATCTGTATCATGATACAGGTTCAAAATGAAAAAAAAATGATTCACAGGAAAGACTAAAGAATAATGTGGCCGATTATGATCGTTTCTTGAATGGCGATAGTCTACCAGTTCAAGTATTCCTCGCATAGCTTATTCTTCAGTGATAATATATCTGTTGACATATAAGGTAATTGTATTGTTTCAGTTCGTCATGGTCGCTCCGTTATTAATATGGTTAATGTGCTGTCATTCGTATGGGGGTTATTTAAGCCAGACGACCTTTAATTAACCTGCTCGCGTGTCCTTATTACTCAGTTGTCCTTGTAGACCCGCTTCACAAAACACACGTAACGTTAACGAACACGTAAATCTTGTGTTCGTTAGTCGTGTAGTAGTCTTTACGTAATGGCCAATGGTTGCGCTTTCCATAAAGCATGTCGGGGTCGGAATCCGTGAGAAAATCCTCAAAAAACCTTTGAATGTTCGGACAAAAATTAATTGTCACCATTCACAACAGCCATCACAAAACTGGGGAAACAGTCGGACATTTGAGGCTATAAGGTAAACATGAGAAAGGGTCCACCACCTTTGGAAGTTCGGAACAAGAAAACAAAGGAAAGGTTGAACCATTCGGGCTAGGTAGAAGCAAAGATGGGAAAAGGGCTACCTGCTTGTTCACCGGCCTCTACCCGCGTCATAATATATAGTATGAGAAAGATTACCATTGCGTCTACTTCTTGGAATTGAAGGCAAATAAAAACCAAAATCAGAAGAAATGACCTTACGGGAAGTGTCATAAAGACTAATTCTGTGTGGGACACTTAACGGAAGGATTCACACGTCTGTAACATTACTCTCAAGAATATAGTACCGTTTCAACTTTGATCTATACCGTTACTCCATTGCTAGATAATAATGATCTGTTACGTCGATATTTTACGTGGCGACTTTTCAACCAAAAACGCATGAAAGGGGATTTTAATACGAAAGTTATGACCGAAAATTTGTGTTAACTAAGAAAAAAAATGGCCGCTTAAAGGAAATAACCAGACGGTGTTATTACTTGTTGAATATTCGCGTCTGCTGTTGATTGTAAGTCTAATCAAGTTTGCTCGAGAGTTCGGCTATCATTTACGATTTAACAATCTTCTAACGCCAATAATTTTTGTTGCTTTCACGACAGGGCGAGTAATTTATGGTAACATATTGCCTTTTTGTTAGACAGTGCCATGTTTCACTCATAATTTCTAGTAACATGACATTTTCAATCCGTCTTATCGTGGTGATTACTTTATAATATATAACCTTTATGGTAGCATTCGACTTCCCTTCGTCATTTCTTATTACAATATTCAGCCCTTCACTAACAAACTCCGTTAACATTTATTTAAAGATACATTTCTTGACATTTTCAAGTCAAGCGTAATTCAAATGAGCTTGAAAAACATCATCTCAGCTTTTTTTTTTAAAGGTGTGAAAGCTGTTGCCTCATTATTTTAAATTTCGAAATTAAAAACACGAATTATGATTCAGTATTTGTGTATTTCAATAAATATCGATGTTGTTATCTTACCATGAAATAAGGGATCCTATAATCCAATATTAAAGGCACGGTAAACATTTTAAAGTCAGTACACAGCGTCGTGTACTCCATGGTTTCGGTGTCAAATGTGATGAATAAAGAAAAATATATCCCATAAGACAAATAATTTAATATGGCAGATTCACAAACGACAGAATAATTTTTTATAAAAAACGTAAAGAACGACTGTCATCAATTTCAATTTTTTACGTGTTTTTAACCGATCATAATTGATTAGAAATTACAATAAAATCTTTTATAAATTGAATATAAATCCCTCGAGTAGAGCTATTCACTGTTTAAGGCCGTTCTAATTTTTCGCGACTACGTCTAGAAAATGATCTACGTAATGTTCAGATCAAAATTCCCAAATTTTGATTTCCTATCTCCTAATTAGGACTATTTGTCAGGCCCTAATAATACTCCCTGTTGCAGAAAAGTGGGCCGTTAAACCCCCATTTCATTTTCTCATCATATAAACAAGAAACAGAGGGAAACAAAGTCGTCGACAGGTCTCTTTCAGCCGACCATATCCCCACAGAATAATCAAATAATTATACAAATTTTGATAATTATAGACAAATCAAATTACAAGGGCGAGACATTCAGTTGATTTGATAAACTATGACAATTTCTATTGTTTAGTTGTGATTGTTTTGTTCGCTATTCATAGAATATTCTGCTGGGAAAATCATTTTAAAATCGAAAACAGTAGAATAAAAAAAGATATTTCTTTATTATAGGAAATCTTTTGTCATTTATCCCAAATTTAAAACAGACACATCTTTTTGCTAATTTCCAATAAAACAATTAATCTAATTTATACCCCAATATTTTCTATTAGTGTTTTTAATATTGGCGTTTTTGGGGGTGATAGAAGTTCGAAATTATAACAAAGAATATCTCACGCCTTATTCTGTCTCAAAAAGCGATCTTTGTTACTCCCCGAAGAAACACCACTCTCTTAATAACAATACTCTTGCATGATATATTTTATATTTATCTGTAATTTCTTATCTATTAAAGCCCCATCATTCCAAAATAAATGATTAATTAGACCATGACCAATAAAACGTATTTTTATTTTAACAAATCAAAAACTACACAAACGTTTTGTTGTTGTTTCTCGTTGTGGATGATTCTCCCCGGATAAAAGCTACCTGAAAAGTGAAAGCAGAGCTCGATTATAACTCTTAGAGAAATACAAAAGCAAATTATTTATAATTTTTTTGGAATACTCGGATGTGTTTTTAAATAACAACATTTTTTTTACAATAAGACATACAAAAGTACATGGTTTATTTTTATAAAATGCGAACGATCTGGATTTTACCGGGAGTGATTTCAAAGTTATGGTTAAATTTGTTATAAAACACTTTATAGTTTAGCAAGTTTCAGACAATATTGTAGAAAAAAACGTGTCTTATTCTTATTATTATGTTTCTGTACCCCTGGTTACAAATGGCGTACAGACAGTACAGTTGTTTATATTAACCCATTATAACCAGACTGATTCAACTATAAACAAATATAATATGTAAACAAGTAGCTGTTATGTCATGTATATGTCGATATACAGATCTACATAAAATATAAATGGATATATACAAACCACAGATCGTCAGTTAAGAGTAAGAATGGGGTTCAATGTCTTACTTTTCTGCCCTCGCTTGGCTATTGAAGTGTGCTATGGAACAAACTTTACCTGGAAATCAACGGCATTCCAACTGTTAAGTATTCTTTTACGTCCACGCCAACGTGTAAAATATGGGACCTCGGATTTACTTCCCATCTGAAGGACTACACACTTGTCCAACCTCTGGTCTGCACCACTGATTATGGGTTATCACGTTGGAAAATCAAGGGGAACTTAATCGACAACATCGAGATCGAACCCCGGCCCTCTCATTAGTGAGTCAGCGCTTTACTAACTGCGCCTTAATTTTCGTCATTTTCCACTTACCATGTACACTATCCAACGCTACCTCTGTGTCGGGTTAAATCTCGTTCCTCTATTAAATCCTGTTAAATTAGCTAAGTCTCTAACTCAATAATCATCCAAAGTCTTCGACATTGAAAACACGAATTATTTGTCAATTTAAACCCACAATGATGTTGTGATCGTACCGGAAAAAGATACGCTTCTATGATATCCAATATTGAAGACAAAATAAACCATAATGCGTTTCCGCGCAATTTGTAACATGGGACTCGAAGCACGAGGCTAGATATACTCCACAAGTCATATCATACGGTGACGTCATATTCTTATCTGGAGAGCATGCACAATAATAAATACTATCGCTGTAGACTTGAATAACCAAACGCTAGAGATTGATTCGATTGAGACTTCTGTTGTATTTCGCCGAACATAACAGATTAGAAATTATAGTAAGAATAGAAATGAATGGATGTAGTACATGTATTTACATTCATTTTATACATTATTAGATGCATTGCGACCCATATGAGTCAATTTCTAGCTCCAAAATTTAAATCTAAGCCGGAAAATTATCTAACGTTTATATTTTGGGAGTTTTTCTGAATTAATTATTACTTAATCAGTTTGACTTCTTTTTTTCGAGGATGAAGCCATGGAAATTTAGATCTTGTTCGAAAAATGGCAATGACGATCAGTGATTTTAATGTTCGTCTAAGCTCGATCATCCAGGCGGTATTTATTTTCAAAGCCTGCTGTGGTAATAAGTTGATAATAATTGATTCCTTGGCCTACCGTTTAACCAATAAGCGCGTTATTTACGCCAGTCATGTGTATAGTTTTCGCCGTGAATAACTCGATGATAACAGACAGTCGACTACAATCATCCTGCTGATACCATAATCATTTAGTCATCTAGTAGTGAACATTTTTAAATAAAGACTCAGAAAATAATTGGATTGGATTTCAATTAACCTTTCTGAAAAAAAGTCGTTTATATAACAATGGGACACAAAGTAAAATCTTTCCATTTAGTTCCATGTCCGATTGCGAGCTTTGCCGGATTCAAGATCAAAATAAATAAGTATTAAGAGGTCATCACGTGTTTGTTTGTCACTGGTGTCAGACGGAGGTCCTGGCAAGCACCGTGTCCTGTCGTTCGACTCTATGTACACCTTGGTGTGCACGTAAAAGAATCCTAACAATTGTAATTCGTATTGAGAATAGAGCGCCGCTGTCCGGGCAAAATTTACCCTATAGGCATAGCCGTCTTCATTATTCCAGTTTGTACAGAAAAGTGGAACGTTTATTTAATTTTTGAGTTATATGCGAAACATGCAAATTTTAGATTGCATGCAACATTTGTAGCCAAATCTTCCAAGCCATTGTCGAGTTTGATAAGAACTTTAAAGAGAGAAATGCCAAAAGGGCAATAAAAATAAACAGTTTTAGAGAAAATTCTGACCGTTCTTGTTCTACTAGTTCAACATAGATAATTAAAAATGAATATATTAAAGGTTTCCATCATATTACACTTTTCTAACAGAAGATATGAATGACTGTCCTTTACTAGTTTAAGACAGCAGGTGCAATTTAGTGTATTATTAGATCTACACTATTAATCCAATTAAGACTTCAAATATAGAAGGCTGTTTCTAAATCTATTGTCAGGCCTAGACATTCCCCGTGATATACTTTAGCAGGGATGAGCAAGTAGGGCGTGTTCGTATTGGGACACAATTACTTCGATTCTAATTGAATGTGATTGATGAAGCGTGGCGTATAGTTTCATTACATGAATACCTTGACTAAGTTCGATAATGAGTATATTTTGCTAAGCAGAAACAGCAAGCAAGCCGATGCTGTGGAACACAATAACTCTGATTCTGATTGAGTGAGAGTGGTGACAATTGGCTTATAGTTCCATTACAACAATACCTTGACCCAATTCGAGATTGATCATTTTCTTTCCTAGTTAAGCTTTGTAATGTGCAAGTAATTAATGGGTGCCTTGTATGTATGTGTCTGTCTCCCTTTTTTTTTTATTAAGTTCTGCTATGCACTGGTTAATTGGGCGTAATAAAATCGTGAGTCATGACGTAACGTTAAGTAAACATATTTGGTCCAATTTGGAGCTCTGTTTTAAGCGCTATTGGTCATAATTTAGAACAGAAATTTGCTTTCGTTAAAGCAGTGTTTAGTGGAATTAAATATAATCACTGCGAGGAGTATGGTTTGACCGAGGTGTATACAACTTAAAACCTCCGTGGAAAACTAGTTCTTCACTCAATATAAAGAAAAAATGTCAAATTGATCTCTCTGTTTCGTGTTAACTTTGAAAATGGTGATTAAGAGGAGGAATTTGAATACTTCCTGTAAGTATATTGATTATCTCAATAGATTCTGAACTTATGCATGCAATCAGTTTATTCACCAATAGTTGATAATTGATCTTTTTCCACTTCCTGAACCACGGATCTAAGACCGGATAGCAGGTTATTCGGCAAGCATTACATACATAATTTGGATTTTAAATTTGTATTTTAAAAAAATGGGAAGAGTTGAGTATAAAGGCGCGGCGCCATGCAATAATAATGCAATATTGATTATAATATCGGCATAGTATATTGAAGTCTCGCGGTGAAATGGTATACACGTATATAACAAAATAGTTTATAAAGATATCACGTCGTAAAACGGCATTTCAAGATTGCTATTCCCAAATCGTCACCTCAGAAAGAGAGAGAGAGAGAGAGAGAGAGAGAGAGAGAGAGAGAGATTTCAGGACGTATATATGGTTCAATTTTATTTCAATAATTCGCTTGTGCGTTGGGGGTCTTCAGCAGTGGGAGGATCCGGACGAGATATGGCAATGAAATGAAATATACAGGCTGATTCGATAGCGGTGTCGACCGCGAAAGTTCTTATCATATAGCTAGCAGCATAGATAGCTGACATTTAAATTCAACATTTTATTATCTTTGGAAATATTGAATGGAATTGAAGCATTTGGACTGATATTTACTTTAGAGATTCATCTTTCACAATATTGTGGAGTTTCTTATAAAGCTAAAACGATACAGTGAGACTTTCAACGATTAATACTTTAAACGTGTGTGGGTGGTCACCTGCCCACGCTCGTGGATTTTCACCGGCTTTTCCGTTTTCCACCCACTGCTAAAGAACCCTTCTAAGGACAATCGAAATAAAATTGGAATAGAATGTGTTAGTCCCGAAACGACCTAGTATGTGTTGATTGGACGTTAAACCCCATTTCTCTCCCTTTCCTCAGATGTTTGACGCGATTAAAATGGAAGTAGGACTTTAAGTTCTATGACAGAAGATCTATTTACGGTTATTCAGTCGGTTAATCGAAGTTTAGCGTAATTGGGCATTCTTGTGTGAAAAACTTTATATTATTATTATTATTATGTACAGAAATGAACAATGCTCTATATGTTGTCATTGATTAGGCCAAGTTGCTATTGAAGCGTCGACCAAGCAGCCACAGATGAAACGAGGGTTGACGATTGATTTCGTTGTGTTTCTAGGAGACGCTTTTTATATTAATCCTGTTGTATTTCCGATATGACTACTAAATGAGTGACGACAACTTAATGGTTTCCGTTATCGCTGGAACATAAACAGTTCGTCAATACCAGTAAAACGCAACGGACAGATAACATCTAAATTTGCTGCGGTGCTAAAACTTTTCAGAAATTAGCATTTTGATTATTCTTGATTGGCTTACTGTTTATTTACAGATTGAATGAATGATAGTCTAAACATGAATAATAAATACGTTTTTTATGAGTTGCACGTCTGACTTCTCAGCACCAAATATTTATAAATAAGTATTAACGTATGGGGATTTTGACAATTTGTTTTGCCATCTAGACACCCCATTAAAATATCGCGTGCTTTCTACGTGATAAAACAAGACATTGACAAGACTTTAGTGTTGGTGCCGTCATGCCGTGTACAAATGGTAGTCATGACTTTCTGGAAATAGAGAGAGAGAGGGAGAGAGATGGGGTTTGCCGTCCACTCGACACAAACTAGGTCATTTCGGGACTAACACATGGTTCAATTTTATTTCAATAATTCCCTTGCGCGTAGGGGTCTTCAGCAGGAAAAAATCCACGAGGTTGGACAGGCGACCCGACTCCCTGTCACGTACAACCGGGGAATCGAAGCCCCGTCCGTTGACTCAATGACAGGCCGTATGATACATTGCGCGCGTGCTAACCATTCGGACATCCACCCCTCCCCCGACTCTCTGGAGATTTTCTAGCTAAAAGGTTGGGGTATTACGGCCCACCGATCTATTTTGAAGCAGAGATGATGAAATTAAGATGTATTCCCGCATCTCCACCTGAATAAATATTTGTAAAGAACGGGAAAATGCCCATAGAGCCAGGGCCTATCTTGGCGCACACAATAGTGGCGGCTTCTATAAAATTGAAGATTGTACTGTCAAAACATATTTTACCCTTGCTCAACCAGTATGGCGTTGACAGTTGGACGCCATGAATTTAATATATCTGTTACCAAAACATTATATCTTTTGGTAATACTAGGTAATACCAGTTTTGGATAATTTCGACGGAGTGGTCTGAACCAATAAAAAGTCTCCATCACGTTTTATTAAATGTTTTAATTTTTTTATTGCCTATTACGATTTCAATGGCTTGAACGTAATTGGGAGACTTTTTAAATTTCAATAGGAACCCGAAACGGATAGTAATCGAAGAAAAGTAGGCAAATACTGCTGTCCAGGCCAAATTTCCCTACTACGCATGCACACAGTAACCATGGAAACAAAACTTATCACATTTGTTCGCATAATGATTGAAGTATTTTGTTCTTAAGACGTTAAACCCAACCATTATTATAAACAAGTTGGTGCACGTACGTCAACATATCACATCCTACGCATGTCATATTCATCACATGAAAGACAAATCGGTATTAATGTTTGGAAGTGGTTCTGAGAGACAAGGAACCATTAGTTGAATAACCAATGTCCACAGCAATAATCGATGAGATCAGAATAGGTTTAAGTTTTCTATTTTGTCCATTTGTTGTTTTGTGAGTGTGAGAAAGTTAGATTCGACAACCCATAAGAGAACACTCGTCGAAACATTGCAACATGTACGATACAACGAGTTATTGTATTCTTTAAAATTGTCTTTGTGTTTTTGGTTTGCCCAATCGATATATGCCGGTCAAAGATCAATGATTATAACATAACCTATGCAACGTTACGGTAAATGAGGGGGTGGGTTGCCGAATGGTTAGGTATAAATACTAAGGCCATCTGCATATTTCGTCAAGGTCGCAGTTTACATCTCCTGATCCTGGCGATATCGGCAGTTGATCTAAATATTTAGACCTTATGGTGGCCGAATGGACTAATGACTGCGCTTTAGATCATGATGTATGTCATTGAGTCAAGTTGCATGGTTTCGATCCCACAAGTCGAAGGGTCGCCTGCCTAACCTCTTGGGGCTTCTGCGGATCCACGGGTGTCTTCCCAAAAAACCCTACTCGCACGCGAATTATTGCGAGATAGGGTTGTACAGCATGTAAGTCCCAAAATGACATCGTTCGTGTTGAACGGACACTATATCCGCAGAGGCGGATCCAGGCATTCTTGCAGGAGGAGGTTTGACAGGTTTCTGTTACGGAAATCTGCAATCATCGTCTCTTTATTACATACGCATGCATACAAATTGAACTTTTTAAACAGAGAAATCGTTTTTATACTGATGTAGGATCACTTTGTGATGTAATTTCATTGATGCAAGACATTATTTTTTTTTTCATGTAGCTGAGCGGGGTGGGGGGTGGGGTTGTTGGACCCCCCCCCCCACTGGATCCGCCCCTGCATCCGGTCCGGCCCGACTCCTCAGCGCCCCACATAACACTACTCAGACGCTACCCACGCTGCAGGTGAAATGATATGGAATGAGATTAACCAGTCTACCACCAAATTTCTTCTGCAATTTTTCAAAATTATTCAGAATAAAATAATTAAAAGTGTTTGAAGTATATTTGTACAAAAAAGAAATCCTACTTAGTGTTTTAAATGGTACATAAACTAGTACAGTGTTAAATAAGGGCTTTCGGCTTTGTCGACCATAATAGCGTTTAACGCACATATGGCCATACTCTGCGCAGCGTTTCGTTTGATTAGAGGTAATCCCATTACACACTGCTATTATGAGTGGATATTGTTGTTTTAAATTTTGATTGGTCAGTTGTCCGACTACCAACCAATCACTAGCTGTCCTACAAAAGCTTTACATTTAAAACGAGTGCCAATATAAATATGTTTACATAACGTTACGTCATGGCTCATAATTTTATTATGCCTAATTAACCCGTGCATAGTAGAATACTGCAGTAAAACTAATTGCGTGACAAACGAGGCTATCAAGTCGAATGAAATGTAAAAAATATTGTTTGGAAACGAACCGTTTTTAATATCTTAAATCATTGTCCAAAGTTTTAGGGAAGACCCAGATTAAACTGTCATGTTGCTGTACTTAAGTGATAGCTTTCATTGAACGGAAAGAATAGACACACTCCCGCATAAGTTCAAGAAACAGACGCTATTCCAGCAATGGCCAGAGAGGGATTTCTCGGGCCATTGCTTCAGGAATATGGCATATGGCAGGCATTGTCTAATCCACTCGATATCCAAGCCACCCGATGGTCTAGAGGGTTGATTGATATAACATAATAGGCAAATGCATCTTTAAATAATCACAATTCAAGCTACAAAAACTAAAATGTCGGCAAATGGTTTCAGATCTTTAACGTGTGTGATACCTTTTGAAAATAACACAGATCTCGTGAAGTCCATTTGTAAAGTATGACATGAGTATTTTTTCCAAACGATGAAAAATAGCGACTCATTAGCACTTTTGGCCTTTTCTCATTACGAATTACAGCTTTGGCTTAAACCGGAAATCACTCTCCTGTAAATAGTGTAGGAAAGGTTGATATTTTCCCGCGTCCGTGCCAACATTTCCTGTTTTCGTGTCGTGTGTTTGAAATTGGCTGTTAGCTAATGGATCCTGTCGTGTCTACGGAAACAAAAGCCAAAGATGGTAGTTCCTGTTCTTGAGGAGTGGGTTTGCTTAGTCCAATCGGCTCACCGCTGCTCTTAAGCATATAATTAATAAACCAGGTAAAGACACGTATACATAGCCACACGTCAGGTATATGTTTAATTTTATACCATAACCTTTTGGAGATCCTACTGACTACTAGTCACCGACAATGGCGCTTTCTTTTGGTCAATAGGATGTAAAATATTGCAAAAAATGACCGACAATATATGCAAATTCAACATGTCATATCTAAATTTTAAAATATTTTATAAAAAAATTAACAAAATTATGGGTAAGGAAAATTGACAAAAAAAGAAACTATTGTTGGTTGGTTCTTTTCGGTGATTAGTAAAACCGTTTTTGACATAATTGCAATTATCAATAATCTTTTCAATTTTTTTATGTAATTTTTTATGCAAAATATGCATATGGCAATTTGTATTTGAGGCGCAAACCTGGCAACTTTTATAAGCTACAACCTCGCTACACTGCGGTGATGCAACTTTAAAACATCTGACTGCAGAGAAGGCATGCACATATCGTCGGTGAAGTGTCTCGGGAAATTAGTCAAATACACTTTTTTGCATTTTTAAAATCTCCCAATTAATATGCACATTTCAATCTAAGCTGTGTATCTCTACGCCAATTAGAACGGTTCATGTGTCCAAATTTTGTATCTTGATTTGTTGAAATTTTGAAATGCAAAAGGTTCTACATCTTAATCTTATAAGTTCTGAGATACACCCTTTTGACACTTCACCGACGATATGGCAATATGGTGATCTATCTTCAACTGAGGACAGAAAATCTTACACAATTATTTGTTGAATGAGTGTGTGTGTATGTGTGATGGTGGGTGTGTGTGTGTGTGTGTGAAGGTGGGTGGCTAATTGGTCATGGGGGGGGGGGGGGAGAAAGAGAGAGAGAGAGAGGAGGGGGGGTCGTATCGGGACTAGTATATGGTTCAATTTTATTTAAATAATTCGTTGGCGCGTAGTGATCGTTAGTAGTGGGATGAGACATGGGGACCCCGAAAAAACACAACTTTGGACAGGCGACCATACTCGTTGTAAAAATGATCCAAAACGCTCGCGTTATATCATTTCGGTCACTAAACCCCCAGTCAGTAAGGATCCGCATCACTGAAACAGAGTTCCAGACGTCAATCTTAGTTTTGGCCGCGAACGTTCCTTGGAATTATACTGTATTCGCTAAAAAGAAATAACCACAGGGCACCAACGGTACAAATTGAAGTTGGAATTGAATATAAGAGTAGGCCGTAGCGCCGTTGCCCGGACAAAATTTCCCTGTATGGCGTATGCCTGTCTTCCATTAGTCCAGGTTAAGTTCAGAGGAGTATAGGACGTTTAACCCCATTTCATTTCATGAAGGTGTGTCACAAACTGACAGACTGTCTGCTATAGTGACGTAATCAGTATGTTGATATAATGGCCAACGGTTGTGAGAACATTGCGAGAATTAAACGTCCAGTAGATTCTGCCATTAAACGACGGAAAAAGACGGGTAATCCAAGGATTAACAGGCTCCAGTTCGATATTTATGGTAAATGGACATTGACTAACAACAAATACTAGCTAAAAAAAAAAATTATTCCGTAATAAAGTCACGTGAAAAACAAGTCGTCTTAAAATAGTTTCTTGTTTTTGAAAGGGATTTGGAGCACACTTTTGATAGATAAATTAATTTGAATATATGTATATTAGGTCATATATTATAGCTTCAAATCTCACAGTTCGAACGCAGAGCGGCATCTTTAAAATTTAAGTTCGCTGTGAAACAGATTTATATTCACTGATGGGCCTCATGATTAAATTTGGAACTAAATATATACCAGATTTAGCCTAATGCGAAAGTACACGTACATAGTTGTCGGTTTCAGTCTATTTTGTAAACGTGATGAATTGTCTAGGCTGGCCATTTTTTAAAACAGCTCTCAATTACCTTGGTATGATTCATGAATTTTTTTGGATTATGTCTGCATAATATGATATCATGTATGTTATACAAACGATGTTATTTGCAACGCCTCACATTCTATTTTATCTCTTTGAATTTATCCTAATGTAATTTCGCTCAATATATCTTTTTTTAAATTTGCTGTCGCCCCAAGAAGCCCTTTCGTTCCGTTTTGTTATTAAGTTCACGAATTCACATTTACAAATAATTTCATTTACGCCAATAGCACAGCCTACATTCCTTTTCTCAAACGGAACGAAAAATGTTGATATAGCTACGTTTAGCAGACGGTGGAGGCTTACAGGTTACGCTTGGAGGATCGATCATAGTAGATCATATTATTATGGATTGTGAGAAAATCCGTAATTTAAATGAAAAACGATTGTCTTGTTTTGACTAATCGGGTGTTATGTCTATGAAAATCGCTGCAGCTTACGGCAAAGTCAAGTGACCACAATGCACTGTCAAAGTAGGCTACATCAGAGAAAAGAAGCGGGGAATTAAGTTGATCGTCTGCTAGTCCGGATGAGAAGTGGAGCAAACAGGCTTGGTCTATAAAGTCACAAAGTTCAATGGGAATTACCATAACATGTACAAAGCTTAACAGGGAATGTAATCCGATTACCCAGTCTCTCGATTCACAAATACTTTCTAATTAAAGAGGTAATCAATATGATTGGTGAATTGAGGTATTTTGTTCTTCTGCTTCAGTCTATTGATTTTCGGAAGTCCAATACGGTGTCCCATTATAGGCCTAAAGAGTCTTTGTTGCTTAGTAAATTCTTGATATTAAATGCTAATAAGCTACTTAATGAACAACGGGAAATGAAATTTGGTTAAACAGCACGTTAGAACACCCGGCAGTTCTTTCATCGCCGAACCACCGAAGTTTGTTTAGAGGATATTATGAAACCATTGTTATTGTCTGCCTATTACCAAGGGTAGTTGACCGAGCAGAAAACCGAGATCCAGGGATGCTGACCAAACAAAAGACCAGGATCCGATGGAAGCCATACTCCTGAAGCAATGGCCCGGGAAATCCCTCTCTGGCCATTGCTGGAATAGCGTCTGTTTCTTAACTTATGCGGAAATGTGTCTATTCTTTCCGTTCAATGAAAGCTAGTACTTAAGTACAGCAACATGACAGTCCTTCGTTTAATCTGGTTCTTCCCTAAAACTTTGGACAGTGATTTAAGGTATTAAAAACGGTGAAAGTATGTTCGTTTCCAAACAGTATTGTTTACAATTCATTCGACTTGATAGCCTCGTTTGTCACGCAATTAGTTTTACTGCTGTATTCTGCTATGCACGGGTTAATTAGGCATGACGTAACGTTATGTAAACATAATTATTTGGTCCAATATTGGCACTCGTTTTAAATGTAAAGCTTTTGTAGGGCAGCTAGTGATTGGTTGGTAGACGGACTACTGACCAATCAAAATTTAAAACAACAATATCCACTCATAATAGCAGTGTATAGTGGGATTACCTCTAATCAAACGAAACGCTGCGGGGAGTATGGATGGAAGCAGGCTGGGAAGAAAGTCAGGACCCAAGGGTAGGGGACCGAGAGGAAGACCAGAATGCTGATAATTAGGGTTGCAAAGGGTGGGAAACTTTCCGGAAATTTTCAGTGTTGGGATTTTTCGGGAATTTTCAAATTTATTTTTAGAACTGAAAAATACTAAAATTATAATTATTTACTGGAATTTCCTTTTTCTCTTTTATTTTCATCTATATAAACTATTAAAACTTATTTAATCATGTTAGTTGTGTTCCAAATGGTAAAACTAAAGAGATAAATTTATGAAAATTCTGTTCTCAAAGGTATACAAAAAAATATATGATCTAATTTGAAACTCTTCGAAGCTGACAATGATCCTTCCAGCACAGAAATTTCAGATATTCATGAGGATTCATCTGAACCTGCAATCTCCCTTTTATGCAGTGGTGATGGTGTAGATTGTGATTTTGAAGATAATGATGAAATGGCAGAGTTACCAATCTTTGAGCACTAATTATAGAATGTGTAACCTGTGTATGAACAATTTAACAGAACTATCTCATTATCAGTTATTAGATTTTAGTATATATGACATATCAGATAATATGTTTTGTATCTTTTAGTTATTAAAATATTACTGTCACTTTCAAGTCATTAATAGCGACACAGGTTTCAATTTATGACATCAGATTGAAAATTCCCAAAATTCCCGGGAATTTTGCAACCCTACTGATAATGAAATAAACTATACTCCTTTAGGTGTTTCTCTTTTGCGTTTAAGCTCAGGGCCGCGAGGCAGAACCTACTTCTTCACTCTGGAACGCCTGGCAACGCCCCCAAGGATCAATGTCCTCACATTTTGTATGCCATTAAATTACTAGTATAAGTACAACCACCACCAATTTGTTCTGGAAAGCTGGGCTGTTTTCTCAAATATTCACGTCAACACAATAAATCTGTTATTTCCATGTCAGTATTATCTAGATTTTGAATCATAAAAAATATAAGGCTAAAATTTCTGACTTCTTCCCTGTCGTAGAGACGTATATGGTTATTTTAAAAGATGTCATCCATCAATCCACTCATGATGACGCCTGGATAACCGACAGCCACTTAAGAGAATATATTTTATGTTATGTAGTATACATGGATTTTACCAGCATTGGCCGTATGGGCTAGAGTCTTCCTCTTATTAACAAGTACTAGCTTAATTGTCCAACGAATTCGCATGTCAAGTTACATGTCGATTGTTCTAAAATTGACGGAACCTTGCCACCCCCACCAAAACCACCACCACCCTCCACACACACACACCTCCCCCAATATGAAGAACAACAACAACAAATAGATGGGTACCGCTTGGCGCCCAGCTCCTGACTGTTGTGGGCGTTTGTCCATTCCCTATTTAGAATACGGCGGTTGGTTTAAACTTGGACGTGTAGACTATATTATATTGTCTAATTAAAAATAGGACAGTTGTTTTAAACTCCAGGTAGAAATTAATGCAATATAACTATTTAAAAGATTACTGCAATAATTCCCGGGACCCCGCGGACTGGCAGCTCCAGAAGTTAAATGATAGCCTCATTCTAAGTACTAGGTCTTTAAGTGTCCTACCCAATGTGTAAATTATCCATTACATCCTATTTTACTTGTCCAGAGGGTTCCAAAATAGTTTAAAATCCAAGTCACATTTGAAAAATTTACGTTAGGCTTTTAAAATCATTTAGTTGAATTTTTCAAATTTTTTAATATAGGTGTGTTAAGATGAAATTTGTATCATCAATTAATTGGAATATTGGAAAATAATACAAGTTGTTGACCAGAACAAAGATTGCTCAGTAAAGTTCGAAAGACTATATGTGAAATTCAAGTTGATTTTATTGTTTTATAAAGGGGTCTCCGAATGATCTTTAACTCACAAGGTCTGTCATTCCATCTCTCTCGATACGCTTATGACTTGTTCCATGTTTGATAACCTTCATCAAGGTTAAACGGTCTTCTATATAATTTGTCTTACAAATGCTGTCTAATTATATGACTGGTGTAGACAGGACTATATAAATCTGAGTAGTCTAGATCAGTAGACGTAGATCCTATTACATTTTCACCAAGAATGTAGCCAATTTGTCATTTACATTCATTAACATCTCCTCAGTTTCGTGATATATCTCATTTAGATATTGTTGATATTTCAAGGAAGATTCGAGAAAATTTTATTCGCGAGGGCGTGGTTCGTGCAATTATAGACGGTCTTGTTATCAGCGTTTAAAGCAGTGCCGGAATTACCTATAATCGGTTTGACAGGCTGAAGCCTGGGGTCTCCGACCAAGGTGTATAACATTTTGACGCTACCATAAGCCTTTTTGCACAAAATTTAGTCTTAAACCCCAGTATTCACCTCAGAGGTCTAGAGAGGGTGGGATTATGATGGGTCTCTGTTCATCTAGATACGACACTGATTTAAAGAAAAGGAAATTGTTGGAGATGTATTGATATTAGGAGCGGATCCATGAATGTTTGTAGGAGGGGTGTGCCAGGTTCCTGTTAAGGAAATTTGACAGTCTCCAATTTAGGCATACATGCACATTGTCCCTTTTAAAGAGAAAAATCTAACACCACATTGGGCGTTAAGAGATTCCTTTAACCCTGATTCGTTTCATTTCGTTAAGAGATTGTAGGGAAATTGAAGTCCTATTTTCAAAGGAATATACACGTCTTTAAAAGAGAGAAACACACGCGGCGTTTCCACACGTGATCTTTTAAATGGCAGCTTGTTTTTCAAAATGTGGCATTTTACTAGAACAGTAGGTAATAATCCATATGCGTCATTAGCAACAACAACCGTGAAGTTATGAAACAAACTTTTGTTGTCGATTGTGTTCTGCTTATGTTTTTATTGTCCTAATATCAACAACTAAACGATCAACTCAACCACTTCAAGTACTTTCAACAAAACGGAACTCTACACAAGTACTAGTAAATAATCGATACATGCACCTCGCCATATTTATTTGTGTATTGACTCAACAATGTCAGATCAATGATATGAACCTTTAAATGCAGAATAATCGATAATCGCCGAAGGGTTGATGAAATGGCGGGAGTCATCCTGCCATTGTTACTCAACTCTATATCAATAACGACGAGTTATAGACAAAGTATATCCCAGTCAACAGGTACTCCGATTCTTTAATCTACTGGGACCAGGAAAAAAATAGAAGAAAAAAATCCAATACATGGCCATGTCATTCATCAAAAGACCTTCCAGCAACATAGTCTAGTTGATCAATTTGGATTCTACATGTTAACGTATAATTAGAGGGCGTGGACTCATTAAATAGAACTCCTTTTTTGTCGAAGTCTAATAAGTCGATTTCTTTTCATCTTTGCATCTTTAAAAGTGATTTTGTTTGGTTTATGTATGGTTGCTATACCTAACAACGAATGGTTTTTCGTGCACAAAAAGCCATTAAAGCCCAAGACTTATTATCGGGACAATGTGTACGTCTTCGATTTCCCATTCCATGTATCTTGTAACACGATTACGTCAATGTGATACTTAAAGGTAAACTAGGATCTTTTCATCTCTTTGCAACAAGTTAAGTTCAATGGAATCCGGTTAAATATCCTGTAAACCCAATATATACGTTGGTCATTTTGAAGGCAAATATATCAATGGAATCCGGTTCAATATCCTGTAAACCCAATACGTTGGTCATTTTGGCAAATATATTTTAAGTTTTTAATGTATGGTTACATGTATAATGCCAAGGGGGAAACTTTGCTTGGACAACGATGTTTCTCCTGCTCTTCTTCGTTTTCAAACTGCCAAGGGTGAATCTGTTATTGTCGTCTTTGCCAGACACGCTTTCCTGACAAATGAATACTGGCCATGTAAAATCACCAAGGTTCTTTTCGTCCCTTACCGGGAGTCGATAATCGTGTACCCTGATTACTCCCACCTCCATTTTTTGGTTTTGTTTTGTTAGTCAATATATTCGGTCTGTTCAACAAAACACAGTACACGAATACCTTACAGACAATCCAAAATTTTTATCTATGGTTTCCCACATTGGACTATTTCTTTAAATCATTAATATTTTGTGTTTGTCGAATAATGTCCTTGTAAGTGGCCATGAAAGTTTTCTTTGTTTAACCGTCCGTAACTTTGACAATTGACCGGAAGATGGGAATATTGAGCCGCGCTATTCATCTACAATTGGAGAGATAGTGAAATGTGGTTTAACGTCCATTCGACACAAACTAGGTTATTTCGGGGTTAACATATAATTTAATTGTTAATTCAATAGTTCGCTTGTGCGTAGGGGTCTTCAGCAGTGCGAGGAAATTGGAGTATCCGCAGAAAACTCACAAGATTGCTACGTACAATCGAAACCCCTCTCACCCTTTCTAGATACTTTCAACAGTCATTCCGCCATGTTTTTACTCCTCGGAGGAGGCGATACTAGTAGACTGTACTAGTATAGGTGTGTGGAGGTATTCCTACTAACTGTCTAATGATACCCCCTTTAATTACTATACATTTTTCAAGAACCAGTCACGCTTTGATATGTTCTGTCCTTTACCAAGCTCGCGTCTCTCAACCCATTATACAACACGACATGAATGAATAAGAAAACACAACTATCAATCACCAGAGAAAAAGGAAAAACGTCGGTAGCAAACCTCCACTCTCTTCAGCTGTCAAAAGACATTGGACATTCGACAGTTTTGCTACCCTCCGGGATCTCTGTAATTTGCTCGGTTCTCAAAGAAACAAACATTTCCCTGTTTTGGTAAATTAAACCTATACACGTCCTGAGATTGAAAATGTCATCATCCTAAAAAGAAACACTTCCAGCAATTGCTACTGATTTGATTGAGCAGAAATGAAGCGAGGCAGACGACAAATAAATTGGCGCCAATCAGAGGTGCACTTTGCACGTGATGTGACCAGTAATCTCGTTTCAGATTGATAAACTCCTAATCATTTTCCGCCATCAAATTGACGTCTGTTAAAGGTTTCTCTCTATTAAATTCTCTTCGATATAAATCTGAGAAACAACTTCATTTCGTTTCGTTACCTGTCTCCAATTCTAATTTCAGCTCGAAGATGCTTATTCTCGCCTGTTAAATTGATTTATTCGCTTCGGAAAATAGTTTTTGTTTCCACAACTCAAAAAATTCCCCCACTAACTTCCAGCATTAATGGATTTCATATCTTTTACTTTTGACGTTTGTCCAAAATTGAAAATTATGGCAGCTATTATGACAACAAGTCCAGGGTATTAGCTATTTTCATGAAGCAGGATTTCCGAAATGACTTTTCTAATTCTTCTATCTTCCTGAATTCCCATTGAAGTAATGGTATCACGTTTTCCATTTGTAACACACGAACGCTCCAACCGTTACATCCCATTCTCCAGATAATATGATTGTGAACCATTCCTGGTTATCTTCATTTGAGCTTACTGTGAATTTCCTATCATTTTATTTTTATATTCGAGGTAAAGCTTCATGAAACACCATCAACAATTTTTTGATAACAACATCATGCGAGATTTATATTTGGCCATTTGTATTTCTACATCATTTCTGAAAATTAATTTGCCGTATCGGCAATTGAGACACAGATGCAGGTTGTCGTACAAATTAAATTTTATATCCAAATTCTGAAATGGATTCGAAAGAATTGATAATAACCTAAATCTGAAGAACTCTTCAGAGGTTGGTGTCATACTTTAGCAATTCTTTCCCCTCATTGTCCTGTGTGTTAGAACTGTTACATTTCTTTTCCATGAACATTTTTTTAACATTTCGATGATTTTAATCTTTATAATCACCAAGCTGTCTGATGAAAGTATTGCAAGGAGTTGACCGTTTCAGTTATTTGCTAGGCCTGGTCAATGATATCTATGTCCACGACGTCACTTTTAAGTCTATATAAAATGTAAATTCAAGCTGTCTCCTTTAATTATAGACCAAATAGTCAACAATAATTACCATACAAGAGAGGGTGCGATAATTTGGAAAGGTACGGCCGCAAAAATTAAATGCTCTGTTAGAACATATATTTTTAATATGGCGAAACTTTAACACGGGGGGCAAACGCATTATCAATCTCCCCGAATTGTACGAGCGTTTGTGTGAAAAAGTGAAAAAAAAATCCACACAATACTTATCATTGATTAACGTGATCTCGTGATTTATGAATGAATGTTTATGATCATGTTATTATTAGAGCAAAACGGTCAACCAGTATACAAGATATTTTTGTCGGAGATGTTCATTATAATCATGACCAAAGGAACATAGAGTGCAATAAAGTCAAACACAAATTCTATCGCCTTTGTATAAGTATGCTAAATACTACACTGCCATTTTGGTTGTCACTGAAAGACATATCTGTGTCTTATTTTTATACGTACACATTTAAGGGTTCATGAGCTGGCAGATCGTAAAATTATCCTTCGCTGTATCCAAATATATCTCTATTAAACATGTATTATGCAAGAGCAAAATCGGCCTATTGCGGGTCTTTCTTTATGCCTAAAATGTTATCTAAATTGTTAATTAGCTTATCCAGACCATAATCAACACTCGGTGTCATCGCTGGCCTGCGATATTAAGTGGATTTGAATACATTTTGTGAGGGATAATTTAACGTAAAACTGGGTAATCGGGACTTTGTTTATTATGGTATCAACGTTAGTAATGATGATCGAGGCTAGCCTAAAATTGCAACGCTAACATCTCGGTTCCGAGTGAAGCAATTTGACAGAAATTTTCATCTTATTCTATTTTTATTATGTATTTTTAACTAGTATAGCTCGTTATCTAATCGTACCTAATGCCCCTTTAAACTAGGCCGTTTGCTAGATCTGCTCAACTTAATTTTAACAAAATAGAAAAATTATAAAATTATAAACTGTAGTTGTCTATTCCCGGAAGTCGTCACAAGATTTTTGGATATGCCATTTTCAGGACTTCGATGTGTTCCTTATCTCTGCCAAGTTTCTACTGGATACGCCAAACAGTGACGGGGAAAACCATCTTGAATGTCGAAAAAAGGATGAAGAAAACTTTCGCAAATCATTGATACTAATGTTAATCGAGCGAACTTCCGAATTTCGGAAAACCTCCAGTCAGGGCCTTTGTGAGATTTGTCCAAAGAATCCAAAAATGAAAACCCGAAGAAGATCCGTTGAAAAATAACCGAGATATGGGGGATCTGAGATTATTTTTTGTCCCATCCGTTAAACACTTCCGTTAAACTGACTTGATTTATTTAATAATTTCCCTAGAAAAAAATATGATAAAAACACTTACAGAAACATGTAACACGGCTGAAACACGTAATAAACTTATTATTCAAATTACTTACGGTCACCTTTACAACAATTTTTATTCTTTGAATGGAGAACCAGCTGAAAATAATGCGCGGACAACATTCCCCCCCACCCTCATTCCCCATACCACTCAAGTTAGTGATTGTGAAATAAATATACATTGTATCTTTAAAGATACATTATGGGAGATAAGATAAAGAGTTGGCAGTTCTCACTATAATAGTGCTGAAAATTTCAGTCAAATTGATCCACTATGAGCCGAAAACGAAGCGGGTGAAATCTACATAGCCTCGGTCATCATTACTAAAATGATTAATATAAACACTATAGTCTCGATTATCCAATTTAAAAATTTAATTTCAATGGCATAAAGGAATCTAATCCAGCCAACATCGAAGGTTAGCCTTGACACCGAGAGTTTATTATGGTGTGAATAAGTTAATTAATGTCTAATTGATAATTTAGATAACATTTCAGGCCTAAAGAAAAACTCGTAATAGGCAGATTTTGCTCTTGCATGATGCATGTTTAAACAAACATTTGAAATCTTCACCTCTCCATAAAAATATAATTTTCGATCTTCCGTGATTTGAATATAGGCCTACATTTACACCGTCGTTTAAAATTAAATTGCACAGAAACATCCTCATCGTCATTTTCAAGGAGTGTTCTACTGCTGGAACACAATGCTATGCTCTACGATGGGTCAATTCTTGGATTTTCAAAATAAGGTCAGTCTCGGGATTAGGTCTAGTAAGCATGGTTGAAAAATCGGGATTCGAACACTGACGTTCCATTCCTTGTTCAAGCATCCTTCCAAGTCCTGTCTGTTGTAATATTCTACTTTCTAAATGAAAAAGAGAGCCACGCCAATCGTGGAAATGCCCCCACTCGCAAAAAAAAACAGCCACTGACAGACACTTCCGCAAAAGGAGAACTTCGAGGTTGAAAAAATGTTACAAGGAAACTGGAATTATTTAACCCCTACCCTGTTCACAAGCTTTTCATAGTACATCTCTGGAATAGAAAGTCCGACAGCGTTAAAAATCAATAGGATTCATCCTCTCAATATTCCACATTAAATTTGAAAAACAATACAACGGTTAATCTTCTCATTATCTCAAAGTTACATAAGTTTGTTAAAAACTATGGCCTCCATCGTCTTAAGCAATTCGGGAAGGCGACAACTCCAGATAGGAAGGTCGCGGAACGCTAAATATCGATAGGGGGTTGGAAGTTTCAGTTATTGTAAGCGTTCTCCCTTTCACGCCCCATTGCTTCACTCCCAATTGTAAAAAATAAAGATACATTGTATGTTAAAACCTGTAGCCTCAATCGCGATAATAAGGTTTTCGGAAATGACGATGTGGGTGACGACTAGTGAAATTACAAATCCTACATTATAGCTAACTGAATTGAAATAAAAATTATACCTCATGTTAACCCCTTATTGACCTGGATTCTCTCTCTCTCCCTCTCTCCCTCTCTCTCTCTTCTACAAGGTTACTAGTAATTCATAGGATTAATTAGACAACCAACATTATGTCTTACTTGGACTCAAAAGATAAAACAATTGAGATTTATGTATAATGCGTGTGTAGGCTAGTGGAATGCACATCGATTATTAATCGTTTCTTCCATTTCAAAAGAATTGTTTGATGATCTGAAAGAGAATGAAATGGCCGCCCAACATGCAAGCTGTTAGAACATGGCGTCTTGCTATGTTCATCTAACGACCAAGACTTGATAATATAGTGGCACAGGGTGAGCTTTATTAAGATTAGGTGATTAATATTTGATAAAGATGATGAAAATAATAGTTTATGACAAACAAGGGAATAATATCATATAGAAAGCTTGTCATCAGTTTTACCGTTACATGTTGTGTACCGTTTAAAGCATGACCGTCATGCTCACAGTTTTAATGAATTAATTCCAACACTCATATGTTTTCTCTTTGAAGTAGATTTATTAGAATGAATAAATGTTTTTAAAAAGTAAAAATGGCATAATGAATTCAGGGTGGGTACATTACTTTTGATAAGAGTGGGTGCAAACTAGTTTGGCGTGAGCGAAGCGATTCCAGAAAAAAATGGACCTTTTTTTACCGCTTTACCAGAATAGAGAGAAATTCGGGTTAGCGTCATTTCGGCACTAACATATGGTTAATTTTATTTCAATAATTCGCTAGCGCCTTGTGGTCTTTAGCAGTGAGAGAAAACTGTGAGACCCGGAGAAACCCCACGCTTTTGGACAGGCTTTATCATGTACAACCGGGGAGTCGAAACCACGCCAGCTGACTCAATGATACAGCGCGCATGTGTTAACCATTCAGCCATCCACCCCCTTTCCCAGAATACATGTAAACCCATGGTAAGTGAACTAAAAGGGAAGATATAAGAAAAGAAATTCAAAGAAATTCATTCTTAGATATATAGCTGTTCGAATCTTGATATATGTGTACAGATATACTTCTATGTTGATTGCTCTTGTTGAGATTTTATAACAGGCAAAGTTGGTATACAAAAGCACATGTAAATATGTATGAACGAACGACCAGCTGAGTCGATTGATGCCAAAATAAATTCTTAAGGCAATACTTGAATTAATTTTAATTATCCAAATGATCGATCTCCGCCTCAAGCAGTTTTTGAATATCCCTCAAGGCGAAAAAAAGCACTGTTCCGAGGGTCCAGATTATTTGGGTAATCGCATTATTAGGAGAACTGTAAATAAGGATAAAATGTATGCCATTCTAAGTTTATGGAGAATTGACCAAAAAAGCCATAAAGGAAGGGAGAGGTGTGCGCTCAATATTTCGTTTCTATTCATGCAAATTATATGTTAAATTCATTGAAACTAATGTTTTTGTGGTCTTCAACCAACTGTCTCATAAATTCTTCGCCTGAATTTCTCTCGTCTGTCCATCCTCTTTTGATGATTAATCCATTTACAGTATTATAATTCAATTCGTCTGTCGTCTAAATTTTCTGCCTTTCTATCAAGTCGTTTCTTTATTAATTTAATAGCAACCATGAACTATGGATTTTCCATCTTGTCTCCTCAAACAAATGCCCCGTTCTATGTGTATATACACACATGACAGAGCTGGTCGCTAATTATGCACTTTCATGAGACCGGGGTAATATTGCCTAATATAAATCCACTCGAAGAATTTATGATATTGAATAAAACTAAGAACTTTTGTTTGATGCTAAAGTTTCAAACGAACGCTTTTCCTGTGTGTTGAAATAATAAAAATTCCGTTTCTGTGATATGAAATAAATTAGGAATCGTTGTGCACAAAATCATATTTTTCTTTCAAACGACGTTTGTGTCTGGGTTACAACAGTTCATATTTGACTAAACGTTTCAACGATAATTAAGAGTGCCGACTTGAATCCTTTTGGGCTTGCGTCGATAGCACAGTAAATAGAATCCTTCCATAATGGGAACTGTCTTCGAACTTACACGTGCTTTATCTACTGATATAATTATTGACTAATTAATTAAAACAAATTAAATAACCCCCCCCCCCCCCAAAAAAAAACAACAAAAAAAACAACAACAAAAAAAACAAAAACAACCAACAAACAAATCAAAAAGAAAGAAACAAGATAAATAGGAGTTTTTTTTTTATTTATTTATTTACCGGTACCTTAAAGGTTAGGCCCTATATATAGCCTACTATGAATAATGTCGCGTCTGCATAAAACTTTAATTTCCTGATTTTCCGAAAAAAGAAATGTAAAATATTCTAATTAAAAAATTTAAATGTCATAAAATATCATTTGGACATTGGAATTTTTATACTTTAACGTACAAATAACCATGCAATACTTAGTATTAAGCCTACGGATAATTAGGTGGGTAGGCCTAATCCAAAGTGAAACGGGAAAACTGTACGTCAGCAGCACGCAAATGGCTGTCGCGCTATACCACTGTGCCATATTTTGGACATGCTGAATAAATTGATTGTCCAATGTGGACGAAAATGAAAAAGAAAATTATCTGTGTTCCGCATTGCTTAACGTTTTAAATAATATCGGAGAACTATGTCTAAAAACTCAGAGATAAAGGGGACACTACTCTAGCAGATGGCACTATTTCTTCCTTTGGCGTACGAGAGTACAATTTATGCAGAACTGAAAAATGGTTTTATTTTGTTCTCATTGAAGTGGCAGCTAATATTCAAGCGATTTGATAGGTATTTAAATTTATTTTGATTAAATGACGATATAATATATATTGCAAAATGGCTCTGACGGATTGTTTTTCTTTTGTAATCCATTTTCTTTGATAAACAAACATTTCACATGTGCTCGGATTTTTTCCTTTCACTACCGCCACTGTTTATGTTATGAATATGAATGCGATTATTTAATCAAAGCAACAAATAATCTGTTGCTTTGATTATCTCCCCCCACCCCTTCCCACCGGTTCAGTAACGCATCTCAAAGTAATAATTGATTAACCGTTATAATATTATTGACATAACATGTGATACACAGTGCAGCAAATGCCTTATCCTTATAATTCAAAATAACTCTAGTTTATCTATAATATAATATGTATTGTTACTATTAGGCTACAGTGTCGACTGGGATGTCATTAAGGAAGTTCGTAGCCGAACAGGAACTAAATTACAATGTACTGTATGCCTTTGTACATATTATATATATACAGGGTATAATCAATTGTCTTGAATCTCTGGGTCAAATATTCTTTTGTTTCATTTTGATTGTAATGTAGGCTAGCACTGGATGTAGCCTATATCAGTGTTTGCCTGTAGGCCTATGTAGGCTAAAGATATCAATAAACAGAGGGTATTCTGAAACAAATAATAAATAAAAGATTATTTGACATGATTTAAAGTGTACAAACTAAACCAAAAGATAACTGCAATCATCCAGATTTGTGAAATAGAATATTACAGGTACTTTAAGAAATTTATCCCCCCACCTCAAAGAAGCAGGTAAGAACTAAATCTGCCTATTGCTAGCTGTTTTTATTCACATGACAAGCCAATAATCAACTTTCTAGGCAATCAGTTGGTGTCAATTTTCAATGGATTGAAACTCGGGCTCTATACAATAATTAATACTGTTCTTTTATTTAAAAATGGATATTTGAGACTTTGTTTATTTATCGTAACAATGGTACATGTATTTGATAATTAAGATTTCAAAGAGTCAAAGGCTGATAAGTTGAAATGAGGTCATTTTGACTGAAATTCTCAACATACTGTATTCTGTTTATCATTATCTCTTTTAAACTAGCAATAACAGCCAGCTCTTTATCCAAAACTTTTGCAATTCATCTGTTCTCATTTTAGCAAGTTAAATCCACTAATACAGTAAACATCAAGTTCACTGAAATCATGACTACCCTACCCAGCTATTTCTCTGAACAATATAGATTACTGGCTGCAATCTTATAAGAAATTTTTGTATTTTTTTAGTTCCAAATTTCGTTTTGTTTGTCTTTAAACTACACTAAGATCTGGAAGATCATAGGGTCAAAAGCTGCTTGTATGACCCCTGACGCGACATCTCATACATGGGGAATTTCCCGCGTGGTTTCCACCTTGTCAGTGGAGCAAGACAGACAAGGTACAATGGCAAGGGACAGTCATTTGGATAGGACAGAAAACAAAAGTCCTTTGTACACATTGGTATGCACGTAAAAGATCCCTTGGCAGTTGGAATTCAATATGGGAGCAGTGAGTAGCACCAATGTTCGAGCAAAATTTCCCTCATCATAGCACACCAAAATTTGTCAGTCTTCATTAGCCCTGTCAGAGCAGAAGAGTACGAAGTTAAACCTCATATTATTTCTTGATAGTATATAATGAATTTCTCACATGCCCATGGAGTTTACTTTGGGGCAGCAAGACTGACCAGATTACTTGAACTATAAAAAGTAAACCAGCACATTACAATTAAAGCCTCAGTATTCCAGAATAAAAGTTTTTGTAATATAATTGGTAATAGTCACTTGAATCCAACCTTTCATCTTCTATCCACCTTTATTGGCCAAGCCGATGCAGAAGATATTGATGTTTAAGTTAACCCCATTTTATTTCATGTATTCTTGAAGTTTGTTAAATATCACTAGAAATAAATTCTTTAAACTATTTGCTTATTTTCTTATCTGAGATTGAAATGAAATGGGGTTTAAGCTAACTTTCTACAACCAGGCTAATGCAGACAAACATATATGTACAGCATACAGGGTTGAACTCCAGGCCAGCTATTAAGGGATCTTTTACATGTACCCAGGACCTTGGTTTTCCATCTCAAGCTGTCTGTCCTGTGCTGTTGTCAAGGGAATCAAGGGATTTACATAGGCCAAGCCTGTTCTCCAATCCTATTCAGATATCCTGAATAAAAATATTGTTTTAAAAAAAAGTCTTGGATTGAACCTATGATGCATCTGTCAGCGAACCAGCGCAGTACTCATTGAGTCAGCATGGCTTCCACCTTAAGTTTGAATACATGGTGTTACCACTAGTGTTGACAGTAGTCTAATTGTTGGTAGAGATGGGCTATTCAGTCGATGAATAACCTGGGGTAGTAAATAAACATGGGCATTATTATTCACAAACTCGAGAGAAACAATTGATTGCCGATATCTCATTCATTGATTGGAATTACATGTAAATATAGACTTTTCATTATCTGTCTTGTGCCATATTTCCCTCTTCTCCTTGCTATAGAAATCAATGGCACCCCCCCCTTGAGGCAAGTACGAAGGTTTAAGAACACTTGTTTTGTCGCATGTCTTGCGTATTGATCTCTCTTCTGTCTCTATCTATCATTGGCGACTGTATGATTAGAAAAACTTGTCAAGAAATTTGCTGTTTGAATTACCCCGTGTCCTAGGGTGGTGAGAGATAGAAGGGAAGTATTGATACAACTGCTAGAGGAGCGGAACTTTGATGTTTTTCTCTCGATCTGTCTTCAGTGCCACTTTATATTTCCTGATCCTATATTATCATTTCTCTCAAGTACTTTTATAGTATTTAATCAATAGATATAATAGGGTTTTTTTTCAAGTTATTTTAGCACTTCTGCGCAGGGCCGTATCTAGTAGTTTTTTTTCAAATTATTTTAGGACTTCTGCGCATGAAATATACATGTACTTAGCTTTATTTGAAATTGGTGTCTATGCTGCATTGACAAATTCTCTATTGCAATATTCATTCGATCAAACATACTGTATCAATTTTAGTGTAAGCTTTACAGAATAGATACGAATCCAAAATAAGACACAGAGATGCTTTCCCATTATTATTTTGGCCATTGCATTTATTGTACACTACTCCACCCCTTTTCTAAGTCTCAATGTGAACATACTTCATTATTCACTGAAAATGAATGAAAAATTTTATGATGAAAAACCTCATATTTATTGTAATTGAATGAAATTTTTTTATGAATGAACTACTTCATTATATATAAATCAATTTAAAAAAAAATTATAATAGCATTTAGATACTATATTTATGAATACATTGAAAATGTTTGTTTGATAATCATCGGTTACATTTCGTACCTTACGGGGATTCTTCTAAATTTGTCTTATCTGTTTCGGTTGTTACGTAATCTAAAGAATGAGTTTATGAATTTCTTTTTATCCTACTCAACTACCAATATGGCCTACATAATAAAATGAATTAAAAGGTTATTTTTTATTGGTTAAATTGATTGAGAGGCATAGATTTTATTCTGCTAGATCAAGAAAAGATTTGATAAAATCGACAAACAGTTAGTTGACTTGAGGCCAATTGCAAACATTTGTATTAGAAGTTGTTGGCTTATTTCAGTCTTTTGAAACTGGTAAATTGAAGAAAATGACTTCAACATTTTTTACATAAATGAATGACACAGTCTAAGTTTATCACTTTGACGTTGTCAGAAGAGAAAATTAAAAATTCCTGTAAAGTTTGCCTAAATTGCTTCAGCTGAAATGTTTTTTTTAAGGGTGAAATAATTAAACTGCACGTTGTGACTTCAAGATAAAGATGGTATTTTTTATTTACTCAAAGAACTCTTGGAGAAATGGTTGTTGCCGTTATTGGCTAGGATAACGATGTTAATTATGTTGTTGTAAATTTAGAAATTGTAATTGTCTACATATGTACATTACTATATGTAATTACTAAAACTCCTCCCTGTTTAAGGATAATATCTATGCCATATATAATTTACATTTGATCCGGGGAGTTTGATTGCCAAATGATAAGTTCGTGTGGTTTTGATTCCCTGGTTGTATGGGTTTTCTCGGGCCCTCTGGTTTCCTCCCACTGCTAAAAACTCCTACATGAAAGCGGATATTGGAATTAAAAACCGTATTTTAGTCCCAAAATGACGTAGTTTGTGTTGAGTGAACGTTAAACCCCATTTCTCTATACATGTACATGTATATATATTTGATCCTATATATCACAAGTCGGGTCTACTGGTAAAGGGGTGGGTGGGTGGGTGGTTGATTTGGGTGGGGGAGGGGGCCTATGATCCAATGTCTTCGCTTTAGATCAGCAGGTCTGTCATTGAATCAAGTGGCATGGTTTCTATCCCAGAGTGTTCAGGACAAAGAGAAAGGTCGCTTGTGCCAACCTTGTGGGAATAATTCAAATATTTGAAACAAACGATAGATGAATTAAAATTAGTTTGAAAATGTTTTTACTCAAAATATATCATCATCATATGGTACAGTTTTTACATGGGAAGGTATATCTTTATTTACTGATGATATGTCATGTATGTGAAGATTTTCAACTCCCACCCAAGTCAGATCAATCAAACTGGGCCAACAGTGGACATTTTACCACTTTTATACTCTTGTATCAGTCTGGCATTTATAGTAGGTTGTGTCATTCATTTATAATTTATTTATTTTGTTAATGTAAAACAAGTTTGTTGCTGGTATTTATATAAAGTTGTGTCATTCATTTACAATATTCAGTTATTTCCTTAATGTCAACATTAAAATTTATTTCTGTCATTTATACTAAATTTTGTTGAGAAAACGGAGAGGTTATTGGACAGGTGACCTTACGCCTGTCACGTGACTCAATGACAGGCCTTTTAATCTAAAGTCAGACCATTCTGACACCCATTCCCTGACTTACATAGTACTTCATATACATAAACAGTAGATCCTACTTGTACAGCCTTTGAATCGAAACCATGCCACTCAACTCAATTACAGACTTTTTGATCTGCCACCCAGCCCCTTGGCTAGTTGATACATGTACATGCATGTATGTAGATATCAATACAGCTGTCTAGTCATTCGAATGGGATGAAAAACCAAGGTCCCATGTACACATTGGCGTGCACGTAAAAGATCCATTGGCAGTTGGAATTAGATATGAATAAGAGTATGCCATAGTGACGCTACCCAGCCAAAAATTGCCTTATAGCACACTCTGTTGCGTAGGTCCGGCATTATTAGCCCAGTTGAAGCACAACTGTAGGACATTAAACCTCAGCTCATTTCATTTTTCATCAATACTTTTAAGGTACCCTACAATGTATATTCGGACACAGATTGATAGGGTTATATGGTGTATATTACACTCTTACAAGAAATTATAGATTTTGTTGTGATTTACCTCATGTCACCATCCAAAACTGTGTTTTCCATACCAGATAATTGATATTTTGTAAATATGACACCAAAATAGAGCTGATTCTTCGATACATCACTGCTATCTGATATATCCTGACACAAGAATGCTTTTAAAAGAATTCACTTGATTAAGGTAAGTCTATCTTTAAATCAAGGTGAAAACAATGGTGCATTTTTATATTGAATTAGTTGATTTGTCTAATATAAATATCGACACATGTACCGGTGCAGACTTTGATGCTTATTATTCCCGGCCTTGAAAACCGTGTTGATGAGGAAGAAGGCATATAAATTTATTATGAACTGAAATACAATAGGTCATACCTGTACCTGTACAAATCAGTTAATGAGGTTATGAGTCTGTGTGCAGTGGACGATCGAGAGTTGGGGTTTGGGAGGTCCAAACCCCACCCTACTCAGCTATATAAAAAATAATTTGTAAAACAACATTTTATGAGAAAAGTCGTATGCTTTATCATCAAATGTTGGGATGGGTTGGTCATTCAAAGCTCGAGATAATGATATCGACATGTGATCACAAGTAATGCTTTGAATCACAATGTGATCCTATTATAAAAATTGAGATCAAACTCAAACTGGGTGTTGGATTTCTGTCTTTAAAAAGCTCAATGTTTACATGTATGCCTACATAATTGTTAACTGTAAAATGTCCTTAACAGGAGACTAGTAACCCCCTCCCAAACTTTTTAGGTGACCCCATGGGTTTTTGTCTGGAACCTCCTGTTTCCGTTTACTGCTAAAACCCTTGTTGCCCTAAAAGTATCCATTGTGTTAACCCCCATTTTTATACGCCCACATTTTCATGTGGACGTATATTGTCGTCGCCCCTGTTCGTCCGTCCGTCCGTCCGTCCATTCACAATTGTTTGTGAACAGTCTACAGGTCACAATTTTTATCCGATTTCAATGAAACTTAAAACATAGGTTTATCACCCTAAGATCTCGGTTCCTTTCGATATTGGCATGTATCGGACTGTAACTTCATGGGTTATGGCCCCTGATTGTACGAAAAATCACGTTTTTTAGCTTGTGAACAGTTTAGAGGTCACAATTTTGAACCGATTTGGACGAAACTTGAAATGCATGTTTATAACCCAAAGACCTTGGTTCCTTTCGATATTTGCGCCAATCGGATCGTAACTTCCTGAATTATGGCCCCTGATTGTCCGAAAAATCGCCCTTTTTAGCTTGTGGTCCCTCTGGAGGTCAAAATTGTTATCCGATTTAAAAAACCGTTTGATTATATCACCGTTCCATGGTTATGAAGGTTGAGTTCGAATTTCGTGAAAATCGGACCAAAATTGACGGACAAAATGGCCGCCATTTGTACGCGAATAATGTGAAAATATGTTAAATCAAAGTTGTGAACAGTGTAGAGGACACAATTTTGAACCGATTTGGATGAAACTTGAAATGCATGTTTATAACCCAAAGATCTTGGTTCCTTTCGATATTTGCGCCAATCGGATCGTAACTTCCTGAATTATGGCCCCTGATTGTCCGAAAAATCACCCTTTTTAGCTTGTGGTCCCTCTGGAGGTCAAAATTGTTATCCGATTTAAAAAACCGTTTGATTATATCACCGTTCCATGGTTATGAAGGTTGAGTTCGAAATTCGTGAAAATCGGACCAAAATTGACGGACAAAATGGCCGCCATTTGTACGCGAATAGTGTGAAAATATGTTAAATCAAAGTTGTGAACAGTGTAGAGGACACAATTTTGAACCGATTTGGATGAAACTTGAAATGCATGTTTATAACCCAAAGATCTTGGTTCCTTTCGATATTTGCGCCAATCGGATCGTAACTTCCTGAATTATGGCCCCTGATTGTCCGAAAAATCACCCTTTTTAGCTTGTGGTCCCTCTGGAGGTCAAAATTGTTATCCGATTTAAAAAAACGTTTGATTATATCACCGTTCCATGGTTATGAAGGTTGACATGAATTGTGTGAAAATCGGACCAAAATTGACGGACAAAATGGCCGCCGTTTGTACGCGAATATTGTGAAAATATGTTATATAAAGGTTGTGGACCTTATAGAGGTCACAATTTTGAACCGATTTTGATGAAACTTGACATGTATGTTTATAACCCAAAGATCGTGGTTCCTTTAGATATTTGCGCCCATTGGATCATAACTTCCTGAATTATGTCCCCGGATTGTCAGAAAAATCGCTTTTGTTCGCTTTTGGTCCCTCTGGAGGTCAAAATTATTATCCGATTTAAAAAAACGTTTGACTATATCACCGTTACATGGTAATGAAGAGAGAGTTTGAATTACGTGAAAACCGGACTAGAATTGACGGACAAAATGGCCGCCGTTTGTACACGAATAGTGTGAAAATATGTTATATCAAGGTTGTGGACCCTATAGAGGTCAAAATTTTGAATCGATTTTGATGAAATTTGACAGGTATGTTTTAAACCCAAAGATCTTGGTTCCTTTCGATATTTGCGCCCATCGGGTCATTACTTCCTGAATTATGTCCCCTGATTGTACGAAAAATCACCCTTTTTAGCTTGTGGTGCCTCTGGAGGTCACAATTATTATATGATTTAAAAAAAAAACGTTTGATTATAAAAACCAAACAAATTCTAATGATTTTCTGATAATTCCTTAATATGCGACAATTCTTGTTGACTGCCCGGACGATTTGGCTGCTGTGTGGGCGTATGTTTCGTTGCCTGGCAACCTATTTTTCTTTTATTTCTCAGCAATCCTTTCGGAGTGAGTGAAAGAAATGGGGTTTAACGTCCACTTGACACAAACAAGGTCATTTCTAGGCTAACATACATGTATGGGTCAATCAGTTGTGTTTCAACAATTCACTTGCGTGTAGGGGTCTTTAGCAGTGGGAAGAAACCTGAAGACTTGAAGAAACCGTACAATGTTGGACAGGTTACCCTACTCCTTGTCATGTACAACTGGAGAATCAAAACTACACCAGTTGACTGCATGACAGACCTTATGATACAATGAGCGTGCACGCTAACTGTTCGTCCTTCCCAACTTCAAACAAGCCTGTACCACAAGCCTGTTGAAATGTACATTAGTCTTCTAAAGTAGACTTTGAGATGTATTTTGGAGAATCAGATATTAATGACATCATTAAAGCAACTCAGATAGTCACATGCATTAGATTGTGATCAGTAAAAAGCTAAAAGTAGCCTTTATCTCAAATTAACTAGATTCTTGATCACTGTACAAGAGACAGTTGGTTAAGACGGGCGTGACACAAAGAGATGTTCACACACTGTCTTATCATTAATTACGGAAATAATGTGTCAAAGTTTAGACAGGAACGTAATGAAGAGACTATTCAGAGATGGTAATACTCAGTGGAATTAAGGGCAATAAATCAATAGAAATAGACTATGGCTTTTAATGACAACTTTTAAAAAAAAAAAGAAAAAAAAAAGAGATTTCTCAGCTTCACTTGAACAATTATCTGATCAATTCTGATCTTGGTTCCCCAAAAAAGCCGTAAGTTTGTTTTCATGGTTACCCTACGTTTCCACATCACCTTGTTAGAAGTCCAGTATGGTTATTATTTAATGTTTGAACCATATACATTTCCTACATGTATTATATTCCGTGAGATTTTTCAGCGTGGTTTGGTTGTTTTGTCAGTGGTGCATGATGGAGGGCACGTCAAGCAACAGTGTCCTATATAGTTGCTTGAATGTTATAAAAAAGCAAGATTGCGTGTTAAATTTGATGTTTATCTAAATGAAGCCTTGGCAGTTGAAATTCATTGAAGAGCAGGCAGAAAAACTGCAGTCTGAAGCCAAATTTTCCCTCATATAGCACATTGCATATATAGCACACCCACCATCTCTTTAGGATTTCAACCGTTTTTCATTTCAAATCTCAAAATGACCTAACCACCAATAGTGTGATATTGAAGTACCAATAAAAGTACAGCAAAAAAATGTTAACTAATTAGCTATGTGAGAAATGGAGTTTAACGTCCACTTGATACAAATTAGGTCATTTTGGGACTAACATCCACTTGCATGTAAGGGTCTTTAGTAGTGGGAGGAAAATGGAGGATCTGGAGAAAACCTACGAGGTTGGACAGGCCACCCTACTCCTTGTCACATACAACAGGGGATTCGAAACCACGCCAGTTGACTCAATGACAAACCTTATGATACAGCGTGCACATGCTAACCATTCAGCCATCCACCCCCCCACCCCTCACCCCCACAAAAGGAGAGAAGTGATGGTAGGTGTTCCAGATGGATTCCACATCTATCCATCCTTCATGTTTGATAACCATAACCTTAAAGAATAAGGCCCCCAAAATAACTCAGTTTACGGTACCTTATCGACTCTATATTTTTTTTAGCCTAAATCACCTATACCCTAAAACTTTCTTTTAATCGTTTCTAGGGCCTATAGTATAAATCTCTCCAATACTGAAATTTCAACAGTCCAAAAAGTTATCAATTTCATTTCAAATAAATTAATCGCAATTTCTTGTACTGAAAGTCTTTAATAAGAACATTTCCTTGGATGTCCAATATGATGTACTAAATAAACTTGTCAAAGAGCATTATCAAAAACAGACTAATTGATTATGTTTGAACAATATAACTTTTCCCCCAATTTAATATTCAAAAAAAAAAAAACTTTGTTAATCAATTAGTTCTATACTATGTGTGTATTGTTTCGTGTGACATCACACTAATGAAATATATATATATTATGTATACTGTAAACTTAGTATCGAGAAATTTCTGTGAGAAATCGTCAGTTGGGAAGTAAAGAGAGTATTGAGAAAGTGCTTGCCGTGAAGAACGAATGTTTGCTCTAGGCTTTGTTCTGATGAGTGTTGCACGGCATATTTAATTGACATTGATAATATTGAGTCTAATATTAGGTGCTCTTCGATCTTCAATGGAAACAAAGCCATGGTTTTTATAAAAACACATTCCTGACAGTGTACAAATTGTCTGCTCCAAAAAATGGATGTGGGATTTATTGTAATAAGTATTTGAGATGTTTTGAAAACGAAAAAATGGTTAAAAATTAATATTATTTGTCATAAGTGTACGATATATTATGGCATCATGGCGTTAAATTGAATTTGATTTACTGGTAATAAGATACCGAAATGTCATGAAAAACTAAAAAATTATTAATAAATAATATTATGGCAGTATGGCATTAAAATTGGGTTATAGTTATAGATTTTTTCAAGCTTTTCATTTTTTACAGTGATCTTGGGAGTGTGGATGTGAGGAGAGAATTGTACACAAAGCCCTATTTAATTTGAATAAAATATTTATTTTATCTGTTTCTCACATTGCTACAGAGTACTACATGCAGGTGATACAATATTATATCCTTTGACCATTAACTTTGATATGATTTTGCACAATATAAGAACTCAGTAAATTATTATTATTATTACTTAAGTAATGGGTATAAACCAGTTTTTATAATTGGAGTTGTTTTGTACAATATGTGTCTCTAATTAGTTCATGCTTTGCTGGTGTAACCACTGTTAGCAATGGCATCTTCCATTTTTCTTCAGAGTTTTTTTCTTTTGTGATTGCATTGTGATGTAATTAAAAATGTTTGTCAGACCTCTCCTACGTGACATAATTGTTAGACCTCGAGCGTGTCATGTCATGAATTGGAAATGGAAACTCATTATAACGTGCATGTATAATTATCAGATGTGCAATTAGCAAATAGAAATTCTGTAATGAGATATTTGTAACAAGTCTCTTGAAATTGGGGAGGCGAGTATTGCTCCAGAAGATGTCCAAATGCAATTTTTGTTTCCTGTGTTGGAGAGTGATTGAGTAATAATGAACCAGGCTGATTATTTTTCATTGTGATTCCAGAAATAAAGTTATTGATTTCCAGTCTTTTTAAGACCAAAATTTTTCAAGATATTGAATAATTTGAATAAGCCGAAATGTAGTGGCCAAGAAATTTCCTTTGGGTTTTTTTTAAGGGGTTTCTCCCTGTCGGTGGTGCAAGACAGACAGCTTTTGGAAGGAAAAGAATCTAGTAATTCGGATGTGACAAAAACCAAGGTCTTGTGTATTTGCAAGCATTAGCAATGCTGTTCATAGCACATTTACGTTTTCCTGTTGGTGCCAAAACGAAGAACGTTAAGACACCATTTAATTTTATTTTGACTGCAATATCAGTATAATACGTATATCCTACCAGAGCTTTAGTCAGTTCTGTTTAATATAGTTTATTTATATTTGATAGTGGGCGGCACCATGTTGTGGTCTGTTATTGATTCAAGTGGAGTTTCTCCATGTCTTCCGGTTTCCTCCCATTGTTAAAGTGGTGGGTGGGGGGATGGTCAAATGGTTAGCACGCTGTATCATAAGGCCTGTCATTGAATCAACTGGTGTGGTTTTAAATCCCTGGTTGTGCGTGACAAGGAATAGGGTCGCCCGTCCAACCTCGTGTGATTTCTCTGTGCTGTCCGCTTTCCTCCTACTACTAAAGACTCCTACACGCAAGCGAATTATTGATATAACATTAAACCATATGTAAGTCCTGAAATGACCTGGTTTGTGTCGAGTGGACGTTACACCCCATTTCTCTCTCTCACACATTGTTAAAGTCCGCCACACGCAAGCAAATTATTGAAATATAATTGACCCATAAGTTAGTCCTGAAATGACATAGTTTGTGTTAAGTCGATGTTTAACCCATATGTTAGTAACTGAAATAAGCAGTAAATTTGTAGGTGACATTACAGCAGAACTTTTTAATATTTTTATGTAAATTCATTTATGTGTCAAAGCTGTTGTTTCAATTCATATTAGCCAGTCTTGAATGGCAGGCAGTGGAATTGACTGGCTGGAGATCTTACCTGTCACACAATTTATAGGCATTAGAATTTCAAAGAAATCAACATTAAAACACAATACATAAAGTTAAATTTATTGTAAAAATAACTTAGAGTATATATTTTACAGATTGGTGTAATGATGCTAAGGTTGGCATATTCTGAGAAGTAACACAATATGGCAAGATTTTTTTTTAAGTGGAAGCCCTGGTATTTACTGATTAAATGTTTGCTCTTGTTTTTTTCTAAATCTGTAACACATAGTTGTGTGAAATAAACAATTAATTAGTTAACACAGGTTTGAATGGATTAAGTATGTTGATTGTGTAATTAGCAGTGTTAAATAGCAATGGAGTAACTTGAAGTTTGTGATTGTCATTTGAGGCATTGAGCAAACCCTTGCAAACTATGATTTTCTGGAAGTTATCTATTTCTCAAAGGGATATCAGCCCAGAAAGGGTTCAATTTTCTGTTCAGTATTTACAGATCTGTGATGAATCTAAAAATTATCAACAGCAACCACAGACAATATTTTCAGACGCCAGTGCCACATTACAATCTTCACCAAAATCTTTTGATGAGCCTCTTACAACCTGATTGAATTCCAGCTGGGAGATATTCCATATCACTCGGGTCTGCCGTTTCTGTACAGAGGGTTGGGTTGTCGAGTGCTCTAACCCATGTACGGTACTTTAGTAGTTCATAAGGTGATGGTTTTGACAGATTCCAAGCTTGTACATGTATGCGACAAGGAAAAGGATTACCCAAAGTTATTCGGTTTCCTCCCACAGCTAAAAGGATCCATATGTGCAAGTAAAGTATTGAAATGAAATTATACCAAAATGAACTAGTTTGTTTTGAGCTGACGTTAAACCCAGTTTCCCCTTTCTTATCTGTACTATTTAAATCTTTGTTTTTAATCACCAATATTAAAAAGGAATTTAATTAATATTCCAATGTATTATAAAGGTCATAGTTTCTTATCTATATGTTAAACGATGTTCTGTTTTTAACTAATTAAAACACCATGTCAAGCTATGAGAATAGAAAAATAAAGTTGCCTTGATTAACTGATTGTTCCAATGACTGATTTCATGTTGATTGCATGATAATTGCTTTGACAATGGGGATGAAATGACGATTGATAATAAGGAAGGAGCGAGTGATAACTTATTTTAATGATCAGATAATCACTGTCGTGAATCATCTTATTAATTACTTGTTAATTACATTAGTGATTAGACTGGCATTAAATTCATTTTCTTCAAATTAATAAGGAGTTCCTGACGTATTGTATGGTAAATTAATCCACAATGTATAGATTTGAAACTTGAGCAGCTGAATATGGTACTGTATATTTTTAGCTACAGCAACTCAGTATGGTAGATTTGAGGCTGGAGGACCTCAATACTGAAGATTTGAAACTTGAGCAACTACTCAATAAGTTATTGTAGATTTGAAGCTAGAGCAATTGTATACTGTAAATTTGAAGCTTGAGCAACTCAATAGTACTGTAGATTTGAAGCTCAAGCAACTGAATGCTGAAGATTAGTAGCTAGAGCAACTCAGTACTGAAGATTTGTAGCTGGAGCAACTGCACAATGCTGTAGATTGAAGCTTGAGTTACTCAGTAGGGCTACTATAGATTTGAAACACTTCAGTACTGTCGAACTCCATGTATTCAGATATGCAAGGCACATGCCATCTCTGAATTCCACAAATGTATTCAAATGGCACCCATTGTGTACTCTACTCATGATGCAGTGTTGAAATACATGTTGTCTTGTCATTTCATATTACAAGCTATATAAGATGTCAATTTCTTTGATCTATATTTTTTTCAGGTAAATAAATTAAAATATATACATTTTGTCACTTGTGTGTAAGTTTTTGATTGTTTTTAATGATTTATCGTTATTTTAACAGGTTATTTTCTGATTGATACAAGTGAAGAGCTTTGTGGTTTAACCATGTGATATGGGGTAAGTCATTTCATACAATTTAAGGATAAAATGATTACTTTCACCAACTATATGTATTTTATTAGGAAAATGAATTACAAAATGAAAGATCAGTAGTTGTGTGAATATCTGTGAAAGGTCAGTCTTCAGACCAGGATTTGGTTCCATATACTTGATAATCTTCTTTTCTTTCCTTGTTCTTCTTGGGAGCCACGGTGGCTCAGTGAGTATTATATTGGCTCAGTAGCTCGTGTTTGATCCAAGTGTTGTCGTTAGGATATCCAGTTTGGTTTCCCCTTGTCAGTGGTGTAGGACCGAGGGCCTTGCAAGGGACCACTGAAGCCTGATGTACACATTGGCATGCATGTGCATACTGTATTAGCTATACATGTAAGTTACAAGTACATGTGTAGGAGCAGAATGTTAACCCCATTTATTTCTTGTTCTTCTTGGACGATGCTCTTCAAAATTAGTCTGTGACTGCTGATTTCAGAATGATCGACATGAAATCTGACATACTTGTTCTTTGGTTTGACGTAATTGTTGATAGGACATAATTCCAATACTGCTGCAATCAAAGTATATTTTACACTCATACTTTTTTTCGCAGTGGCAGTGGATAAACTTTTGCGCACACACACACTAATATGAACACGAATTGATGCTTTTATATTAAGCCCAATATTCTTAGGATGGACATGATTTTTGATATGACATCATAATTTCAGGATGGCCTCTGATCAAATTATATAATACGCTTATACTTTTTTTTCACAGTAAAATCTCCTGTATCAAGAAAGTATAAAATTTTGCTCACACACACTAACATGAACACAAATTACTGCTTTAAAATTAAGCCTAATAATCCTTCATATCGGCTTGTACAAGTAGAGTTCATGTTAGTGCATAAGATTATTAATAATGTAAAAAAAATTAAATTGGGTTTAATGGTTTACTTTTCTGCACCAGGCGGTCCAATAAACACAGGATATTGGTAATAAAATCTATTGGATGTGCAAATTAAAATATTTCTTAATTTTGCGTTAAACACATTTTAGGCAAAATAAACTTTGCTCTCTATGGGGTTAATTACATCAAGTTATAAAATGTGAATTGTATGCGTCATTGATTGGAAGTCAGTTTAAATGTTGATTATTTAAAGATATGTTTCTTTGAGAATTAAGATTGAACTGGGACTGCATTCAGCATGTGGCCTATTCTCACAAAGGCAACTTACTGGACCATTTACAAATTATAAGCAGACTTGTCTTGTATATTGATAGGATTATCCAAAAAATAAGCAGGCTTGTATATTATTGACAGGATTATCCAAATTATCGTTAAATGGACTAATTACCTGGATCATGATGAACCAGTGGGTCGATTCCCACAAAAGTATGGCTGTTATTATATTGTTGCTGACAAGTTGATGGACTCTTTATTCAACAAGTAATCATTAACTCTTTGTAATTGGGCCAAAAGTAGATTGATTTATAATACTATTTGTTGCTGGTTCATTGTTTTATCAATCAGCTTTTTCAACCATTAAACAGCTGTAGTTGACTAAAACAGCCGATTATTATCCCTGATTGGGACTGTTCGACAACCTGGAAATCAGACACCTGTCACAGACATGGGCACAAATTCTGGCTTCCTCTGGTGCTTGTCTTTTGTCACGTTTTCCAGAATAAGTTGATAAGTTTGCAGTATATTTATTGATATTTTTGTTTTAAATATATCACCAACATATGTACTAGTTCTATAGTCATTACAAAACACAACACAAGATATGTATGACTGCTTCTCTATTTATTTAATAATAACTTTTGTAACACATACAGGTCACATTTTCAAATTATATTCATTTATACCTTGTGTTGTGTTTTGTTATGGCTTTTTAACCTTGCTTCCAGGTGTCACTTAAAGAATTAGTTCAATATAGTGCCTGAAAGTTTAATTGATACAACTAAAACTGTGTCTGGGAAATATATATATAAACCATGTTGATTTTTTCTGGGTTTCCAGTTTCCACGCACTGCTCGAGACTCCTATGCTCAAGCAGTCCCAAAATGGCCTAGTTTGTGTCAAGTGGACGTTAAACCCAATTTCTCTCTCTCTTTCTTTATACCCGTCTTGATCAGCGGATGGTGCAGAGAAATAGGATGTTGATACTCCTTTTTTTTTCATTATATAAAAAGATATATGTTTAAGTAATTTATGAGTATCATCTATTTATTATGGGATTGGGGAACAAAACACAGGCCTATTGTTGGTTTGATTTATTAGAACCCATCGTACATGTAATTACAGATAGATATAGATTATATTTCTGTATTCAAATAAATGACATAAATAATCTTCAGGGAGTATAGCTTTCATTAGTTCAGCTCTGAAAGTAGGTCTCACTACACTCATCCTGTACCTTCAGGGACCTTGCTATTGAATCCTTGTCAAAAAAGTTTCGCTTCCCAGTCAATTTTACTGAGCAACTTTTTACTGCTAAACGGTTGCATGTCAGTTCCTGTGAACACCTGCACGATGTATAACTGAACATCTTTGTGAGAAAATAAGACCTTGATTACCAGCTGGAACCAGGATTCAATAGCACGGTCCCTGAACGTACAGGGCGAGTGTAGTGAGACCTACGTTCAGAGCTGAACTAATGTATCATATGCTAAATTTACTATTACAATAGTTGGTAAAAGTACTAAAAGTAACTTTTAATCTAAACTACTGTTACTTTACAATTACATTCAATACTAATTGACTGTCAGTGGTAGCCATCAGGAATGACTTAGAACAGACACTATAGAAATTCAGTTTCTTTTTTTTTTTAAAAAACCAACATGGAGATGTAACTACTAATTATAGTTGATTTATCTGATAACTAGACTTGAATACCGATATGGATCACTGACTCAGGTAATAACCACATCACTAATGACTTCACATACATGTCATAAAGGCCAACTAACCCAAGAACACTGCTTAAAATAACAACCAGTCGAAAAGTCAGTCAATATTCAATAATTTATTGAATTTGTCCAGAGTTGCCTTTGTGCCGTTATTGGTAATTAGGAATCGCAGAACTCTATAAAGCATTTAGCCAGCAGTGCAACAACATCAATTGATAATTGATTGACACATGAAAAAATAGTGCAGCTTTGCTTTAGGTGATGACAGTCTGTTGGTAACAATTTCAGTGTTGAAAGCTGCCAGTTAAAAATAGAATTGGGTGTTTAGAAGGGAAAGCCTGTTCAAATTCTGAATATTTTGATGACCCGATTGTCTCAATGATAGGTTAATAGACTTAAGTATACTGTATGTCTTTAACGATTTTGTTTGTGGCTCGGTGATTAAGGCTCTGTTTCATTGACTGGGAGGTCAACTTGTTGGCGTAAAAAGTATGTTCCTCAGGATTTTCCAATGTTGTTGGCCTTCTCAATTGTGTAGGACATTGAACCCCATTTCATTCGTTTCATTACCGTGGTTGGGACAGAAAAATAGGCTGTTAAACCCCATTTTCATTTTATGTTGTTTTAATTAATTTTCTGGGGATGGGTGGCCGAATGGTTGACGTGTGCAAGTTGGATCACAAGGTCTGTCATTGAGTCAAGTGGTGTGGTTTCAAATCTCCACTTGTACGTGACAAAGAATAGGGTCGCCTGTCCAACCCTGTGCCTCTTCTCCAGGTACTCCAATTTTCTCCTACTGCTAAATCTCCCTACATACAAGTGAATTATTGAAATAAAATTGAGCCATATGTTAGACCTGAAATGACCTAGTTTGTGTTGAGTGAATGTTAAACCCCACTTCTCTCCAATCTCTCTCTTTTATTAATTTACTTAATCAATGTACACCTTCTTATTTATACATCATAAAAGTTATAAATTGACTTGACAACTATGACTGACTTATTTTACGATTTGTTTTATTGGAAACCTATGTTTCTCACTGTGGTGTGAGTTGTGTGCGTGATTCATTTCAATATGTGTATGGGACTTATAAAACATATCACATTCACAACTTACATCAATACATAATGATAGGTGTACATGTAGAGAAGGGAGGGATTGGGTTGTAAAATGATCTAACATATATACTTTAGATCATAAGGTCTGTCATTGTGTCAAATGGCATGGTTTTAATCCCAAGATTGTAGTTATACACGACAAGGAGATGGATCATCTACCTTACCCCATAGGTTTCCTCTGTTTTCTCTCCACCTCTAAAACTCTTTATTCCCGAAATGACCTAGTTAGTACTAGTTTGTGTTGAGTAGATGTTAAACCCAATCTCTCTCTCTTATAGAACTTATGACTTTAATCTCACATCAGTACAGAATACTGGTACTTGAACTGCCTCTTGTTACAAAACATGTTTAATATTTTATTGCAAGTTTGTTTTCATCAATAAATTACGATATTATAACGTACATTTGATCTGGATTGTATTAAGAATATTATTTTTTAGAAGCTTTCAAACATCATTGATTTTTGTTCTGCAATTCCTGTTGAAGACGAGAGTTGATGGAACTGGTATTAACGTAACATGATTAATATTAGTGTAAGCAATGTGTCTTATCTCGTGATTTTACAGACGTAATTAATTCAAAGCTTAATTTCGCAAAAAACCTGCAGATATTTCTTTATGAACTATGCATTAATCGTATTCGTGCTATGAAAAGTCATATAATTCCTATTAAAATAGAAGAAAATCATTAAAACGGTTGATTGCCTCCAGACTGCTGTTAGTTGATAGGAAGCTTTCACCCCCATCGCTTGTAGTGGAGTAGTCCACTCGCTGTAGTGTCTCCTTTACACCAAATAGTATCACCACATCAAGTCCACTAGACTATGACTGTACACTTGGGTTAAGTTCCACTCTTTCTTGTTCATCTGTATAGGAATATGATTAATTTTGTCAGGAAAAGTTAAATATAGAATCAGCTAAAAGGTAAGATCATTTCTTAGTTACTCCCATCTTTGTCTTTGTTTATCTGTCTGCTTGTATCAATGATCACATGGGTTACAAAAGAACAAGTTATGTAGCCATTATAGGGTTGTTTATATTGGTTACATGCGTACAAGTTTTTTAAAAAAAAACACACAACAATACTTTGATATGTTTGTTTGAGTAAATTTTTATTGACTGATCGTTCTTCTGTCGAATGAGATCAGTGTTTTAAGTCGATTGTCATAAATCTTGATGATTTAGTATTATCAAATATAGGTTAATACAAGCTGACAGGTAAAGACAGGTGGTTTTCTTTCATCTCGAAAATAAATGGAGTTGCTATTTTTGTGTATTTGAAGGAAATGAAAATTTCGCTTAAATTTTCATGTTCCTCAAATTGGGCTGATATCATGTGACATTCTTTTTTGTTTAGAGAGATAAAGAGATCTTCATTTCTTCAATTCCTTAAAAAGTTGAAGAATCTAGGTGCATTGTTTTAGTGTCTTAGAATCTCTTGCTTAATACTACAAAATTGTGAAAGTCGAATCATCTATAATAATAATAGGTAGATAGCTCAAAAAGGGCTCAATTCAGTTCAGTATTTACAAAGATATTATAAATTGAATTTTCATATTTCTTTGGACTAACATTTAATTTAATGATTTGATAATATTGAGCAGTGTGAGTGATGTGAATATTGCACTGACAGCTGGGTTTCTTCCCCCCCCCCCCCTAATCTACTTAAAACTCCAACTGTCAGTTGATTTATGATGTGCACTACCAATGGGTACATGGAACCTTGTGTTTTTGTTCTCATCTGTGTTATTAATCAAACTTCTCTTGATAGCTCTGCAGGGATTACCAAAAAAATAAGATAAATAAAGCCGAAAGATGTTAAGAAAGAAAAAAAAGAAAAAAGATAGAATACATGTAAATAATGTAATTCATGTTCTTATTTACTTGTTTTGTTTGCATGGAGATCAATATGAAAACTCCAAACAACACAAGATACATGTACATTGAAGTAGTGAATTCTCTTTTAATTTAATAGGATTCCAATCTAAACAGTACCACTTAGTTTTTAAACATATACATAAGAATGTTACCAGATATTTATAAATAGGTAAAACAAATTATTTGGATTATCAATATATGGCTCTTCCTTATACCATAATGGCATTAGCACACACACACACTCTCTCTCTCTCTCTCTCTCTCCCTCTCTCTCTCTCTCTCTCTCTCTCTTTCTGACAATATAAATAAGATATAAACAAACTTGTTATTGTGAATGAGCTACTGATTGTGCACTTGTTTCTCAATGATGATATTTACATGTTAATACTAATTATTAATAATTAATCTGTTATTTATAAGTAGTTTCCTTATTCTGGAATCAATAAAATCGTTGCGGTCAACAATGTACAGTCTATATAATACTTATTGCATTATGTTTTAATAGTATATAGAGGTACTGTCATGATGGAGAACTGCGTAGCAAAACATAAACTAGTGTTTTCAGAGAAGAGATACAATTGAATAAAAACATAACAAATAAAACATTTTCAATTCAAAATGATAAAATTGAAACAGAGATTGTTTTTTTTTTCAACAAAAACATGGCAGGAGAATCATTGCCATAAAATCAAGGTGAAGAAAACAATATTGATAATTGTTCGAAGATTTTGACCTTTTTACGGAAAACCTGATTATTTCTTTGATTTGGTGACCAGATAATATAATTTGTGGTGATATGTTATGTGAATTCTTGACAAAAACATTGGGGGGGGGGGGGGCTGAATGGTTGGCGTGTTTGTCCTGTATCATAAGGTCTGCCATGGAGTCAACTGGCGTGATTTCGATTCCCAGGTTGTATGTGAGAAGGTATAGGGTTGCCTATCTAACCTCATGGGTTTTCTGTGGGTACTTCAATTTCCTCGCAAGGCTAAAGACCGCTACGAGCAATTAAACTCTTGAAAATGAAATTGAACCATGTGTTAGTTCCGAAATGACCGAGTTTGTGTCGAGTGGACATTAAACCCCATTTCTCTCTGTAATGCTCTCACTGGCACATAGAATTAATCTGGGTTACCGTTAAGTTTTCTGTTTCCAAAGAAATCTTTCTATTATTACCCAAAATTTGAAATGCAAGAGCTCTTCATGCATAAAGAATTGGTATTTTTCTTTTAAGATACCAGTGACTATTGTGTAAATGCCTTGGTTACCTAGATAATTATCATCCACTGTAAACAATGTCATATCATATTGCAAGTAATTACTCCATTCTTAATTAATGAACGCACTTCTTTTATCAAGAAGATCAATATGTGAACATCCTTTCTAAAATAATTTCTAATTAAGAAAATAGCAAACAATTGTTTTTTTGTCTTTGTTTGGTATAGTTTCGGTTACACTTGGCTGGAATAAGTGTTCGGTTCTTGAAACTGTTCCAGGCATTGTTGCAATTTAAAGAAATTCTGCTGTTTGTATTTAGTTTTCTTAATTAAATGTTAATATTCAACCTTGGTACATATTACCTTTTATTTTCCGGAAAATGCAAACCACGCACCACCACTTTAAATATCTAGAAATTTAATAAATTAATCATTTTTAAAGTTAAAGTCACTGATAATAAGACAAATCAAAACTATTCACTTGTTTTTCAAGAAAATATGAATAAAGACAATTGTCATTTCTGGTTTTTGTCTCTGAAAAGACTCAAGGAAATGTTGTCAAAGGTTGAATACTGGACGGTGACATGTAGAATAAAGATTTTTGAAAAACATTCCGATGGGTGATAAAACTTGTAATACCGATAGTTAGTGACGAGAAACATGTAATTAATGTTAATTAACTTCATCACCAGCATCTTGAAAAAATTCTACATTCTGCGATGTAAATTAGTCATTAACACTAATGAGTTTTTAGATATTTGTTTTTGTTTTCGACTGATTTAAATTTAGTTAATTGAGGTTGATGTCTGTAACATATCCGATTGATTCTATCTTCACACAAATAACCATTGATCTTCAGAAGAATTGCAAGTTTGCGATGTCCTGTTTTTCCATCCTTAATTGATCTGCACTGAAATAGTATATTTGTACCATCTTTAATTGAAATGCACTGAAATGGTATAATGATGTCCTATTTTAGAAGTGGATTAAATCTGATCTTTTGGTTATATTGATAATCATAGTTATATATAATCTTCTAATAATAATCCTATTGTGTACTGGGATTAATTACAGGATTGTGATAAATGATCTGGATTTGTCAGATGAACAATGGAGGCTAAATGCATTAACTGTGTGGGGACCCCATAATATTCGACATGTGATATATTTGTCAGGTTTCAACATGGCTGACCTCCAGTTATTGACAAAGACTGTTATTGTCATTATGAAATATGATATAATTGCAATATTGAATTATGATTTTTGCCAGGTTTTCTTTCACGTTTTTGGCATTTTTTATGCGACAATCACGGCATGTTCAGATTGTGGCAATATTACTTGACAATATTGTGACGTTCTTGAAGTTATTTTCTCACGTGTTGTGTCTATTAACTGAGTCGTCTCCCTCTGTGTGGATTATTTGCTTTAGAAACTGGTGTAAAGTTAAAGAAAATATTAGGATTCTCAGTTGAAACATTACCCAAGAGGTTAATAATGTTATAATTTGTATCCGTGCACATGTAAAGGATAAAAAAAAAGAAAAAAGTACTGCTACAGCGCATTTTCACTCAGGTATAACATATATTTCGATATAGTTCATATTATTTTGATAATCTTGCCTTATTTAAAAAGAAAAGTGGAGCATTGGATAGTCTAACACACACACTTTAGATCATAAGGTCTGTCATTGAGTCATTGTTATGGGGTTAATGAGTTAGGTTATCTGCCTAATTAACCTCATTGGTTTTCTCTGGGTCCTTTGGTTTCGTCCTTTTGTTGAAGTGAATAACCATTGGAATAAAAATTGTACTGTATGTTAGTCCTGAAATGACTTAGTTTGTTTTGAGTGAATGTCAAACCCCATTTCTCTCTTTCTTTTATATATTAAAGGAGTAGTTCTAGATTTCACAAGATATTGTAAATAAAAGTTGGTGTAACATGTAAATAACATGCCAAGATGTGACAATACATGTATACCTTTTATTATCTTGTCTGAAAATTACAAAGAAAAATATCGGGCCATTCAGAAATCTGAATTTTGAAATACACTATAGATTTGTAAAGTATATTTATTTCTTTTTTATGGCTTGTTTTTTCCATACTATTGCCTAGAAGATACTTTTTCCCCCAATCCAATGTCATTCTGGTTTAGTAAATGAAGTGACTCTCAAACTGTTATATATTATTATATGTTCTGAAGCAAAGTGACTCCTTGCACCTGGCAGACCATCATAATTACCTGTATGTGAAGAGTAATCAAGCAAAATGTGTTTCAATGACTCTTCATCTTCACATACCACTGTAGCATGTCGGGTAAAAAATATATTGAAAATCATGTTCAACTTTGTAACAAAAAATCAAAACGTTTAAAAGTTATGGCTTTATCATATGGATTGGATAATATTGCATCTTTGTACAGTGCAGGTGTGTGTGTTTATTCACACATGTGCTTAATTAGATTTCAATAACCATATATTTTAGATATAATAATATGTATCATTTGGTTAAATTGTTACCTTAAATGGGTGGTTGGGTGACCGAATAGTCTAATGCATGCACTTTAGATTACAAGGTCTGTCGTCGTGGCATTATTTATATCCCAAACCTGTATGTGACAAACATACTCTGGGTTCCATTAAAAAAAATTTTAATTCTAAAAAAACATCGGAATAGTAAGATCCCATTTCGTTTTGTATTAGAAATTCAGTTTCATATCTTATATCCATTTTATCAATAAATCCCGAAAAATTGTTGTCGTTACATTTATTTACATGTACTGCAGGCTCCAGTACATTAATATTTTTCATTTGGTGCATAAATTTTCTGAAATGAGCATGAGAACAAAGGTAATATTCGATTAGATTATATGTTCAATGAATGTTCTGTGCACTGTATTGATATTAAATACCCATCGGGCAGTAGTATAAGCCAATCTATCAGAGATATCCCTACTTTGTGACTTGTGAAATTACATAATTAGAAGACCTTGGTAAACACGTATACAATGTACGGCTGGCGGCGACAATCACTAGTGATTGGTATTGAACTATGCCAATTATCGTCGAGTGGATTGTGGGATTAATTCTTCAGGTTCACATTGACTATTGTTCATTTCTATTGTAATAATCAGTATGCTCTCATTAAGTGGAAATCCCATGGGCAAACAGTTTCAGAGTTTTTGATTTCATGTTGACATTTAGTTCGGAACATGATAAGAAGGTAATTGACATATTTTGATGCAGGTTATTTTATACTTTAGAAAAGTCTGTTCGATGTGTTTTATATTAAGTGTTTAGAAGATTTTGACAAGAAAGACCAAATCATATAGTTGGCGCCAATTTGACCTGGCAATGATCACAATTTCGACCAGTCCTATTGTACATGTACTTGCAGTAGTGAAAGTAAAGTAATAAACTAGAATTTGTTTGCTATTTAAATTTATCAAATACTTAAATTTGTGCTGGATAACTATTTTTTTTTAATAAAATCAATAAAATTACATAAAAATAGTGCCTGACAAAATAACAGACACAAGAGGGATTGAGTCTGATAAAACCTCAATTTGTGCCTGACACTGAATATGACAGGTGCCTTATTTCCAGTCATGGTTGTCCTCCAGAAAACTGAATGTCTCAAGCTTCAATGAAAATCCAAATTATATACATGATCAAAGTACTTGATGAGATAGATGATGATGATCATAGTTAATTAATTCTCTATGTTCCATGACCAGGAATCGGATCTATTTAAGTCCATGCTCAGTGCTATAATTATTAATAATTAATTATTGATTTAGCTCAATATTGATGGAATAGAGACAGGTTGTAACAAGTATTTCAACTTAAGCCAACTTAAACAAGGCATCAAAATATTAATTGATAATTTACATCAGATGATAGTTCATCAGATGTGGTTGGATGGTTAGGGAAGTGCTTTTTGGGTACGAATTTAAAGGAGAGAGAGTTTTTAACGTCCATGCAACAGAAACTAGGTCATTTGGGGACTAACAGTGAGAGGAAACAGGAGGACCTGGAGGAAACCCTCAAGGTTGGACAGGTGACCCTGCTCCAGGATTTAAGGAGTTCTAATCTCTCCAAACCAAAATAATTCCTGAGCAACAGACCCTAAAAAGACTGTAAAACAAGACTGTGGTTTAATTCAGAATGTATTTCGGGTGATTGACTGTCAAACATGACTGTTTTCTCTTTGACCCATCACGTATTCAGCCACTGCTAAGTACAAGCACAAGTGAGTTATTGAAAAAATAATTTAACCCCCTGTTACTGTTACTCCCAAAATGACCTAGTTTTATGGTTTAGAAAGTTGATTATGAGCTTATAAAGTTAACGAATGCCTAAATAATGATTTACATAATGTTTGAAACCATTAAAAAAGACTGCAATAGGCAGTTTTAGCTCTGGCAGAGTGCATTGAACAGTTTTGTTGAACAGGCCCCTTCTGTTAAATGAGTTAGTACATGTATGCTCATTGACATGTATCCTTCTTCAGCATGTATGTCCAGAATATAAGATCTATCTAAAAATTGAGCTAATTAATTATGACATGTGCTTGTTTTCCGTGGCAGATAACATCAAGTTGTCGGTCAAATTGTCTTGTTTCTTGAGACAGTGAGTGATTTTCATACTGTCAGTCAACACCAATTATATGATTAACAAGCTTAATTACTGTAAAGGAAGAAGGCGGTAGACTTTGACAAATGAACAAGTCCTATTTTAGACTTGGATCATGGACATGGGTGATATATGGCTAATAACTTGACAACTTGTCAAGAACCTTATTCAGATCTGCATCTCATTACACTATGAAACAGTTTGATCACTTATGAACCAATGATTTTTAATAATCCACAGTAAGAACTTAAAGTTACATTATGGGAGATAAGATAGAGAGATGGCAGTTCTCACTATAATAGTTAAAAACTAGATAGTGTAAAGGTAATTTGCTGAAAATTTCAGTCAAATTGATCCACTATTAGCCGAGAAAAAAGCGTTTGAAATATTCACATAGCCTTGGTCATCATTACTCAAATCATTAATATAAACAGCATAGTCTCGATTATCTACTTGATTGATTTAATTATCAACGGCCATTAAGCGGCATATAGGATTTTAATCCGCCAACATCGAAGGCTAGCCTTGACATCAAGAGTTTATTATGGTCTGGATATGTTAATTAATGTCTAATTGATTATTTAGATAACATTTCAGGCCTAAAGAAAGACCTGTAATAAGCAGATTTTGCTCTTGCATAATGCTATTTTAAGTAAGAGACAGCAGTATATGTAAAATGCGGTTTGGCCAAAATTTTCCTCTTAATACGCTGTCTTCATTAGACCAGTTCGTGTAGAAACATTTCATTTAAATATCACATCAGAAACAAATGTATTGAAAATTAACCTAAATAACGTTAAATTTTGTGCCTAGTCTATTTTACATGCGAAGGAGGTGGGGGGAGGGGGTATTTGTTAAGGAACTGTTCTCTCTTCTGCACTTAGTCTTCATAAATTAAAAAAAGATACATTATCCGAGATTAGATAAAGAGCTGGCAGATAATGTAAAGAGAATTTGCTAAAAATGTCTGTCAGATTGATAGACTCTGAACCAAGAGTTTAGTGATCGAATTTTTCGGCCTAGCCTCGATCATCATTACTAAAGTTGGTACAATAAAAAACATGGTCTCGATTATCCATTTCGATCCTGATCCAGTAAAAGTTGCAGGCCAGCGTCGACATCAAGAGTTGATTATGGTCTGGATAAGTTAATTAATGTCTAATTAATAATTTCATTTCAATAACATTTCAGGCGTAAAGAAAGACCTGCAAAAGGCAGATTGAGCTCTTATGTATGTTTAACTGTTTAGACCAAATTGCACTCCCTTGGTTAATACAATTTGAATAAATTGTTGTCTAAAAATAGATCAAGTTCTCTGTCAAAAGGAAAACTGAATCAGAATTTGCTTTGAAATTCAACCTACATGTAGCCTAACCTTTTACAAAGGTTCTCTTGGCAGAAGGAAAATATATTTATTTATAAAACATAATTTGTTTTGGGTTAATTCCAACAAGCAGTGAATGATAATACTATGAAGCCTCAGAGAGATATCCCTGTAATCTGATGAAGTAATTAAATTTTGATATATTATCTTGAAATAGCAACTTAGTCGATCAATCAATGGTGAAAATCATCACTGAAAATCATCATTGTATTAAACATAATAGAACTACTTACTTAATTTGATTAAAGCTTGTTGTATTGATCATCATCTATGTAAGAATCCTTTAGAAGTCGGTAGCCGAATAATCTAACATGTGTGCCTTAGACCATATGGTCTGTCATTGAGTCAAGTGGCGTGATTGTGATCCCATGCTTGTAAGTGACACGGAGTACTGTTGACTGTCGAGCCTTGTGGAATTTGATATTCACATTTGAAATGTGATTGAATATTTACTTATTGACTTTCAGCAATTTGTGATTATTGCACTTGATCTATTTGTATAATCTGTATATGTATTCAACACTCTAACTATGAAAGTTATCAATTGACATTTGAAACTTAACAATACTTCTTCTAGAGTTCCTTGTAAATGCTCCAGTGAAGAGTGAGTATAGATAAGAATCTGCTTGCAATTTATATTTAGTTCAGGTTAACGATGAACCCTATTGAAATTCAGGATTACTTATAGAGTTATTACCCTATTTCCATTTTGTATAGTCTTGTTTATTAATAAATGTTATCATTGAAATTCAGAATAACTTCTAGAGTTACCACCCTTCCTCCATTTTGTAGAGTCTTGTTAATTCTCTATTAATTTATTACCCTATTATCATTTTGTATAGTCTTGTTTATGTAATAGTTATTAGCACACTTTCCGAGGTGTATCGGTGAATATCAGGACAGTTTTGGTCGGGGGCTCAGCCGAGGCGGAGCCGAGGCGGCCCACGACCAAAACTGTCCTGATATTCACCGATACACCGAGGAAAGGTGCTAATAAGTTACTTACATCACATTTCTATCGAGTATTGTGAAGCAAAATGTGAAAAATGGTATTTATTATCGAGTCGTTTCAACCTAAAAGTGACAAATAATTTCAGCTCTTTTATTTATCCCTTTCTGTGCCTCACGTTACATTTCATGGTAGAATTTACACGTGCGTCTTGTTGTGACACCCCGAGCTTAATACGGCCACGTGTTTGTTTAGACCACATCGTCAAAACTACTTGTCTATGGCGCACAGGACTGTGGTGATATTAAATGTAGTGTAAAGGAAATGCGGGTCATTCCTGGTGAAAGTATGCATCGGTGGATGGTTCGTCCGTTGAAATTTATTTGTAATAAAGTTTATGACTTTCTACGCGGTTTTTGTTTTATCCTGCTCATATTCAAAGCTTGTGAAGTGTCCAGCAAGAGAACCCCACCTTCTATCACCACAAGTAGTTAAAATAATTATTCAGTATTAAAATTCACATGTTTTGCATATTAATATAAATCAAACCAAATTAGGGAATAGATGCCAATTGATATGTATAATAACTGTTTTCGTAATATGTTGTTACGTTAATTTAATGTCATTGTATATATTTTTGCACTGCCATGTAGTTCCTACCGGTTTGTTTTGTTACTATGATTTTGACCAGTTGTCTCATGTACAGTAGCCTCGTGCAGTATGACACTGGTTATCATTGCGATCTGGGTCGGACTAAACGTCCGCTTCTTGTTGCTTGGTAAGTTTCTATGACCGTCTAAAAGTAGCCGTGTATCCGAAATGAACAGTACACTTTGGAAAAGAGTACTGTTCATTTCTGATACACGGCTACTTTTATCCATGTATTGGAAATGAACAAGACAGTTTCATCAAAGGTTGCCAGTGGCAACGAGTAGAAGTGGGATGTAATAATAAATGTTATCATTGAAATTCAGGATAACTTCTAGAGTTACCACTCTTCTTCCATTTTGTAGAGTCTTGTTAATTCTCTATTAATTAAATAAACGTTATCATCCGATCTGTTCACATAAAGAATCCCATTTCAACTATTTTTGATATTTATTTATAGAGTTACATGTATTGCTTTTGATTATACCATAGAACCCAAATTTTCACAATAAATAAAGCTGTATGTGCTGCCAGTGATTGTTGAACCTATCTTTATGCAGGTAAAAATCCTCGGATATACATGTAGATGTAATTATGATAAAGAATTGAATCGTGGATGGCATATGTACTGAAAGACTTGTAAGGAATAATTTATTAACTACCGGTATGTTCTTTGGGTCATTATGCAGATACTTCATTATCCACATGCGTTAGGAACATAAAATTGATCTGAAAATCCATGTGCAATCAGTTTAGATTAATGCAAACCACAATCTTACATTTGTTTTAAAAGATAACCATGTTTGGCAGACCATAACATTTTTGGCTAGATACCAGGAACTGTTGACCAGTGATCAATTGTTGGGATTAGCTCTATAAGCTGTCAGGAAAACTTTGTTGTTTATTGGTCTTAATACTGAAAGAAAAACTATTGGTTGAAGTTATCTCCCCTCAACACATTGAAAGAAACAATTGAAGTTCATGCAGGGCTGTCGATAATTTTTCACAGTTGATTAACAGCACTGCTAATCAAAAAGTCTGAATTTGCTACATTTGATTAGCAAATTCAAAAATTGATTAGCAGTTTTTCAGTTTCAACATAAAACACCTATAAATAACAAGATATTACTTTTTTCTCATTACAGGTGACTATTTATGATAAAATTTTTATCATTCTTTAGTTTTTAACCATTCCTAGATTGTTTAGCATTGCTACATTTAGATGTGACTGTTTGTGACGTAGAATTTCGGTTAGCAATGCTTCATGTTATAGAATATTTTAACTTATTGTTCAGCATTAAAGTTCTCAAAATCTTTTTGTTTTCAGTCCATCAAGAATTTTTTTATCGTGTTACTATTTTTGTTCAATTGGAAATAAGCAGAGCTTAACGAGTAAACTCAATTTAACTCGACAAACGCCATGAAAACCATAATGTTCTATGAGAATTCTTGCTTTGAATTTTCATTTTACTCACTTTACAATATGAATTTATTTTCAAATTGTATACTGATATAATTACATGAAATTCTGATCTCCTTGGTCCTTGTTGATAAGCTAGTGCCTTAGTCATTGAAGCACTGGGGCTACCTTAATGATCAAGGAGACATTAAGCATTAGGTTCATATAGGTCAAAAATACACATTTTGGGCGTATATAATAAAAATGATTCTATCAATCACTTTAATACCAAGTGATTAGAAAGCTATATAAATACCAGACTATATTAGATTGATGTCTATACTTGAAAGCTTTATAAAGTTCTTCTTTATGGCTTGGTTTAAAAATAGCTTTATTGTCCTTTTTAACACATGTGCCAGAAGTTTTAGTGTCATTTGTAGTATGTCTTTAGTGGCAGTTCTAAATCAAGATGGAGACCCTCCCCCCAAATAATTATTTGCTTATTATACCAGATATATGTTGGTCGGTGTGATGTAGCTAATGAAAATAAATGACATTCGGTTACAGATATCTGCTACAAATCGTCATTGACACCCTGATATATCCAAATTTTTTCCATAGCGGACCCCATATTCAACGCCCCTCTCCCTTTCTGCCTAACCAAGTACATGCACGTATTTGCCATTCAGAATTGTGGATATGCTAATGTGTGATTTTCATAAAGTTGAGGACATATATTAATATTATAAAATAATAAAACAGTCAATAGGCTCTTATCTTAAAAAAAAAATAAATAAATAAAATGGGGTTCGATGTTCTACTTTTGGAAATAAAAGATCAGGGCATAATTTTGAGAACTTTAATTTAATGCTGAATCAAGCTAATGAAGTAACACCATGCAGTGAGTCTCTGCCATTTTTTTTATCCGATTCCAGCTGTCAAGGGTTCTTATTTTAATCAGATTTAAAATATTTAAGACATTCAATGCCTGTGGTTTTGAATATTCCCTTTAAAATTAGTTGTTGCGTGTTAGGATGATTGTGCATTTATGGATGTAACAGAAGTTTAACACCAATAATGTCAATCAATAACTTATATATGTCTTCATTGTTTATTTATCAAGGGGAGACAATCATTACCTCGATTCAAACCGCCTGAATAAACTAGTAACGTGTAAACATTATGTGTAACACAATGCCTGTGTGTACGTCTCATTGCCAATAATACATGAATGTCAATAATTCCCAATACTTCTTTTGTCATCACCATCTTTCCTTCTGTACCTGCTAGTGAAACATCACCATTTATCAGTAAAATATGTAAACCATTAGAGCTTTATGTTCGTGAACTCTTGGCATTCAACTTGAGTAAGAATATCATATGAATGTTTAGAAACATTGTTTTCAGGCTAATGTTTGCTTGTGCTTACTCTTCATTTCTTGAATACTTCTTTCAGAGGCTCTAAGATCTATATCAAAGTGGAAATATGGTTATATGCTCTCTTAACCACTAAGAGCTCTGAGCTATATGCACTTGTCTTGCACATAATTTCCCTTTGACAGATGACTTACATACAACCCAGATAAGAACTATTTTTCATTAACTGTCAAAAATAATTACTGGAATCAATTAACTACTTTCCTTTTTCAAAATATCCTGCCAAAATTTGCTGCTTTGATTATTTTGGTAAATTATGACAATTTAAAGCTAAGAATCCCCAAGCCTCCACCATCAACCCATCATCCATCTTGTTTGGTTATATATATATATATTATACTATTATGTTTGTATTTTCATTTTGACTGAATTTAGAATAACCCTTATCCTAAAACCTCAGCTTTATTTAAAATATATTCTATTTTAACATATCAAATTTCTCACAGCCTATAATCTAGGTTTATATATGAACTCAAATTGATTATTTAAAGAAGAAAACACAATCAAAAAATATCAACACAATACGATTTAAAACAGTCCCATCAGTTTGGTTCACAGCAAACAAAGATGATGACACAAAGAGCAACATAGATATATATGGATTTTCCAATGCGTCATATCTGTTGTATATTGAATGGAATTGAACCATTTATGGACAATCTGATTTAAATAGAGATGTGTATTTTGTGGCATTTCTTCTGGGTCTGTGTTTTAATCAGATTGCATTTTTTGACTGATCCTATTAGTTGACAAGGGATTCTGTCGTGCTAAAATCGTGCTGCATAGAGTCTTTGGATTGTTTCCAGTTCAGAAACGAACACTCTTAACTTTTTTAATTGAATAGCTGAACTTAATTTGAAGTATATGTAGTCTCCAGAACCAGAAACGCTGTCTGAGCAATTTTCAGCTTTCTTCAAAATCTTTTTATAATCTTTGGATGTTGACACATGAAATCCATGAATCTTTTGCAACAGAATACTGCCATTTATATCCAGTAACTCAGAATAAATAGCATAGTGAAAAAACTTGACACTTATTGGGTTATTTGAAACTCAGAGTTCATTGTTTATGAGGATTTATCACAGTTGCATCTCTGTCTGCATAGTTGACAGTCGTGAGTCTACAATTCCCACTTAGGCCAGACCAATATAGATTTTATTTTTCGAGAGCACTGTTCAACTTGCTTCCTATCTAGACAGGGCCGGATTAAGATCTAATGAGGCCCTAAGCACTTACAAAATTTTAATATCCCTGTGATATATGTAATTCAGTGATAAACCCGTAAAATAAGACGTGGGTTTTTTTTTTTTCAAATTAAACAAATTTACATTATGATTATAGAAAATAATGTTTATTTATATTGTCATTTAAAAATTTCTCCTAATTTTACGTAACTTTTCTTCAACCAGGCCATTTGCAATTTTTCAACCTATAATGAATGATCCATGGTACATGTAAATCCGGCAATGACAAATCCCTGGATGCCCTAAGCATGTTTTTATTTTGCTTAATACTTAATGGTAAATTCAGCCCCGTTTTTAGAAAAAAAACTATTCTTAAAACACCACACAAAACATTTTTCATGAGGCTTGGGTCGTATATGTAGACCCTGAAGAACTGTAAATTATTTTGGTTTGGTCTAAATGAATCATGATAAAATCACAAGAATTTGGTTAATTGGCGTTTTCCGCTGTGTTTTGGATTGAAATGTTATTTATGAATGTAACCAATAAGCTATGTTTTATTCAACAATGAGAGAAAAATATTTTGAAATCTTGCCTCGTTATTACAGAGATGTTTTTTACTGATAACTTGTCAACTGCTTTAAAAAATAGTTATGTTTGCGAGTCTTAGATTCTAAAGTTGATGCACATGTTGCTGAGATGTTTGTACTTCAATTTAATTGTTGTAGTGTCAAGCATGGGAACACAGGGTTCTTCTAATTCCCAAATTTGCTCTTTTGTTTCACAGTAGTTTGTGTTAAGAGTTAACACTGTTAGCGAAAATAATCAAGGCATACAATATTTATTTTTGAAGATCGATTAAATCCCTTGAAACAAATATTTTAATGCCATTTTGGCGCTTGAAAAAAAAGTAGTAGTTTTTTTTAAAACTTAACAAGTACTGGTGATATCTTTTGAAGATGTAAGTCTTTACATGTATTTAATATTTAAAACATTCCAGGATTAACCTTCTCTTTAATCACCTTTAATATTGACCTAGTATTAAAGGTGCTGAACATTTTTCTTTGAAGATAATGTTTGATGATGAAAAAATCTATATAATATATATATATCAGTTAAGACTTTTTGATATTCCTTAGAATGATTAAAGTTTGTCTGAATTTTGTGCATGTCACCCGATGTGTTTGTTACTTAGTCTCTGTCTCTTCATCTGCTCAGTGTTGGCGGCAACACAAGTGCTGCAGGACAGTGACTTAAGCTTCCTGGTAGTTGATTACAACTTACAGTATACAGTTTCAGAGTTACACTACTTTCTGATCAGGGCTCTACCCATGCATCACCATGTCTACCCAGGCAATAAAAGTATCCACATTTTAATAATCCTAGTTAAAAGAAATTTGATGTCATTTTAATTACTGATTAAATTAAAATGTATTAACCCTACACAGTGGATGTAAAAGAAATGATTGACGTAATAGAAAGAGGTAATGTTACATTCATTAACACATGTGTAAAAGTAAAATTCTTAGGAAATATAAAAAGTTAATTTAAGGGATAGGTGTGCATGTAATTATGACAATTGATGTATATTCCATACATGATAAATTTAATAATTTGAGTTTGCCCACTTAAGTGGATACTTGTACATCTGTTTACTTATTTATTGCTTATATTGTAAACAATTAAATCTCAATTATGTAAACATCCTTCCTAACAAGTAGACTGATTATCTACTTTTTAACTCATTTTTCACACTGAAATAAAAAGCAGAAGACAATTTGTCTACCAAAATATGTTTCTGTATATATAGGTGTACTAAAGTTTTATTTATAGATTAAATATAAGATAATATAAGATTTTTTTAGACAGATAAAAGAAGTTGCCTGTCAAAGCATGTGATGTTGATATTATTACTATATGTACCAAAAGATTTGTTTGTAAATAGTGAAGTGAAAAACATCAAATATAAAATTAAAGAAAAGGAAGTAGCAAATTACATATATTTTTATCCAACATGTATATATTTCAATCATGTATAGTAGTAACCTAATTGCTTGATAGCAATACCTTATTCTTTAAAATTAGGGCCTAGGAGTCTGGTCGTCTACCTATACCTTGTGATGTTTTTCTTGGTCCTCCCACTGCGAAAGTCCCTTACATACACAGAAATTATTAAAATAAAATTGTGCCATAGCTTAGTCCAAAAATGTCCAAGTTTGTATTGAGTGGACTTTAAACCCCATTTCTGTCTCTCTACATCTATGTACTGGTAGGTTAATTGGCAAATTGATTTTAATGTTAACAACCATCTTTAAAAGTTTCTGTGCACTGACTTTTACAGGTGCGTTTGATGAGACTATTAGCTGTTTACTTTTTTTAGAGTTAATTGTCTCCAAGCTGGTTTTTAGATTTTAGAATTAATTATCCTTTTAATTGGAGGATGCTGCAAGCTTAGAAATGCATCAGCTTGAACTAATTATGTATTGTTATAGATGTAGCATGTTCGTACACCATATTATTGAAGTATTTTTTGAGAGGTGACACAGTGACGTCATTAAATGTTGGTTTGTTTGGTTGAATTAATTTTTCATCCAAGGTAACATTTTGAACCGTTCAATGGCCCTGATGGTTATCCTGAACCATTTGACAACCCAGTATGCTTACCAGAACCATTTGACGACCCAGTACGCTTACCAGAACCATTTGTGCTAGGGTACAACTTGTTGTTTAAGACTCGAGGGAAACTCTAGATATTCTCAAAGATGGATTTTATATTATAGAATTAATTATCATCTTAATTGGCCGTTGGTTGCAAGCTTAGAAATGCATTAGCATGAACTAATTGGGGCCTGAGCAGTGTATACTTTAATTTTACATATTCAGGTGTTTTAAATTTCCTTTCCTAAACCACTTGATAGATTAACCAGTTCCCGTGGGTATGTTGATTTTGCTCCCCAAATTTAAGTACATTCTCACCAAGCAAAATCTAGCCTTAGTACTATACATTTCAGTGCTAATCTGAATAGTTCTGGATGAGTGAACAGCTGACTTTTGCATGAGCCTTTTAGTGTGGGAGAGGGAGAGGGGGGGGGCCTTAAGGTCCACTTGACACAATCTAGGTCTTTTCGTAATAACATTTGATTCAATTTCATTTCATTAATTTGCTTGCGTGAACCAAAAAACCCTGATAAAACCCACGAAGTTGGATAGGTGATCCTACTCCCTGTCATGTACAACCAGGAATTCAAAACCATGTCACTTGACTCAATGACAGACCATCTGATGCAACACCTATGGGCCCACCCAACACCCCTATCAGCGTTTAGCACTGTGCATATAATTGTATTATATATATTTCTAGTGATATTACTGTTTTGCACTAGGCATTAACTACCCCTTTAATTGCCCTTCGCAGTGAGATGATATATATATTTATTGACAACAATCAACTGCACAGTAAATATTTTGTTAAAGGGAGGCTCAGTTTAAGAGCAAACTTATGTTGACATTTGTACAATTTTTACCTGTGAAGATTATATATTATACAAGATTAAACTTGTGTGCATATACTTGACAATCAGTGTCCGTCATCTCCACTACACTGATTGACATGTACATCAAACATTTTAAAAAGGAAAGAGAAATCTTCCGAGCATTAAATTGTGTATGATGAATAGTTATAGTTGTTTGAGATGCTCCGATGACTCTATTTACCTGTTTGGTATAGAGGCTAATAAGATGTGATTCGTATTTATCTCTTGTAAACGTTATATTTATCTTTTGTTGTGGAGAGCTGTTGATTCTAGTTTAGGTTTATTTTATGAGGACAGACAACATAAGACCTGACCTGGGGCTTATAGTCATAAGACTGGATAAGGTAACTTATACTGTTCTTATTCTTTTAAAACTGTTGGTCTAAGGGTGTATGACATAAGGATTACATTGTTTAAAAGTTAGTTATAAAGGAATACATTACTGTATGATTGGAAAACATAGTTAGTAAACTTATACTCATTTTCTTTTTTAAAAAATGTTTTATTAGGATAGAATTTATATGTTATTCATCTTAATGCAGAAATCTAAATGTAAAAGTATTAATGAATGATTTGATGTTGAAATCTGAATATAAATTATTATATTGATGAAAAGATGTTTTGCTCAGTCTAAATATATTTTAAAATCCACTAACTATTGGAACAGTTTTGGAGATTTGGTGAAACCGGAAGGCATGGTTTGCCGTCGCACATTCAAGTTGTTGAACATTGTTTTTGAATTTTATACGTTGTGATGATTTCAATACACGTTTTAGAATACAAATATGTTAGTATTTCCAAACTGCTTCTAAACATGAACTTAAAATTTAGCTTTTAATGTTTCCCTGAAATAATAGGCCTATATTTAGCTATGAAATAATAGTACTATGAGTAGAACCCTTAATATTCATTATCTTTGCTTCATAAATTAAACTCACTGTCAAATCAACCCTTTCGGATGAAACTTAAGACTGTTTTGCCACATCACTTGGGAAGTTATAGACACTTAAATGAAATTTATTTGGGAGATAAATTTTGTACAATGGAAATTTTATGGTCATTGTTTTAAGTGACATCTGAAAAAAGAGTTGACACAAAGAAAAGTTTTGTACTTAAATTAGAAATTATATTAAAAGCAAATATTGGTTTAATGTAAATTTGAAGCACATTTTGGGAAGTAGGTGATCCAAAAAAGTTTTTTTTTTAAATCTTGTATTAAATGCTCTTCAATCAGATGGGACTGAAAAACAAGATTCTATATATTTGTTGGTGTGCACCAGGGACGTTTTTTCAAAATTTGGCATGTTGGACAAGTATTAATTGGGGTTGACAACAGTCCACAACTGTTAACCAGAAGTTGTCCACTTCAGGAAATAAGGCCAATAAGCTTCCATTCCCTTTAATGGACTTCAACTAGAAATATTTCTTATTCAATGTTAAACCCGATTTCACCCCATTATCCCCCATTAGTTGTAAACTACACCCACATTTCATAAGGCAACATCCCTATTTAAAATAGCTTCCTCACTTGATTCATAAGACTAATTAAAACAATTGATCATTTCCTCGGGCAAAGATGAAAAAAACAGGTCCTAATGAAATATCGGATATGTACTTAATTGTTTAAGACTTGTTCGTATAGAATGGATGGATAATAATTAAAAAATGTGAAGTATGATATTTTATGACCTCTTTTACAGTCATTGATCTGTCTTTATACATATGCTCTTTTATTATATTTCTTATTCAATGTTAAACCCGATTTCACTTATTCTGATTCACGCAACCCCATTATCCCCCATTAGTTGTAAACTACACCCACATTTCATAAGGCAACATCCCTATTTAAAATAGCTTCCTCACTTGATTCATAAGACTAATTAAAACAATTGATCATTTCCTCGGGCAAAGATGAAAAAAACAGGTCCTAATGAAAATATCGGATATGTACTTAATTGTTTAAGACTTGTTCGTATAGAATGGATGGATAATAATTAAAAAATGTGAAGTATAATATTTTAAGACCTCTTTTACAGTCATTGATCTGTCTTTATACATATGCTCTTTTATTATATTTTCGATTTAACTGTTCATGACCACACATTATGAATTATTTATCAGCAAAAATATTGTTTTATGGATTTTAAAAAGATAACCAATACACTTTATCATACACCTGTTTACTTTCCAATAATTTATTCATAAATATTGATTTATTGACAAGAGCAAAAAGTGTTTTTATTGTTTATTAAATTCCATCGTCTTGAACCAAAGTGTCGTCCTGATACATTGATGCTCACAATGTCGGTGGTTACACTCATTTTATTTAGCAATGATAATTCTGTGGCATTCATTAATCTCAAGCTTGTACATGCATACCTCATCGGTTTTCTCCAGATCTTTTGGTTTTCTCCCACTGCTACAGATTCCTATTTTCAAACGAATTATGGAAATAAAATTTTATCATATGTTGTTCCCCAAAAAGTATAGTTTATGTCAAGTGGATGTTAAACTATTTTTCTCTGTACATATGTAGGGTTTCTTTCTTGATTGATATAGATTGATTCTCCTTATGATTGACCATATATGATCTGTTTTACTAACTTCTCAGATTCAGTATCCTGCGGAACAATTAGTGTGTGTGGTAGGTGTAATGCATGTGGAAGAGTATATATATGCTTTTTGCTTGCTGTTTTGTCATCTTCGGATTTGACATAGATATGTATATGTATAGCAAAGCTAGTTGGCATGATCTTCTTGCTTGACGTGAAAAATCAAATGCTGATCTAAGATATATTTCTTTATGAAACCTGATCGCATATTTTATCTTATAAACAAAATCCATAGGTGTCCATTTAAAAGTGCTTTTTTTTTTCGTTCTTCAAGAGCTGTTTTTAATTGTTGGTACAGTTGCTTTGAATATAATCATCAGCAATCTGAGAGGTGCAGCAGATGTCCTCTGCAAATAATCAGGCCAATGAAGTCGAGAGAACATAGGTTAAGGTCAATAGAAAAGGTTACCTTCTCTGGCACACGGCTAATGAAGATGCAAATAAACATAAAGCACATGTTGCATGTTCAAATGGTTAAGAGAATACCTTCGATAAAGGTCTTACCACATTACTGCTATAAACTTAACCGTTGTTCAGATCAGAGGGGTGAGTTTGTCGTTTACTTAAACAATATTTGAACAAATCGCTGTTTGAAACAGTAAAAGTTACTGAAATTCTAAAGAAAAGAATGAAATGATTATAAAAGTAATTGTTGAAAAACTTGCTGTGTAAAATAGAAATGAATTGCGGTTTAACATCCTACTTTTCTGCACCGACTGGGCTATTGTAGAAGGTACATGTATGTTGAATAGTAGAACTAAAAACAAATCCTCTGATAGTTAAAATATATATTTTGAAAAGTATAAAATTATATCTTGTGTGGAATTTTCTACCATTTTATTTAGATTTATCTATAAGTCTGTTTATGCATTTTAACTAAATAGACTTGAAAATAGTGCAACTCATAACTTTTATGCAACCTAATATTTATTCCCCAACTAGAGTGGACAATTATTTTTGACTTTTCTATGTTTGTTTTCCTGAATTTTGCTTTTATTATTTAACAAACGTCGAGAAATTTGATTGAAATTAAATCCATATAGATAAAGTTTGCCTTTTATGGCATTATGTATAATTGTTTTCTGACATTTGTTAGGTTAGTTTTTGAGGTGATTAGATGAAGTTACGTTATAATATATCAAGTCTGTGTTTTGTGAGATTCTGGTATTTTTGTCTTAAAAATGTTAATTTATAAACATTACTTTTTTCTGAATGGTTTAAAAATCGAGATATTTGTTTGAAGTTGTACAATTGGTGTTTGGAACCAGTAGTAGATTTAAACTAAATATGTTGTTATTTCTTTGTTGTTTTTTTTTTTTTGGTGTAAAAATAATCATTTATCACTGTTTCCTAAGTGTTTCATTATACAGAGTTATTAGCAAATGATAAGAACCACCAAGTCATTGTTTTATCCAAGTACTGCAAATTATATGGAAGCATTTCGTATGATGTTAAATCAGTTGTCAAGCCGTCTGTTATGTGGGAGGTGTCCATGTAATGCTAATTGACTATTGATCAAAGACCATTTGTATTGATTGGGTGGGGTAGTTGCTAGGAATTTTTACAGGCGGAGTAATTCTCTAAATGCGAAGAAAATTGGACCTTTTGATTGTGGGTAACTTGGTTAACGTAAGAAAATGGGTGAAAATATGATGCAAATAGACTGTCTAGGGGTTCGTAATTTAATTACGTCTGTGTTTAAGTAATCAGACAGTTGACAAGGCATTGGTTTCATTCTTAAAAGTCAGCTTACAATTTCAAATCATTTTACACTTTACAATAATCATTAATCATTAGTAATCAGACTAATAAACTTTTAGTGACTTTCAACTCACAACTTTCTAAATGGCACCAGATATATTTACATTTTAGAACAAGTAGACAATCGTTTTGATCCTAAGCTTGTAGGGTCAATCGGTTTTATTTCACTTCTTAAGACCCCTATGCAAAAACAAGTTATTGAGAAAAAATTGTACCATATGTTAGTCGAGTGGACATTAAACCCCATTTCTCTCTTGGTCTGTATAAACAGAGTAATTGGTATTGGACATCCAGGACAGTTTTCTGAAACTAAACTTGGTATATTAAGTCATACTAACATTTCAAGAAAGACAAAAGTTTAGTTTTCTTTTTGTTTCCTTGTTATTCAATTTGTGTTCTGGTGTTATATTTACATGATGTAGAGAGTACATTATCTTTGGCCATGGTTCAAGTCCTGGTTTATGACAAAAGCTGCAACAAGTAAGGTTGTCCATGGGCCAAGACAGGTTATGTGTGTTCAGATACTCGTTACTGTCTTGCTATTATCTTGTTAAAACAAGAAAATGTCACGCTTTATTTTCTTTACAAATTTTGTAGCAGTGACTGGTCAATGTGGTATTTCATCCCACAGTCTTAAGTACAATGTATCATTTCTATTAGTATTTGTCATTACTTTCCAGAAGAATTCTGGAACCACATTCCATCTTTAATATATTGTTTTCTTTGAGGTTTTTTTATACAATAGAATTGTAAGATATTGATGTTGGCCCCAGATCATGGAACTGTAGAAAAATTAGCTGAATTTCATTATTTATGTAAGATACATATATTGTAGGATGGAAGCTGAATGTTATTAAGTAGTTATTGCAGTCTTCCCCTTGTCAGTGGTGCAGGACAGAGGGCCTGCCTGACAAGGACAGCTGTCTATTTGTTTGGATGGGATGAAAAAACATGGTCCTGTGAACAGACTGACATGCACATAAAAGCTCCCTTGGCAGTTAGAATTCGATATAATTGTCAGGGAATAATTAATTAGCAGACTGTATGGCGTATGCCCGTCTTCATTAACCCAGTCAGAGCAGAACAGTAGGACGTCATACCCCATTTCATGTTAGTTATTGCAATCTAATTATTTAAAAAAAACAAAAAACTTATGTTAACTCAGATGATTTTAATGAATCATATCTTTAAAAGGTTAAGATATACATGTACAAATTGGGTGGAAGCCCATTATCGTCCATCTCCACCATTAAATAAACAAATATTATCTAATGTATTATATAAAGAGGACATTGTTTTAGTCATGAATTTGATGTTTTACATCAGTTTCGTGATCTCTCTGTCACTGGTATTTGCATCCTCAACATATATGACCTGTAATAATTTATAGTTTAATGTTTGACACTTGATATAATCTTCCTACTTACAGACAGACTAATTATCATAATATCATCATCATCTTTCTCATTTATAACTCTTAATGATGAAATTCAAGACAGATGCACTCTTTGTTATGTTGGAGGCTTACTGGTTCGGATTTAAAAAATTTCAAGTACTTAACTTAAAGATGTTAATATATCGTGATAGTATTGAAATTATTTGGTATGGAAAAAACAACTTATATGTGGTTTAAAATTATTATTCAATGAGAAGTAATTGAAGTGATTTGATCGTTTTATATTAAGTTGTCTTGAATGACTTCAGTTAATTTTACGTGATGCAATCTGACACCAGTTTCCCAAAATTCAACTTTGTTTGTATTTTGAAGTCAGAATTCTGCTATGGATGAGTGTAGTTAAATCTCTTTACTTCATGAATTCCACATTTTGGGAGGTGTCCATGTACACATCGTTTGGGGGACCTACTAAGGAAGTTGTCTCTGCACTCTCCCTTTTGATTTGTTTTTGTTAAATGTCAAACTGCATAAAGTTTGGTATTCATTGAAGATATTTATTAATGTTATTTTATTATTTTTCAGGAATTTATTTAAAGATCTCCTGGAACCACATCAGTTTTTTTTCACTACAGGTGAGTAGGAATGTTTATTAATATTGTTTATATTCTGAAGGTCTATAGGATTTAAATCTATCCCTGCACTAGTATAGCAGTATTTTATGTCCCAGTGTTATTGCTACACCAATTTTATGACATGATTATTTAGTTCTACACCTAGAATATTGTTGGCACCATACCTCAGTCAGATTTGGGGAACTATTAGCATCTGCTCTAGTACACAACCAGAATGCCATTTTAAATATTCGAACTCAGTTTGTGCTTAATCTAGAACATCTTTATCAGGCAAGTTTATAAAGACTATAACAGAATGGTATCATTTTGTACAATTGCATCTGAGACGGTGGAACACCAAATTTACTAGCTAAAATTAATACTTCCGTCTCATAAAGGGGGCCACAGTGGTTCAGTAAGACGCTGGTTCGCTAAGCAGGAGGTCTCAGATACGATATTAAACCTCATTTCATTTCATATCCTTCTCATAGAATTAATCAGGTAATTAGATTTCAGGACAAGGTTATAAAAACTTTAAAACCTGACAATCAATCATTGTAGTTTATTTCTGTCTTCAGCTTCTGTTTTAAGATCTACAAAGTTTACAAATTATGACAAATTATAGTGACTTTTTGTTTTTAAAGAGAATCATGCAAAGGCAGGTAGCATTTTAGACGTGTAAACCTAATTAATAATCAAAATATTTTCAATTTTATTTTCCACATTCTTGTAAATTCATTCATGTTGTTACAATAGTGAACATGATTGCTAAAACTTTAAAAACTTCTTGTTTCTTTGTAGATTACTTTCATGTTCTCTTTTTATTTTAATACCTTTTTGAAAAAGGCGTTTTAAAAGGATTACTGCAGAAAACATCTTCGCAAAATTTAAGTCCCAATATTTTTTTGGGGAAAATTTGTGTTAAAAGTTTATTGTGCAGTTAATCGGCTTTAACTTTTAAAGTGTTTTAACACCTGCATGGCAAGTCGTCTTTACCTGAAGAATGACCTTTGTTTTATTTACATGTCAAGGTCAATATGTTAAGTATTTTGATGGAGATTGGTCTTGACTGAATTTAGTCAATAGATCTTTGAACTTGAAAGTGGCAGTACGACCTAAGCAGTATGTATTAAAAGATTTAACTGACGTGTAAACTCAAAGTTTGGTTAAGGATTTAAGTTTTAAGTCAGAATTTCAGTAATCTGGCACAGTTCTCGTTAGCTTTCTCCCTGAATCTTGATACCTGTTGTTGAAGTGCACGTAAAAATGTATTATCAGCTGCATTCTCAAATCCATCAGCTTTGAACTGGATCTTCAACCTCAGGCATCACAGCTCAAGAGAATGTGTACCAAAGTTGGTGTAGCAGTATCCAAAAATGTTCAGACTAGCTAAATCCTTTAAGTGATTATTTAGACTTTCAAGTTAAGTAATTATTTAGACTTTCTTTATCCTGGGGAGAGAGGGGCGTGGTGATTGTGCACCTGAAATTACAAGGTCTTTCATTGAGTCAAATGGCTTGGTTTTGATTGTCCAATTATTTGTGACAAGGAGTAGGGTCACCTGGCAAACCTGAGGGGTTTCCGCCAGGTCCTCTGGTTTACTTCCCACTGCTAAAGACCCATGTTTGTTCCGAAATGACCAAGTTTGTGTCCAGTTGCTGTTAAACCCCATTTCTCTCCTCTCTCTCTCTGGTTTATCCTGAGGATTAATCATACCACTGAACATGAAAATTGTAGTATCCCATTTGGATTTGCGTCTTGCTCTTGAGATTGGATTAAAATATCTGGCAAACTGGTGATGTAAGAAATGTTGAAATCGTGATATTTACCAACAAGATTAAAGCCAGCATTTTAAACGTTTTATAGGGGTAGGCACTATTGGTCTCTGTCTGCTATTGTTAGAGATCTTGTCGGTCCAAACAACTGTATGATGTTGCAATATCGATCATACTCAGCTGTATCTTTCATGAATCTTTGGTACCGCTTTACATTATGAAAGTAGCGGTTCGGTGGCTGGTGCGTGCTGTATCATAAGGTCTGTCATTGAGTCAACTGGCCCGGTTTCGATTACCTGGTTGTACGTGATAAGGAGTAGGGTTGCCTGTCCAACCTCGTGGGTTTTCTCAGGGTCCTCCAGTTTCCTCCTACTTTAAAGTCCCCCTACGGGACACTGAATTATTGAAATGAAATTAAACCATATGTTAGTCCCAAAATGACCTAGTTTGTTTGAGTGGATGTTAAACTTCATTTCTCTCTCTCTCCATCTCTCTCTTTTGAAAGTATAATTCTGAGATGAACGTTTCTCAAGTTCGATACAAAGTTACATGTTTCCACCCAAAACATATGACGTTTAGATAAGAAATTTCTCTTTTACTTTTCATTTTCTACTATTTGCTATACATCTCATTTGGAATCTGGGGTATAATCTTGGTTTTTGCTAAGGAAGTTTCCCAGAATATTTTAACTTAGCTTCTCCTTAATTGTCAGTTGTGATGGACAAATATCCTAATGACGAACAGTGTTGAATTCGGATGGAACAAACTGCCAAGGTCCTGTATATTAACAGGTGGAATTCTGGTCAATATTTCTATTAGACTGTAGCACTCTACATAGCGCATACCGTCTTCATTAATCTGCTCGGTGCAGAAAAGTTAGACATTAAACACCATTGCATTAATTTCATTAATGCCTGATTCCTAAAATCATGCCTTTTCTAATTATAGTAACAAAAACACTATATCTGCGTTATTTTGCTTACCATAAAATCACAAACTTCCTAAAACAGACCTAAAAGGATCGTGAGGAATACATATGGTAAAAAGATGAAGATAGACATAAAGCACTGATTTCAATTTGGATTTATCTTCATTTCCACAACAACATGTGTTTTTTCAGTCAGACGGAGCCTATATGCTATGTAACCTATGAATATCTACTAAAGTTAATCTTTATAAAATGTTTTATCCAGATGAGAAAACTGATAATACCATTGGAAGTATGGGTTTTCCATCTGATCATTTCCTTCGACTTATTTCCTTCGAGTGCTGAAATACCAAGAGTTAAGGGCACATTTAAGACATATGTACCCATGTTTATAATCATTGCATTTATATCTCCTCAATTCTCATATGGTCTTTTAAACATCTATGATATATTGCATTTTTTTTAGCTCAGGTATGTTATTTTTGAATTTATGTTCTTTGACTTGCGCCATTTCACATATAATTCTATATGTTTTATTGAGAAACTTTTTTTGGAGATAATTTTCAGTTTTGTCTTTAGAATAATAATGGAAGGAACTGAGTATATAACCCTTTTTATACGCCCACATTGAAATGTTATGGCCCTTGATCTCTTTAAAAAATCTTGTGGACGCTCTAAAGGTCAAAGTTAATATCCGATTGACTTTAAATTTATACACAGTGTTTAAGGTCATAAGACGAAGAAGCCTATTGATTTTCAGCAATTTCCGATAATTAGTGCCAGAGTTACGGCCCTTGATCACTTCAAAAAATCTTGTGGATGCTCTAGAGGCCAAAGTTAATATCCGATTGACTTTAAATTTATACACAGTGTTTAAGGTCATAAGACGAAGACGCCTATTGATTTTCAGCGATTTCCGATAATTAGTGCCAGAGTTATGGCCCTTGATCACCTCAAAAAATCTTGTGGACGCTCTAGAGGCCAAAGTTAATATCCGATTGACTTTAGATTTATACACAGTGTTTAAGGTCATGAGACGAAGAAGCCTATCGATTTTCGGCGATTTCCGATAATTAATGCCTGAGTTATTGCCCTTGATCTCTTTAAAAAATCTTGTGGACGCTCTAAAGGTCAAAGTTAATATCCGATTGACTTTAAATTTATACACAGTGTTTAAGGTCATGAGACGAAGAAGCCTATCGATTTTCGGCGATTTCCGATAATTAATGCCAGAGTTATTGCCCTTGATCTCTTTAAAAAATCATGTGGACGCTCTAAAGGTCAAAGTTAATATCCGATTGACTTTAAATTTATACACAGTGTTTAAGGTCATAAGACGAAGAAGCCTATTGATTTTCAGCGATTTCCGATAATTAGTGCCAGAGTTATGGCCCTTGATCACTTCAAAAAATCTTGTGGACGCTCTAGAGGCCAAAGTTAATATCCGATTGACTTCAAATTTATACACAGTGTTTAAGGTCATAAAACAAAGACGCCTATTGATTTTCAGCAATTTCCGTTAATTAGTGCCAGAGTTATGGCCCTTGATCACCTCAAAAAATCTTGTGGACGCTCTGGAGGCCAAAGTTAATATCCGATTGACTTTAGATTTACACACAGTGTTTAAGGTCATGAGACGAAGAATCCTATTGATTTTCTGCGATTTCAAATAATTACTACCAGAGTTATCTCCCTTCAAAAATTCTTGTGACGCTATAGAGGCCAAAGTTACCATCCGATTGACTTCAGATTGATACATAGAGTTTAAGGTGTTGAAACGAACAAGTATTTTGATTTTCAATGAATTTAGATAACTGAACAGCTAAATCCATGATATTAAATGTTTCATGTATATACTAATTGTTAGCGTGGGGTAAAACTTTATAAAAAGCAATCAAATTCTAATGATTTTTCTAATAATTACATAATGAGTTGTTACTCTTAATCAGTTTTTAGTGTATTACAAATGTTTCATTAACGAAAAAAGTAAAAATATGCGACAACCCTTGTTGACTGCCCGGATGATTTAGCTGCTGTGGGCGTATGTTTCGTTGCCTGGCATCCTATCTTTATTTATTTGAGAACAGAAATAATTTATATTTTGTGATAAGTCTTGATACCTGTAGTTAAAGGATGTAACTCAGTTTTAATACATGATATTTGGAAATAAAACATAAATTAAAATTGAGCATCTTGGTCCATTTTAATCAATATCAAAATTTATTTTGTGAGCCAATGAGTACTTGATATCAGATATTTGAAATAGAATGAACATTTTAAAATCTGATTGGACGTACCAGGGGCAAATGACTGTCATTTAATTTGAACTCAAATATTTCATTAAACATAGCTGATTAAAAATTATAATGTAATTGTAACAACTGAATGTAATTTACATACTTTCATATTGCAATATGTGTTTTTTAATCCATTTTCAAGCTATATTAGAATTCCAATGAATGATGCTATACACCCTTTAAGTTTGGGTAAGAAATTATTTGCAGAATCTTACTAAAATCCAGTGCATGACTTAATACATTTCCGTACCTTCCCCAAGTCATCATTAAGGCTGTTTGATCATATAATCAAAGCCTAATTAATTAAAATTTCTTCAGGCCATTTTGACAGAAAGGTTGTTTTAATTAAAGAAAAGATCGGTCTACTTTTTAATGGAGCTTATTTCCTTTACTTGATGATGTTATAAATGTGTAAAATATATAACCTAATGATCAGCTTGTACAAATTTCTGACGATATTAATTCCAGCTTTTTAAAGTGCCAGTCTCTGGACACCGTATATAAAAGTGGGTTTAATGGGGTTTTTTTAACAATGTAAGTTAAATGCGAGTTAATAATAAAATGATACAATTGTACAAATTTCTGACAATAAAAATTCCAGATTTTTAATGGGGCAGTCCAACATGTTCATATAGTACATCCGTAAATAAAAAGTGTGTTTAATTTGTTTTTTTAATAATAATTAAATGCCAATTGTGATGTCTTTTTCTGGTGGGAAAGGGGATTTAATCTGGCTTTTAATATTTCTGACCCCACAATTCCTAAATCCTCTCCAGCATACAACTGTACATGTGTGTATGTATAAATAAGATTATCTGAAGAATTCATGTTTACGTCCATAAATTGATCACTTTTGTTATTCAAATGTTTAAACTATTCCATGTTTAGCTGCGAGTATACAGTCACGTATAAAGTCACGTTTGTTCCTGGTATGTTTAAATAAGTGTTTTCCTCTGTTTATACTTTATTTACTAATTATTTTAATGCAACAGCTGTTTGGTATAACACTACAAAAGCATATTATCTATAAATATCTTAACTCTCTTAGGATCGTAAAGGACTTTTATAGAATTCCATTGATGTGTGAAGTTAATATAACAATTACGATTATAGGCTAGCTTAATTTAGATTTTAAGTGTAGTTAATTATAGATTTCGAACAAAGTTTTATTTCTTTCTGTTTAAAAGCTTTTAAACTTAACTTTAATTAAATTAATACCTTGACGATACATGGCCTTAACAGTGCCGAGATCAAAAATATAAATAACCATATTTGAATGACATAATTTGAAGTACAATGTTGAGGTATAACAGGTTTCAGTACTTTATGGATTTGGGGAGCCATGGTGGATCAGGGGGTTAGATTCTGACTCGTATAGCCAGGAGGTGCCATGTTTGATCCCTTTATTGGCTGAGAAAGTTCATTAGGATTTTGCGGCATGTTTTCCCAATGTCAGTGGTGCAGAACGGACAGCTGTCTAGTCGTTCAAGTGGGATGAAAAAACGCGGACCCATGTATACATTGATGTGCACGTAAAATATCCCTTTACAGTTGGGATTCGATATAAGACTAATAGTAGGCCATAGTGTCGCTGCCCGGGCAAAATTTCCCTCATATCTATGTATGGTGTATGCCCGTCAGGCGTCTTCATTAGCCCAGTTGGAGCAGAACAGTAGGACGTTAAACAAACCTCATTTCATTTCATTCCTTTACCTATAAGAATATTGCAATATTTCATAATAACATATAACTTTATGGATTTTATACTTCTTGGTTTATTACATATAGTGTGTTATTATGAATATATTACCATCGATTGGAAAACATATCTAAACTTTGAAAAATCCTGAGACAATAAATTAAATATAGATCGTTTTTGAGTTATGACTTGGCCTACTCAGTCATGAAGTATGACTGACACTATTAATACAATTAAATACCAGTAAACTACCTTACATTTATAGTAGATAGATAATTAGATGTAGGTTAATTGCTGTATATAATTTTTATTTCAACCATTAAAATGATTTATGTTTAGTTTTATTTTCTAATAGAGATTGATCTATTGTTGTTATAGTTTGTTTTTTTTTTCTTATTATTATTACTATTTCAATCAACTCACTTGTTAACAAATTCTTGAAATAGTAAATATTTGAAGAGGCCAGGTAATTTGCTCTTATCATACATTCTTTCTGTTTGTGTGCTGGCAGCCACGCAGGCTCAGTGAGTAAAGCATTGGGTCACTAACTAGGAGGTCTGGGGTTGGTCAAGAAAGTTCCCAGGAATTTTCCAGCATGGTTTCTCCTGGCCCAATGGTGCAGTATCTAGTCCATTGGATGGGAAGAAAAATTGAAGTCTTGTGTACACGTTGGTGTGCATGTAAATGGACCCTTGTCAGTTAGAATTTGAAATAAGAGTAGGCCATTATTTCCCTCATAGCACACTGTATGGTGTATGCATGTCTTCATCAGCTCGGTTGGTGTAGAAAAGAAGGATGTCAGACCCCATGTCATTTCTGTCAATGTTTCATAGATTTTGAGATCATTTCTTCAGCGGTTTCCCTTCTCTTTCTACAAAAATTCCAGTTAACCGTTTGTCTGAGTCAAATTTTCCTAGGGGTGCAGAAATTTTAGTACATTATTTTTGTTAATTTAGCCAATATAAACAGAATCTTTTATAAATAAAATTGTCCATTTTGTCACTTTGTGGTTTTCATGAACAAGAAAGAGGAAGTAGACATTTGGGAATAAAATTATTATTATTTTTTTTTATTAGATTTTTCAAAATTCTTTAAATTAAATATCTCGGGATGCATGGTGGTTTGAATTATAACGATACAAGCTTAACTATTTTGGCAAAGCTTTTGTTATTGATACAATATTTGGAATTTCATCAAAATAATTTTTCTCATCTTTTATTTTATTTGGAAGAAAATCTCCCTTGGATCAGTCAAAATATGCTGTCTGCTAAAATGGATCAGATATAATCCCCGGTTTAATTTTTTTTAAAAACATTTTATGCCGTGATGTTTTCTTCAAACAGACTTTTCATAACTAAGATAAACCCCATGATCATGTTGATCATCATGTAATACATTGATCTAAATTTTATAACTATATACTCCTAAAAAAAATAAACCATGATCATGTAGATCATCATGAAATACATTGATCTAAATTTTATAACTATACTCATAAAATAAACCATGATCATGTCAATTATCATGAAATTCAATGATCTGTCATCTCCACCTTGTGTAAGAATGATTTAATATGCTATTCAGATGGCTATAAGAACAGAAGAATTATATTGGTAACAATTTTAGAAATATTACAAGCTGAAATCATCCAAATCGTATTGCCAAAGAAAAATATTCTGATTTTCTTGCTTTGACAACTTTCCTTACAAAATTGTGAATGAATTGTTACTATCTTGCACGAAAAAATGGGCTTAATCTTCGAAAGTGAACTTTTAATTATATTCACGTCCCATCGGAGCTGAGTACATGTCAACACTTCAAAATAAAAAATGATAAGATAAGCTGTTTGTTGCAAGGAGATGTCTATTAAGGACAGCATGCATACACATGCATTTATACACAGTCTGGTCACATAATATATCGAATAATATAATACAGGGAAAACGCTGATAGAATACAGGTTTATACAAACAGTAATATATGTAATTAGAAAGTGAGTGAGATATTTCTTCCTGAATGAATATATTGTAATGAAAGTAAGTCCATGTATAAAAACATCTTGTGTTTACTTACATGTCTAGTATATCATTATACCTACATGTATACTCTCATTACCATGTTCAATCAGTTATAACATATACTCAAGTCTAGGTAATTATATCTATTTGTCAGAAATGAATAATGATTTTGGCATGGTATAAACTCACAACTCTATACCAGAAATACATGAATATGTACTAGCATGTGTTTATGTGTAAGACTATGGATTGAAGATGGGGGTAGCTATAGGTAAATATCAATTAGGCTAAACACAATAATAATTTTGTTTTTAACCACCTCAATCTCTTAACCAAATTGTTGGAACTTTTGCAGATGTGTGAGAGATATTGCATTTTGTTTAACGTTTAACTAGAGTTATATATAATTATTTTTTACTTTGTTGAAATAATCCAAAACGAAATGTAGTTGAACAGCAATAGAGAAATTCAAATTCCATCTGTTCTTTTGTGTGTAATCAATCTCGGTTTTTCATACCATCAGTACAACTAGACACTCTTCCTTGCCATGCCCTTTTTTCCTCACTGCTGCCAAACGGAAATCATGCTGGAAAATACTAAGCTATTTCTTGTCTGGATCAACACAGGGACCTCCTGGTTAGTGAGGCCTACCTTACTTGACTGACTGAGCCCCCTTGGCTCCGGCAATAACCCTGTTGTCAAAGAGAAAAATTATGAGAGTCAACAGGACTGTTTCTTATGTTAATATGAATGGATTAAAGAATTTTGCTATTACTGAGTTAACAATTAATATGATAAAAGAGAGTGAAGAAAACAATCGTTGTTGTTAAATAGGTCTGTTTAACATAAACCTGGTAAATTCTTCTAGTCTTTATACATATACTTTCAATATTTACTTTAAGTTAATGAAAACCGGGCCAGATAAAAGACCAATTAAACGAGCATTCCAATTAAACGTTTTGTTAATTCACATTGACAGTACCTACAGAAGATTACTTGAACCAAAGAAGTTAAGATCTAAATTTACTTTCACACTGGTAGACAATTAGAATTCATGTATACCAGGTCTAGATGGAATAAACATAGAGATTATATTCTATATGTTAAGGTCAGTTCCTGTTACTATATAGTTAGGGAAATAGCACCACTTTAGTGTTGGGAAATAATTAAATTTTATCAAAATATAATTTGGATCCCTGGTTTTGTTCAAAGCATTTGATATTTTTGGAAACATTTCAGTTAGTTCCTGTTTGTGTACATAAAATAATTCTAAAAATTTACCTATAGATATACATGTATTTATCTTACTTTATTAATATGGTAATATGTTTTTTTTATACCATACTTAAAGTCAGAAACATATATTTTCGTTTGTGAGGCCTTCATGCAACAATATGTATGTTTAACATTTTAATGTTGGTTTTTGATGAGGAAAACAGCAGAAGCTGTTGACAGATCAACACTACTGTGTGAAAAGCCCTGGGAAATATTAAACCATACATGTTGATTGATATATCTTCAACAAAACAATACGCTTTGGAACAACAGTTGTCTGGCAGCCATTTTGCAGATCTTGCACTAAATGTAGGGATTATTTTACAACTGATCTCTTGTTATTTCTGGAATATATAAAATGGTCAGATGTTCAATTAGTATATTTATGAAATGTGTTGTGCACAAAGCAGGGTAAGCTCAAAAATAAAAGAATACTGCGAAGTTCAGCTTTGGATTACCATGTACCTATTAGGGCTTGAGGTCTAGAAATGGCTCAGAGTGTAGGAAACGGTACTGTTGGAAATGTTTGATGTGCATTTATTATACTGCTAGGTGAAGTGTCTTTTTTTTTCATTAAAGGGACAATCCCGATAAGAACAGAGTCTTAAAAATTAAAGTTCGAGCATTTATGAAATTTATGGACCAAAATATAGAGGCATGGTGTATATACCTTGGCTCAAAGTTTCAGCTCAAAATATTGAGTCGTTTTGACGTTAACGTCAACACTGCTTATCCGGACACGTAACCCTTTTAAGATTTCGGGTCAATTTTTTGATTGGGTGACCTGATAATCGATTGTCATTTCTTGAGAGATCTATACAGTGAATGACCCATGTACTGTACTGATAACAAAAGGTAAATTTCACCTACATATCATTTTTATACGCCCACATTGAAATGTGGTCGTATATTGTCGTCGCCCCCGTCCGTCCGTCCGTCCGTCGGTCCGTCCGTCCGTCCGTCCGTCCGTCCGTCGGTCCGGCGTCCACAATTGCTTGTGGACGCTCTAGAGGCTAAAGTTAATATCTGTTTGAGTTTAAATTTATACACAGTGTTTAAGGTCATGAGACGAAGAAGCCTATTGTTTTTCAGCGATTTCCGATAATAACTACCAGAGTTATGGCCCTTGATCACTTCAAAAAATCTTGTGGACGCTCTAGAGGCCAAAGTTAATATCCGATTGGCTTTAAATTTATACACAGTGTTTAAGGTCATACGACGAAGAAGCCTATCGATTTTCAGCGATTTCCGATAATTAATGCCAGAGTTATGGCCCTTGATCACTTCAAAAAATCTTGTGGACGCTCTAAAAGCCAAAGTTAATATCCAATTGACTTTAAATTTATACACAGTGTTTAAGGTCATAAGACGAAGAAGCCTATTGATTTTCAGCAATTTCCGATAATTAGTGCCAGAGTTATGGCCCTTGATCACTTCAAAAAATCTTGTGGATGCTCTAGAGGCCAAAGTTAATATCCGATTGACTTTAGATTTATACACAGTGTTTAAGGTGATGAGACTAAGAAGCCTATTGATTTTCAGCGATTTCCGATAATTTGTGCCAGAGTTATGGCCCTTGATCACTTCAAAAAATCTTGTGGGTGCTTTAGTGGCCGAAGTTAATATCCGATTGACTTTAAATTTATACACAGTGTTTAAGGTCATGAGACGAAGAAGCATATTGATTTTCAGCTATTTCTGATAATTACTACCAGAGTTATGGCCCTTGATCACTTCAAAAAATCTTGTGGATGCTCTAGAGGCCAAAGTTAATATCCGATTGACTTTAAATTTATACACAGTGTTTACAGTCCTGAGACAAAGACGTCTATTTATTTTCAGCGATTTCCAATAATTACTGCCAGAGTTATGGCCCTTGATCACTTCAAAAAATCCTGTGGACGCTCTAGAGGCCAAAGTTAATATCCGATTGACTTTAAATTTATACACAGTGTATACGGTCATGAGATGAAGAATCCTATTGATTTTCAGCGACTTTAAATAATGACTGCCAGAGTTATCTCCCTTGATCACTTCAAAAAATCTTGTGACACTATAGAGGCCAAACTTATCATCCGATTGACTTCAGATTGATACACAAAGTTTAAGGTGTTGAAACGAACAAGTATTTTGATTTTCAATGAATTTTGATAACTGAACAGCTAAATCCATGATATTAAATGTTTCGTATACCAATTGTTAGCCTGGGGCAAAACTTTATAAAAAGCAAACAAATTCTAATCAGATTTTAGAATATTACGAATGTTTCATTACCGAAAAAAGTAAAAATATGCGACAACCCTTGTTGACTACCCGGACGATTTAGCTGCTGTGGGCGTATGTTTCGTTGCCTGGCAACCTATCTTTATAGAAAAAAGTCTGGTTTTATCCAGATACTGTATAATAGAACGGTCTCCATTTCCAGATGAAGACTTTCAGGTTTAAGTTATTTACATGCGTATCACAAATATCGGGTTAGTTGGTCGGCCTTAGATAATGGGTTATAAGGGATTTTAACACAAAATTAAGCAGTTTTATTCCCCCAAAAGTTATCGGGATTGGCCCTTTAACACTTTGCCACAGAGCTCATCTGAGTGTGTCCTGGAGAGTGTTAAGTACGGCTTTGAATTATCTTTTACATACCAGGAATTGAGATCTCCAAAGGCTCAGAGATTAGGAGACAGTACTCCTGGAAGTGTTTGATATGAATGATGCGAGATTGCTAGGATAAGCTTCTTTCTTTAATACTTGTCACAAAGCTCATCTGTGTGTGTCCTCCAGGGTGTTAAGTTCATCTTTGCAGTATCTTTATCATATTGTTTCTTAGGTCTTTATATTCACCAAATTAAAATCAGTATTTTTATTTAAATTTAGATATGTATGAAACGTTCTTTTAACTGACATTACAGTGTTTTATTTTTGAAATAATAGAATGTTTTATAGGCTGTAATAGGTTGTTACAAATTTCATTTAGTTAATTTATTTAAATGGTTTGTACTTCCAGGAAAATTTTTATCATAAACCATGCCTAATTGAAAATAAACATGGTTAAAAATCAATTATTGTTAATTATTGAACAATTTAATTAAAGCATCAGTGGTTTCATTGTGAACATTTATAGATAAACATGGCATATTTGTTATAGTTAGAGCAGATTTTAAAGAGACAGTTGGTTGAAATAGAAAAATTAAAATTTTAATAACATGATGTTTATAGTTAATATATAGTCTGTAATTCAAAACAGACTTTTTCATAATTATGCCTCAACACAGACAAATTTCACTTCTCGGAACATTAAAGATGCGTTATGTAAATATAGATAAAGAGCTGGGCTATGATAATAGAAGTTCAAATATAGATTTAATGCAAATTGAATATTGAACATATCATTCAAGTTCTGCTGAGTATAGATATTAGTCTATGAAGGTTTGCCAAGATGTGTGCACTGATTGTAACCAATGAACTGGATGTTCAGGACTTAGCTTTGCTCCACCATTTTTAAATTGAAAACATAAAATGCTTGAATTGTTCTAATCTACTGAAAATCAGACCCATCTGATAGCATTGAGAACTGATTATGGTCTTTACATGACATTTAAGACCTAAAGAAAGACCTGCAATATGCAGATAATTTAGCTCTAGCAAAATGCATGCTTTAAGTAAAGAATAAAAATATTGTCAATATTAATATAAGCATAGACTCCATATTTTTTAATGAAAAAGAATGTTATTTGATTGCCTGATGGTTATTCCCAAGAGAGAGTCAGTTAATTTCAAGAGAATAAATCAATTATGTGAATTATACTATAATTTATCTATAATTTATAGATGTATTAAATTTCTCCCTTTGCAACACTTACTTTTTGTGTGTATGCATATCATTTTAGTGGGGGGGGGTGATCAATGGGCTAACCATCATAAAGTGTAGGGTCGCCTGTCCAACTTTGTGGGCTTTCTTTGATTCCTCTGGTCCCCCCCCCCCCCTCAGTGCTTAAGCCCCCTAATCGCAAACGATTTATTGAAATAAAATTCAACCATGTGTGATAGTCCCGAAATGACCTATTATGTGTCCAGTAGTTAAACGTTAAACCCTTTCTCTCTCTCTTTCTTTCTCTCTCTCTCTTGTCTACATTTCTCAAATTCTATGTTTGAAATTTCTAATTTACTTAAATTAATTGGTTATCAAAATAACAATCGTTTATGAGTGATGTTTTGAGAGAGAAACCATTGTTATTGTTTTTAAATTATTTAAAGTATAACTGCTTAAACTAATTTACTTAAATTGATGGTTATCAAAATAACAATCGTTTATGAGTGATGTTTTGAGAGAGAAACCATTGTTATTGTTTTTAAATTATTTGAAGTATAACTGCTTAAACTAATTTACTTAAATTGATGGTTATCAAAATAACATTCGTTTATGAGTGATGTTTTGAGAGAGAGAAACCATTGTTATTGTTTTTAAATTATTTAAAGTATAACTGCTTAAACTGTCATTAAACTGTAATTCAGAATACATATTCAGTAATTAGCATGATAAAACAGTGATTAATGGTGACGTATTATTCTGGTTTGCTTAGATTTATTGCCATTTTAAAGTACATGCATTAGCTATAGAATTACATTGCGAAGGTAATGACCTCTATTAGGAAAGATTAGAATGGATATTGTTGGTATGTATTTATATATCTGCAGTCATTTTATCAGGAGTAGAAATAGTATCTTTGTTTTACCCTTGATACGTGCACATTTTCTAACTTCTCAAGGTCATTTATTGTTAAGTCTCTGAGAATAAATGGGTAAGAGATTAGTAGAGAGGTGATTGTAAAGGGTTGAAAGGTTTTAGTTGAAACATCCAGCCAAAACACAGAGAGACAAAACTCCACTATACATATCACCCCTGTGAAAATACGCACTGAAATTTCAGTGAGATTTCAGTGAAATCTCACTGAAATTTCAGTGAAAGATTTGGTCAAAATATTATTGAAATTTCAGTGAGATTTCACTGAAATTTTAATGAAATTTCGGTGAGATTTCAGTGAGATCTCACTGAAATTTCAATAAAATTTTGACCAAATTTCTCACTCAAATTTCAGTAAAATCTCACTGAAATTTCAGTAAAATCTCATTGAAATTTCAGTAAAATCTCATTGAAATTTCAGTAAAATCTCACTGAAATTTCAGTAAAATCTCACTGAAATTTTGACCAAATCTCTCACTGAAATTTCAGTGAAATCTCATTGAAATTTCAGTAAAATCTCATTGAAATTTCAGTAAAATCTCATTGAAATTTTGGTGAGATTTCAATGAAATTTCAGTGAAATCTCACTGAAATTTTAACAATATTTAGACTAAATCTCACACTGAAACTTCATTGAGATTTTACTGAAATCTCAATGATATTTTATTGAAATCTCTTACTACATGCATTGTATTTCAAAGTCTTTATTAACATGCATTCTGAAAAGAAACTCCAAACAATTGCAATATTACTCTATATTATTGATTATCCCTCAAATTTCTGTATTCAGTCTTCTGATTTTCTTTTTCTTCTAGTAGTTCTAGTGAGACTATAGTGTCGTCCCTTTCTTTCTTCTTCCATAATAAAAATATATGGCCTGAAATTACACAATCAAATAATATTAAATAAAGATAGGTATGTGTCATGTAATGTGCTATTTTACTACTATTAGAGCATTCAGAAGTTTCAAAATTATCCTGTCAAAAACAAAGCAAACGTCATTTTGGGAACCAGGGATAAATGTGCATCAACACTAAAAGTCACTAGTGGCAGACATTTATAACACTGATGTGATAATTTACTCTTAATATATAAATATCTTTCGATATATTTTTAGTGGATCCGTAACCTAGACAGAACGGTTTTACTTTATATTTTAAAACTAAACATTCATAGCCAGGTCACACATATATAATTAGATTCAATTTGAATGACGAAAATTACTACCAATCAATAGGTCGATCTACTAGAACTTTACTCACCATGGCTGCTTTGCATTCTATAATTAACTACTTCGAAATTTATCCAACAAACCATTCCGTGATAGGTGTTTTGGGGTCATATAATCCAGAAAATACCGTTTACAAACTCCACTCTGTTATCCAAACTCGCGCCATTTTACCAAGGAATTTCAAGTTACGGAAGCCGTACGGAAAATGGTGAAAAGAACGTACTTTAACTTGCGCGTTAATTGTATAAAATAGCAGCACCAGTTTATCAGTTTAGCGATGAAACATGCACGTGAGGTCCTGTTCTATTTGCACAAGAGTTTAATATATTTACAACCATTATAGAATTAAAAATTTCTTCGTTTGTTTTCCATTCCAAAATTTTCAAAAACACGGCCACTCTTCTGGTGTAACCTGACACTGACACTGTATACGCTAACCAACAATGGGCTCCAAACATAAATTTATGATGGTGTAGAATTATTGTCACCTTTCACAATAAAAAAGGTTGATTTCAAGACATGATTATATTAGTTGATCGTAAAATATTTACTGTACATGAATTTTATGGCTTCCGTACTCGATGACCTCGTTTCAAAATATGGCTATTTAGCGATTGAAACACGTTTATTACGATGTGAAAATAGCCATTCTATCACAATACAATGATTATCGGAATATATTGGAAACAATTTTGATGTTGAGTCATAAGTTTAGACATCATTTTAAACATGTATAGGCTTCTAAAGTTATCATTACTTATAGGCACGTGTTCGTGGATTACACATACGGTGACGGACGAATAAAAAAAATAATGGACGATGTGAAAATAGCCATTCTATCACAATACAATGATTATCGGAATATATTGGAAACAATTTTGATGTTGAGTCATAAGTTTAGACATCATTTTAAACATGTATAGGCTTCTAAAGTTATCATTACTTATAGGCACGTGTTCGTGGATTACACATACGGTGACGGACGAATAAAAAAAATGATGGACGAATAAAATAAACGTCAATAATGAAATTGTCTGCTTCAGGAAATAGCATGATTAAATAATGGTAATTAAAAAACACACTATTAGGCCATAATTTCAAAGTGCTCTCTTTCACAAATTACAAATCTTTTATAGGCTATGCAGTTATTAAAATATTTGCTATGAAAAAATGACATTTTTATTTTTTGTAATTTCAATGAAATTTCAGTGAAATTTGCAATATAAATATTTCAGTGAAATTTCAGTAGAAAAAAATATAATTTATTTCAATGAAATTTCAGTAGATCAAAATTTTTGTTTATTTCAGTGAAATTTCAGTAATAGACCGAAATATATTTTTATTTCAGTGAAATTTTAGTGAGATTTCACTGAAATTTGGTCATTTCCGTGGGATTGGGCAAAATTTTCAAATCTCACTGAAATTCACTGAAATTTCAATGAAATCTCAGTGAAATTTCAGTATCATTTTCTCTGGGGCATGGCTTATTCCACTTCATAATTTTCACTGTTGGTCACTTTTTGATAATGCACAAAAAGTTTGCTAAGTAAATTCATATTTCATGTTTTTTTTATTCATGGTGTAGGCTGTTGTAAATGCATGGTCTAGTTTCCAAAAAAATAACCCCCAAAAACTGAAAGATATATAATACATTATTATTTTAAGGGTCTGTGTGTCTGTATTCTCACATCATATATTTACTTATCCAGTAAATCTTCTACAGGATTGGCTTTTGATTTTCATCCGAAAATGTGGCTCTGTTAGCAATGTATTAATTAATGAACCTTTTATTTGTTTTACCAAGAAAAACCAATACATGTAAATTAACATAATTACATGTATGTTTATAGAATAAACTTCTGAATACAACGTTTATTATCAAACTTGACTGGTAGATTAATTTCTATGTTGTTCATTCTCAACGTCTGTTAGTCAAACCTGAAATGAGTGATCTGGTTTGTGTAATCTTATTATGTTAATCCCATCTTTAAATTAATCCTTGATAATCCTTTCAAACTGTAGGATTTCCTGATATGCAATAGTAACGACATTTATAGGTTAGGTGATTTTATAGTGAAATATACCATAATCTAATCTAGATTATACATATAAGTTTTTAAAAAATGTTTTATACAACTTACACTAACAGGTAATCATTACCTGTAAAGAGTACTTCATCATGGTCTACTTTTTACTTCAAACGAAACAGTATCTGTATTAACCAGTTGATTCACATCACATACGACCTTTAACCTTTACCAAATTCATGTTTGATAGAAGCCAGTGTTAGAAGAGAAGTTGTTTGGTTGGTTATAATATTAATGAGATTTGCATGGAAGTAATATTTTACCTGAAGCCTGTGTGTGATATCTTTATCTATATATGTGAATGTTTGATCGACCAGACTGTTGAGAATTTCACAGTTAATGGCAGTTATCTGTAGTATGCGTATAGCCATATACCCTCTAGGAACATTTATATGATAGATCTGTTCACAGTGGGCAGAAGGATAACAGTGTCTTCTACTGGGATAAACTATCATCATTGAGTTGTTTGAACTAAATTCGACCAAGATTGTGAGTTTTTGATAAGTTCTATTTCATTATTTATTATAAACAGTAAACAATCAAAAATTTGAATTTTGATTAAAAGATACATGTAGAATGATACCTATATTGTTGAAATAATTACATACAAAAAGGGGTTATAAGAATAATCGTTCAGCTGAGAAGTGGGGTGTTTTTGGATAGATACAATGTAACAGAATTTTCTTAACTTTAAAGTGATATATTAATGATTAATTAGGCATTTATTGACATGACAAGCCTATACCAAACACTCTAGACCAACGGTTTTCCGTGGTATTGAATGGATTAAAGCAAGCATGCCATTTAATAATTTAATGTTTATTATCATAGCTATGTAATTGAAAATCTCCCATAATAATAAAATTGACTGAATTAACAGTATAGTCATTTTTCATTATCTTTTAAATTATTTTCTCAAGAAGGGCCAATTCTTTATCTAAATCTTACATAATGCATCTTGAATTAAATGGAGTGATATATTGTTATAGCAAAAATGGCCAACTCTTTATCTAGATCTCAATTTATCTCTTTATCTTTAACTAGTAAATGGAGTGATAGTTTGAATCATTGATTAATACTACACCCTCAGACAATGTCGTAGTTATCTTTCTCAGTACTATCTATAACAGTGTACCAGGTATTTGTCTTGTCGTCCACAATTCTATTTACATGTAGGTGTTTTAAGAGTTTGTTTTAAAGGCGTGAAGCATGGGTATACACTTGAAGAACCTCATTAAGTGACTGAACTGAATTTTAATTGAATTAAGTTTACTATTAAGTAACTTAGACTTGACAATTGGTGATTAATACTTTGAAATTAAAACTCTGATTTTTGTGTCTAGTTAAACATAGACAGTTTTAGTCAAGATTTTATTCTGGGTGATATTTTATTCATGCGATAAAGAAATGTATTAATGATAACCGATAAATCCTTTGTAAAATCTTGTGACTACTCTAGCGGGTAAAGCTATTACCAGAATTTAAATCCAGTGTTTATGTTCATAGGTGAAGAAGCCGCTTGGTTTCACTATTTGTTTGATCATCAATAATTACTTAGGGTCGCATGTCAAACCTTGTGGGTTTTCTCCGGGTCATCGGGTTTCCCCCGTACTGCTAAAGAGCCTTATGGGCAAGCAAATAATCGAGATAAAATTGAACCATATGTTTGTCCCGAAATGACCTGGTTTGCGTCAAGTGGACAGTAAACAGCATTTCTCTCTACTTAAAGAGTTATTAATAGGTTTTGATTACCTTTAAAAATCTTGTGGCTAAAGCTCACATCCGATTGCAACAACCTGTATGTCTTGCCCTGACGATTGGATGTTTGTGTGTTGTCTGGCAACCAGTCTTTATCTAAATCTGAGTGATCTTGCTCATTTAAGATTTTAAGTTGAAGCTTATTATTGTTCAAAGGTTTGTAGATTATTCTCTGATATATAAAACGATCATGTCCTTGACATAACAGGGTAATATAATAGGTAAGTGTTGTTCTTTAATTTGAGGCCAGGATGGATAATTTTCTAATTGATATAAATGAATGCTTGAAGTTATTGACATTCGACTAGTTAATTTCCTCTGCCTGCCGATAAATCACGATCAACGTCGGCTGCCATTGTTATTCAATTTTCACCTACATTGTTGGTCTCTGTTCATAGCTGCGTGCACTTAAAGCTTTATTAAAACTACCGCAAATAAAGCTGTGGTCAGGTTGCAAGAATTGTGTGCTGAAATTAAGTCTGGGCAGAGCAAATAAAAATAAAATTTCCATACCATAAAATGCGTGGAAGGCTGTGTGGAATTGACATGACAGTTGTGCTGCTTATCATGACAATGCCATTAGCGACCTTCCGTCGCTGACCAATCATTAAGATTATTTTTCATTCCTTCTATGAAGTCTTTCCTATCGTGTAATTAATTTTTTCTTTTCAGCTTGTGAATAATGAAAGACTTTTTTCTCTATCAGTAATTAAGTTTTCCTCGATTAGACTTTTTCCTTTCACCTGTGGGAAATGTTTTGATAAAAACACTAAATTTTTTAGATAATAGTTTGATCAATGCTTAGATACCGAGATAGATCTATTTCATTTGATTGTCATATTATCAGAAACTGGGAAGGTTGTGGTTGATCACAAGGAGTGGAGTACAGTTTAAAAATCTTTACTTCGTCAGTGGTGTGTGTATGAGGTGTGTTATGAGAGTTATCTTGCATGCGCTGTGCATTGGATATATTCCTATCAATATCTTGGTGACTTAACAAATTTGTAATAGGTATTTTTTTTTAAACCCTAATAAATCTTTGAAGTTTTCTTACAGTTTTTTTTATTTTATACAGATTAACTAATAATATTAATATTTGGTGGAAACAGCTACAGAGTGATAGTACCATTATTGTTTAAAAGTGTGCGTCTTTTAATTTTATTTTTCAGCAGCGCTGAGCTGTGATAAAGACTTGTTCCTTTTTTGTACTTGTATGTATTAAATATTTCTTAGAAATGATCTAAAGAAAAGTTTTTTTATTTTCAGATTGTGGTCGCTAACAGAAAGTCCTGACTGTTCACAGCTCAGCATAGTGGCAACAGCGTTCGTGCGTTCATTTGGTCACAGATCACGAGATCAGTAAGCGCCATAGACTTTAAAAAGCTAAGTTACAGACTTTGAAGTGTAACTGTGTTAAAACCCCAAAGCTTATATTGAACACCATTTCTTTGTTGTCAGGGACATACTTAAGTTAACTGTATGACAAATCCCAAAATGTCCGATAATAGTGATTCTGGAAGCGAGGACAATTTCTATAATGGAAAGTCAAATGGAAAGGACTATGACATTTGTAGAGATTTTCTGCGTAATGTTTGTAAAAGAGGCAGGCGGTGTAAGTACCGTCATCCCAGCTCCAATGAATCGCGGGATTCATCTGGCCAGAAAATAGTATTTTGCCACGATTACCAGAACACTGGATGTCATCGACCAAATTGTAAATTCTTACATTGTACGCGTGAGGAAGAAGAGAGCTATTACTCCACTAGAGTACTGCCACCTAGATTACAACAAGCTGTTGCCATGGGATACGGAGGTGGCGAGACTACCAAGTTTGATATACCCATTTGTAAAGATTTCCAAAAAGGACAATGTGTCCGTGGTCTCAAATGCAAATACAGACATGTCAAGAGTGAATTTACCACTAATGGAATAAGCGAACGCGAGAGTCGTTTTGATGAGCGCTTTGAAGAAGAACGATACGAAGGGTTTGATCGTTATGAATATCCTGCAGCAAAAAGAAGACGCGTAGACCTTGTTAGTTACCCAGGATTCGAGGAGCGATATCGTCCAATGTCATATCATATCGTAGAAGAGGAAAATTTAATGTTGCGTCGTAAAGTTGAGGAACTAAAGAAAACGATAGCAGATTTGACTGCAACCAATGAAGTGCTTCTTGAACAAAATGCTCGCTATCGTGTGTCCAAAGCGAATGCCGTGCAGACACTGACCAGTGGCGATCTAACTCATTCGGTGACTCAAACACTCACACCAACAGTAAACCCAGGCGGGCAAGCAACAGCACACTCAATTGGTCATTTAAATCCAACCATATCACAGCAAATTTCCATGAACAGTGACTTGGCTACTCAGCATGCTTTGCAAACAGCGCAGCGTATGGCTTCAGGGGCAGGACTTAACGTTACCCCAACTATCAATGCTTCTATGGTGCCAGTTTCCATGACACAAACCATGGTGCCAGTGTCGCTTGGTCAGAGCAATATCTCCATGCAAACCCTCCATACCGGTTGTACATTAACACGCAGCATTCCACAGAGCTTCGCGGCGCAGCAGAGCAATCCTCTTGTATCATACCCCATCATGTCTCACTCAATGAGAACAGCGGCAGGTGCTCCCAGTAGTCTAGCTCATTGACCTTTGATTGTTAGCCTGTAAATAGTACTATATATAGTAAGTATCTATTGAAAATTATACTTACTTTTGTTATTTTACAAATCTATTATTTATGACCTAGTAATAGCCACCATGCATGAACACATTACCCTTTTTTTTAGCTTTCCCAGTTATAAAGTACAATTAGAGATTGGAGCTATTGAATAAAGACAATTTTCTGTTGTAGAACAGGTTGGGATTTTATGATTGCGGAAAAGAAATACAAATTATTTGTCCCTCTTATAGTAAATGATTTTTTATATTGCCATTTGTTGAAAGGCTTCTGGATAAATTCTGTGGATTTACTAAATTTTATTTTAAAAAATATAAGCATAGTTTTCATTTATGGTGATACTTTGAAAATGTTGACTGCCAAGGAGTTAACTCTGTTTGATATTGGCAGAAATGTGAAACATTAAAACACCATGACACTATGACACAATTGTTATGTATGTAAGAGAATACGCATGTATTAGTTACTGGCATTGAGTGATTGTGTTAAACTTTGTTTCCTAAAGGATACATTAATAGGGCTTGGTCATTAATAGGTTTATTAAGACAAGAGTTGTAAATCATGGTGATTATATATAGGTGTCGTTATAGAGACTCGAGCCCAAGACTGATTACCTCCTGTTCTGTGTGACGTTAGAATGAGTATCAAACTGTCTCCTCAAATAACATTAACAAATAGTTACCTTTATTATTGTATAGTTGGACAAATTAAAACGGACTTCACTTGCATGTACTGTACTTCAGTTTATGTTTTTAATGGTTTTTGTTTGGGTCAGTTTTACCATTTTTTTTCCTACCAAGAAATCTCTCTGCATATCCCTCTCGGTGCATTTCAGAAAACTTTAAAATACAAAAATTAATTTTATTTCCATTAGTTGGACAACTTAAATTGGACTTGCATGTACATGTACTTCACCTAATGTGTTTCATGGTTCTTGTTTGGGTCAGTTTTACCAGTTGTCTGCACATCCGTCTCGGTGCATTTCAGAAAAACTTAAAAATACTAAGCTTGATTATATAACCACAATTATTGTGGAAAGCAAACAAATCTGAAAGAAGCAGTTCAGTTTCTACCAAGGCTCACATTTCTGTCAAATTTACAGGCCAATCAATTTCAACAAATTTAACTGCATAATAAGTGAAAATGGCTAAATTTATACCGCTTTCCCCCTTTAATTTAGTTTTATGGATAAAAGTTGTTCACTCAAAGAGTCAAAGTGGTTAGAGAATTTATGCTTTCCAAAATTGAATATTTGTGAACATGATAATCCCTGCTTGCAAGAATTAAGGTTTGAAGTTATATACTACTGTATGTGATCAGCAGATACGAACTCTGAATCTACAAAGTTGTGGCATTGATACATTTCAAAACAGTTTGCCGAGTCAAGTCTAAGAAAAAATGTCATTGGATTTCTGTCTACTACATAAAATGAGATCCACTACATATTTATTTCCTGTTAGTATGGCAATGCTGGTGCTATTTTTGCTTATTATATTATTCTAAACATTATCATGTGATGTCCAAACGGAGTCCCAACAAAGTCGCAAATAATGCAAACAGAAAATGTTTGTATAGTTTGGGCGGGTGTATTTGTAAGAGATAGAGGTGTTCCAGTCTACTATTGATGCTATTTTGTCCAGGCTAATGGTTGTAGTCAATTTGGACTGGAGCTATCAGTACAAAAAATATGACTTTACCAGAGGTACTTCATTGATGTTATTTTGTAGACACCAATATTTGTAGTCAATTTGGCCTGGAGCAATCAAGACTGAAATATAACTTAGAAACAATGAGTTTATAACCTGTTGGTTGGTGGCCCTTTAGGAGAAACTTATGATTCTTGGTCTTTATATTGTTTATTAACATGTAAAACTTTGGGGTAATTATTTGATAAATTGTTATTCCAGGTTACCAAGTTATGGACAGACATGAACATATTAACTATGCACCCAACTATAAACTTGGATATTGTTGAAGCAGTTAATCTTCAAAACATGAGAAAGAATCGTCTCGTATTGACAGACAAATGTATTTATCATGTGTACAAAGTTAGTTGAATTACCACCCGCAAAACATCTTGCCAAGTTGTGGAATTCTGATTCTGAAACTCAAGATAAATTCTGTGAGACCAATAATTGGTGAAGTTGTAAAAGAAACAGGAGAGGAGAGTTAAATTAACAACGACATCACCGTATGATTTTTCGGTTTAGTAACACAGAGTTGTTACTGAGAATTCACAAAGCATATGTACATTTATGTATATAGAGTGGTAAGAATATTATGGAATTCTGAAAATCTTGAAGAGTTCTGTGATAATATGGAATTGTCCTGGAACCAGAAATAGAAGTTGACAACGACATAAACCTGAGGAACCGATTCAGAATGCATACATACATGTAGTATGCCTTCTAATTATTGCATATAGAGAAATTTATTAGCAATATTTAGAAAAACAAGCTGATGTTGAAAAATGAACATGAAAAACTTCATCTAAAATAATTCCATTCTTACGGCCAATTGGCATTAATTTATTTACTACCTCAGAGTAAGTCGGTTCTAAAATTTGAAATATAGAGTGTGGTAGTCACCAGTGATCACATTTATACCAGGTTGATTTCATTTGTTCAATCAGCATCAATTTAAATCACTTTAAAGTTTAAACTCTTTGATGTGCAATAATATACTAAATCGGGAATTGCCGATCAAATCATTTAAACTCTCCGCACTTTATTATTAAATTGGTAATCCTGAGGTAGTAAAAAGGCTATAGGTTTCCAAGAATGACTGTAAATACCGTTATAGAAAGTTTTGTGGTGTTGTATGGTTTATGGACTATATTAGTAATTACTAAAGAGCAATATATATATATATATATTTAAAATGTGTTCTTTGATGCAGATTTCAATTTGTGTTGCTATCGTTTTACTCATCAAGTCCGATTTTGCAAATATTTATGATGACTTATTTGTTATTAATGATTTTACTAAAGTTGGGTTATTTTGATCTTTTTCATCATGTTTGAATAAATTGAAATTATTTTTCTTCGTGGATGAGAAATGTTATTGTTCATGTTACTTTTTTTAAAATTTTTATTGAATAAGGCAGACAGAAATAGGAACAAAAATTCTCCCTTCAAATCAAAGTATTAAGTTCATTTCATGAAATCCATAGAGAGACATTCGATGTTTGTGTTACATCTGTGTATAAGATGTTATTACTCAAAATGTTCCATTGACATCGAACATCGGGATCTGTGAACATTTTGATGTAAATGGTGTTTATCTAAACTGTGAAAATTCACAAAATCCTTTTCACTCTTATTTTGATTAACTGTGCAAGCGTAATAGAGCAAGGTTATGATAATATAGATACAAGGTGTGCAGAGCATGTGTCATGTGGGTGTGTATGTATATATAGATATATATATATTTACTTAATACTAAGTACTAATTTTATATAATTATTAAAAAAAAAAACCCCATGTAAGTCAACATTCTACATTTGATACATTTTATGTTACAAAAAAACCATCCCAGATTTTAGGGTTTTGATACTCTTTTGAATTTCATATTGGCATGCAAATACAGTTTGAGTGTACAAAAAATGGTCTTGGTACCCTACATATATTTAATTCCAAGGAAAATTAAGTAAGTAATTACGCAATTTAAAAAAATAAATATAGACTGAGTATCTTTAAATTGTGTAAAGTTCATATAAGCAATTTTTAAACAAATTGTACATTAAAATGTTATATCTTTGAAGTTTATATTTTTGTAATTTAACAGAATTTGCTTTGATCACTAAATATTATGTATTACTACTTTTAGTTAAAAGCAGTCAAATGGAAAAGAAGATTTTTTCCCCATGTGTTTTGCTTTTCTTATTAAGTTTTTTTTTATAGAAAGCTTATTTTTTGTTTGCATCTTGAGAAAAAAAATATGATAACTTGTAGCACAACTATACTTGAATAAATGATTGCTACAATAACACTGACTTAGTTTTAAAAAATATTCTTAGAAAAAGTAATGCATTATTGGGTCAGGATTAATACTGGTTCAAAAATGGAAGCTGACTCCTTGATTTGTTATGTTCTGAAATTTTAGGCAAAGGCAACATGGTAGGGTGGGATGCAAAAAATGACTGTGAACCTCCTTGCTTTATGTTAGATACGATGATTAGTTTCTCAAATAGTGTCGAAGCACCTTGCTGTCACTAAATACTGCTAATTAGTAACATGTTGTTTTAGTTCCCAACAAGGCATAGAATTCATTGGTTGCTTCCAAAAGATGGTAAATCCACAGATGTTAGAAATAATTTCAGTATAATTATTTATGAATTTTTGTCAAAAAAACCCCAACATGGTATATTACTTGAGAAGTAATTCAACAATTTATGATAAATACTGGAGTTTTGGTCATTAACACGTTCGCTGCCGACCCCAGTTTGAAGTGCGCGCCACATGTGCCGACCATTTCCGGCATTAACTCATATGCCAGCATACGAATCGTAGTGCGGCACTGGCTAATGGCCATTCTTACCGGATGCCGACATACGACTCGTAGTGTGGCACTGTCCAATGCCGATTTCCACGAGATGCCGAGATACGACTCGTAGCACGGCACTGACATTGAATAGCTATATTATCGGTACTATTTCTTTTCGTGTTATTGATGGCTTTCGTTAGACTTTTGCTGTAATTAGTAAGCCTCCAGGGTCGCGCATGCTTTGTTCACACTAACAAACCAGTCAGCACCGTATTCGCTTAACAAACAGTCGTCTCCGTGAAAGTCGATCACCCAACGAGGAAATTGTCGAGATGCAAGATAGATCATTCTGTTTAGTGGCGAATCTCGAATAACGTACTGGCGAAACCCGAATAACGAGCCAGCATGTTATTCGGCAATAAAACAGAGGATTGTTGGAGATGGCTGCCCCGCACACTAACAAACCAGTCAGCACCATACTCGCTTGACAAATGGTCATTCTGTTTAGTGGCGAATCCCGAATAAAGTACTGTCTCGTTATTCGCAAAACCCGAATAACGAGCCAGTATATGTTATTCGGCAATAAAACAGAGTATTGTTGGAGATGGCTGCCCCGCACACTAACAAACCAGTCAGCACCATACTCGCTTGACAAATCAGCAAATCATCGTCTCCCTAGTTGGCCACTCACCGAGGAAATTGTCGGGTGCAAGGTAGGCCTAGATCGTTCTGTTTTAGTTGCGAATCCCGTATAACGTGCTCGCTCGTTATTGGTTATTTGCGAATCCCGAATAACTAGCCAGCACGTTATTCGAGATTCGGAAATAAAACAGGTGGTTGTGTGAGAGGACTGCCCAGTATCACCCTATTTGCATAATAGACGGTCGTCTCCATGCTAGTCAGCCCCGCAACGTTCACTTATCCCTGGGGGGTTGGATGACCCAATGGTTAGCACGTGCGCGCACTGTATCATAAAGCCTGTCATTGAGTGAATTGGCTGGGTTTAGAATCCCTGGTTGTACGTGTCAAGGAGTAGGTCGCCTGTCCAGCCTTGTGGGGTTTCTCGGGGCCCTTCAGCTTCCTCCCACTGCTAAAGATCCCTACGCGCAAGCGGTTAATAGAAATAAAATTAAACGATATGTTAGTCGAGTGGACGTAAAATCCATTCCTTCCCTCCCCCCTCTCTCTCTCTCTCTCTCTCTCACACGCACACACCACACATTTATCCATACAGTGGGAGGCATCGAGGAAATGGTAGGATGGAAGGTAGGCCGGTCTTGTTTTACTTCCAAATCCCGAATAGCGTACTGGCTCGTCTTTCGGGATTAGACAAAAAAAACCCCAGTTGAATGCAGGAAAGGAATGCCCAGTGCACGCCAACAAATCAGTCACCACCCTATCCGCTCGACAAACAGTCGTCTCCTTGCTAGTCGGTCACCAAACGTTCACTTACTGCCCCGCCCGTGCACTCAAACAAACCAGTCAGCATGTTGAATTTAAACACTGGACAATTGTAATGATTGTACTGGCACCAATTCATTTGTATAGACAAAAATCAAGACGGTCAAACAAATAAATTTGAGTTATTATAATAGGTATTTGTATTGCAATGTCACACTCAGTCTGCCGTCTGTAATTGGCCAAGTTAGCCCAACATCATGACCTGAGACCACCAGCAAACGTTCTTTTTCAGTGCCGCATCATATAATACGGTTCATCACCATTGCCGAGGATTTATATTAATATAACAAGTTAATAATGTTTACTACGAGTATACTCGTAGCGGCACAGGCGCGGTAACCATTACTACGAGTATACCCGTAGTCGGCAGTCAACGTGTTAAGCACTTTGTGTAAGCCCATAGTTCCTGAAGTCACCATCTAATTGATTTACAATGCACATCAGACAAACGGTAGAGCCAAACTGCTAAAGTTATCTGATTACGTTAGGGCAAGGACTAAGCCTATCAGATATTAATTATTTCCATTAAATACCCCATGGGTTGTTGACTTTCACCAGAAATTAGTGTTTTGTATATGCTCACATAACATGCAAAAGAATAAACATACAACATCTATGGCCTGGCAACCTATATTTAAGTTTCAAATACCAGAATTGCAGCTGAAAAGTTATACATGTATTAGGATAAAGGGGCTGGTGATCTTTACTTGAGAGGACGCTTAGGCTCTACAAAGCCTAAATTATAATGCCCAATAGTGAAGTAGTGTCAAGCAATCGCCAAAAAACTACAGCATTTCTTTTATGGATGCCAATTTAAATTTTGCGAAAAAGTCATCATGCAGGTTACAGAAAAGTCCCCTTTTCATCCAATGTCTATGCACAACCATTTATCCCGATATTGCAAAAATCCATTTGGCTACAATTAAGACATGGGTAGGCCTACTGTCCCGAAGAACTGTCGTTTAATTTACAAATCCAGTATCTTGTTGAACTCTTGTGGTGGAAAATTCCACACAAAAGCCACCCGGCAAACCGTGCCATAAACACCCAAACTGAAGAACACGAATCTGATAATCATTTTGCTTTCATCTGCATAGTTTTTATACGCCCAGATTTTAATGTGGACGTATATTTAGACGATGTCAACAGATAAGCCCAATTTCTTGGTTTAAAATATTATGTCCTTGGTCTAAAATTTCGCGATAATACCACGTCTCAACAGTTGCTCAAAATGACATCATAATAAAATATCGTGTCCATATTTCCAGTGTTCCTGATAGTGAAAGAAGTCTGTCGGTGAAAAATCAACATTAAATTTGTAGCTAATTGTATTTGAGTAGTTGTTAAGTTAGTTTCTTGAGTTTTATCATTCCCTCGTGGCCACCCCGTAAAATCATCTAAGGATCGCCTCGACACCCCATTAAAAGTGTTTTATTCCCGGGCATTTAAAACAGTGGATAAAATCAGGGAACAGCTGTAATAAAGTATTTCTTCTTGTGCGGTTCGGGTTGTGTCTATAAGTGGTGTGAAGTGGTTTAATGTTTATACGCGTAGACGAAAATATCCAGATTTCAAGAAAGCAATTAACAAAATAGTTTCTATTTGAGAACAGATAATAAATGAATTGTCAACATAGCAGCATTAAACATAGCTTAACATCGTTTACAAAATCTTTAGATGGTTTTTACAGGCAGAATAGGCCTATACAAGATACTGCACATTCAGAAAAGTTTTAAAAAATAGCATAGTATTAGTATATTTTAAAATTCACCATGCACACAACCAATTTAAATTACTTATTTCATTTAGTTAGGTATTTCACTATTCCTACAAAATTACTGAGGTAGCCTAATTAAAGTATATATACAGTATACAGAGACGCATTGCTACTAACAAAAAGAAATTAAACATGCATTATGCAAGAGCTAAATCTGCCTATTGCGGGTCTTTCTTTTGTTACTTAGGCATTAATTAACATGACCAGACCATAACCAACCCTCGATGCCATCTGATGGGTCTGATTTTCATTAGATTTGAACCCGGTTCTCCGATCAACGGCCGTTTATGACTAACCGTAAAACTGGATAATCGAGACTTTATTTATTATCGTAACAATGACAATCGAATCCACAGACTTATTAAAATGAGTAGGCCTATTTATCGGCTCAAAGTGAAGTAAGTTCAGCATATTCCCGTTACATTATTTATTTTTTAACTACCGGTACATCATAGCGAGAACTGAAGGCTCTTTTATATTTTTATCTAACCTCCCAATAGGCTACACGCCCAATCATGATAACAATCAAACGTACATGTGGTTTAATCAGATTGACGATGACGCTCAGAGTTTTATACATTTATATTAAATAGACTACATACGACCAAGTCGGCGTAGGCACCAAAAAGGGCGAAAAATACGAAATTACAGTGCCTCTTTAAAGATGCGTAAAATGATGAATGAATTATCCATTATTGTGTAAATACAATGTATCTAGCCCCCTATCCTGACCAGGGGCGGATTGGGCCGTAGGCGATCGGGCGATCGCCCGAGGGGCCGATCAGAAGAGCGTCCGAAGGTCCGGTCGGACAAAAAATGAAAAAAAATAATTTTGTCAAATTCGTCTAAAATAAACTTTTTCTACTGAACATGGGGAAGGGGGGTATTGGACCGGCCATGGAGCTATGATGATTATGTTGTATGTGGCCGGAGGCAATCTGTTTCACAGAGAATTACTTACGAATTATCTCTGTAACAGATGACTGTCCACAACATGTGCGTGGACTGCACGCGTCGGTAGTCATTGGCTGAACGGCTCTTTCAATGTTTACTTAACACCTAACTGCTTCGGGCAAAATGATGCATTTTACTCATTTTAATACCCATTTACACTAAATAGGAAATATTTTTGAACTACAAATACTTCAAACGTCTTAAAATTTATTTTTCTTTTACCTCAAAAAAATGTTTGTGAATTTAATTTGTCGGAGTAAAAAAGTTAATATGCCGTACTCATTAAGCCTCGTCGATGTAATGCTTATTAGTGATTGTAGCGGCCAAGCGAATGTTCACTGCGGGATCAGTTTGGGCCGGAGGCTTTAACAGGCCGCCACGCCATCACTGGGGTCTAAAATGGCCTGGTATAATAGACTTTCTGGGCCGAGTGTGCTTGGTGTGGGCCAGAATTCGGAATCCTGCAATGGGGATTCCGAATTTCATCCGAAAATTTCATCGGATTTCCCCGTCGACACTGTCGCCCGCAAATTTACATATTTACAGCTTTTATGAATTTCACTTTCCGGCAACAAAAATGGGACATTTTTCAATGAAAATATTCCTACTTATTCAATATCCCTAACTGGTTAATCAAATGGTCAAAATTTGGGATTCATTTTTCAAAAATTTCCAGGGGGAGAGCCTCCGCACCCCACCCCTCCAGGCTTCGCTGTCAGTAAAAAAAGTAGTCTCGGTCACCCAGAACCCCCTAGTCTTCAACGCACGTGGAATATTTGTATGGATGATAAGAGACTATAAAAAAGGGGCCGGGAGCCCGGACCGGTATACATCTTTTACATATTATTATGCCAAGTAGCAAATATAAGTTTCGTAATTCGAACTTTATTTATACCGGCAGCATCTTTACACCTAAACTGTTGAATTTTTCCGTTGAATGATTACTTTTAGAATGTCTTGCAAGAGTGAAATGTTGCACTATTGAAGGGAGACAACTACGGTGGTAGTGACCTATTTTATTGAATGGGACATGTTTCTGTATTTTGAATATTCTTTGAAAATATTTTTAAAATAAAAAAAATATGTAGACTCTATCTCTACGAAAATCCATACACGCTAAATTCCACACATTGATCAGCAGTGATTGTGAATGTTTTCGCAAGTTTATTTTCTAGTTTATAAATAGTGTGAGGGAAAGAGAGTGCTAACTTCGATAGAGCCAGATCCAAGATGTCAGCGCCCATACATCACGTTCGACAAGAAATTTGTCAAACGCGTCCAGCTTATCGAGAAGGGAAACAGCCGAAAGCTGTCAAGGTAATGAATTCAAAATGTATAGATGAACGTTTTAGGTTTGCTCTTTAACTATGAATCGTAAAAATAATCTTTCTAAACTGCGCCGATACCGATCATTGACATTAGATTAATTAGATACCAGAGTGAGAGACACTTCTTGATGTTGGTGTCTTTTAAAACGTTTCATTGACGTTATTTTTGTCTTATAATAATAATATTTAGGTTAGACCAACGCATTGACACGTCCTGTCATTATTTCATACGATGTATATACATTCATTATGAATGATATGCCAACTGCATATTTTGAGTACATCCTTAAAAATGTATTGTTTACAACGTTGAAGCTAGCACCACTATTCGTATGTAGGCCTACACAGGCTGCAGTAGTTCAGCTCTGAACGTAGGTCTCATTACATTCGCCAGTACTACGTTCAGGTACCGTGCCATTCAATACATGTTGAAACTGGAACCTGCCCCAGTCAATTTTACTGGGCAACTTTTTACTGCTAAACGGCCGCGTGTAAGTCCATGTGAACGCCTGAACAATGAGAAAATAAGATCTTGCTTACCTCGCTAGAACCAGTATGACCCCTACACACAAGTGGATTATTGAAATAAAATTAAATCGTATGTTGGTCCCGAAGTGACCTAGTTTGTGTTGAGTGAACGTTAAACCCCATTCCTCTCTCTCATGCAGACCTGTCAACCCTACTGCATCACACGGTAAAATGCAGCGAAATGGGTCTGTATAGGCCCTACCACCATACTGCGCCATAACAGATTCCTAACACATTTACAAACAAAGAGGTCTTCATTTTTCCCGCTACAACTATTGCCTTCTTGTTGCTGTGAGTGAGCTGAACTCAACTCCAGATAATACGACAGATTTAAAAAGAATTGCATTTTTGAAAGCTTAGGCTGCGGACAAGTCAGATATGCTGCCAGCTGTATTTATATAAAAATGACCAAGCACCTGGTTCTGTGGGAGCAGCTCACAAATAAGAAGTGCAATAGATGAATTCAGCCATTTTAAAAAATGGATTCGTATTTCAGGTTTATACAGTAGCACAGGAATCCTGTTATATTTTAATACAAGGTGTACCAGCAATAGGTGCTCAAGATGATCTTGTTAAATTATGTTGTGAGTTTGGAGTTTTAGAATCATACTGGCCATTAGATGATTATCCGTCTGAAGAATTCACCTTGGTGTATTTGTTCCAGTATGAACGGATACAGTCAGCTCGGTCAGTATTATAAAACCTTATTATAACTAATAAACGATGTTGAGATAGAGAAATGGGGTTTAACATCTACTCAACACAAACTAGGTCATTTCGGGACTAACATATGGTTCAATTTTATTTCAGTACATTTGCTTGCATGTAGGGGTCTTTAGCAGTGGGATGAAACTGGAGCGACCGGAGAAAACCCGCAAGGTTGGACATGCGACCCTACTCCTTGTCACAGAACAATGTTAAAGTTGCCTCACTCATTGCCACAAAACAATGTTAAAGTTGCCTCAATCATTTATTTACTGACTACTGACGCTGGTTCACTGATGAAAACAATAATAGCTCTATGCATGTATTTGTCATAGCTCTATGTAGTAACCTGTCATTCTTAATTATCCACGGACCACGTCACAGAAACACTGTTAAAATTCTTTTGGTCGGCATACCTAAAAATATCAATTATTCCTTTATCCTGCTGTTTTCTTGGTTAATGTGGACCTCGTTATGAATCGTATTGTAGCATCTAAATTGCATTATGTATCGTATCGAGACTGCAGGCAGGGACAAAACCCTGCACTAGTGATAAAGTTATGTGGAGTTCCAAGCTTGTACTCGACCAGGATTTCCCCTTTATTCGAAACTCATACTAGTAAACACCAGACCATAATACCTTAAACTAGAGAGAAACTACAAAATTTTAATTTTGTGGAGTTCCAAACTTGTACTCGACCAGGACTTCCCCTTTAATGCGACACTCATACCAGTAGACACCAGACCATAATACAAGATAGTGAATAAAAAAATCTTTAATGACCGGAGTTCTCCTTTGATTAACGTTTTGATTGTTTTGTTCAATTTAGGATTGCTAAAATAAAACTGGATGACAAATCTTTTTTCGGTGGAGTACTCCATGTTTGTTATGCACCGGAATATGAAACGGTACAAGAAACTAGAGAGAAACTACAAGACCGGAGGAAAACAGTAGCAGCAAAAATACGTCAGAATGGTGGGTATCAAATCTCTTTTGAAATATTCGTAATCTGCTCATAACTGACCCCTCTTTTCATAATTTTAACGTCTTGTTCAGCATGAAGAATGAAATCTCTGCCTCTTCCATCCAATGGGATGATTTACCCATTTGGGATTGCTACCCAATACCGCTGTCAGTTGGTCAATTTCCCTCAGGATTACTGAGGAATATGACTACTCAATACCATTGTCAGTCGGTCTATTTCAAGTTAATCAAGACCGGCGAATATGACTGAAATCTGATCCCCAAACTAGGGGCGGATCCAGTTTGTAAATCAACAGTCGTGTGCTTTATCCTTTATCATCAGTTGATGGGATGGGATTGGCATTCACAGCGTGAAAAAATGATATAGACATATTATGTGATATCACATGCTTTGCATCAATGGAATCGAATCACAATGTACGTGATCCTATTAATTCATTACAAAAATTGACATCAAACAACTCAGTGTGTATATAATTTATGCCTACCTACGTAATTAGAGATGATGATAGCATTATGCATTATCAACTGTCAAGTTTCTTTAACGAGGGCCTGGCAAACCCCCTTCTGCAAAAATTCCTGATCTGACCCTGCAGATTTCCATACCTTCATTTCATCCTATCATTGTAATTCTGTTTCTCTTTCAGCTGGTCTTAGTCCACAGAATAGCAGATCAACCAAATTCAGTAAAAAGGAATTTAAACAAAATGAAATTATACCAACATCAACAGAGAGAAATCAGACACAAAATCCAATTAGTATGTTTCCGTATCAACAGGTTCCATTACGAATAAACGTAACTGACACACATGCTGAAAGAATAAATCCCTCTTTTCCAGCAGAGAGAAAACCTCATTCTGAATCCGTGCCAGCAGGGTTTCAACATTATCAGTCTCTATCTATGCTACCTCCTCCTCAACACATTCCACTGTCATACCCGTCGCAACAGAATACCATGGTTCAGTCGATTGTACTGCCTCCTCACAATGAACAAAAGTCTGCTAACAAGGCTGATCAAATACAGTCAGAAAAATCATACAGTGACACTAACAACAGTGATTCAAAGATTGTGAAAGGACTCATTGTTAAAGACTACAAAAGTAAATACTCTGCTACTAAATTTATCCCCCGTCAAGCCATAAAGAAGACTGTCCCTGCGGAAAATGGCACCAAAAAAGACAAAGATGAAGTCAACAGAAATATCAGAAAAAACGCCTTCACTTTAGGGAAATCACAAGATGTGGAAACTCCAAAAGAGTTAAAAACACTAACTGTGCCAAAAGAAACAGAGTTATCTGTCCATACATCTGTTAAGGATATCAGAAAGCAAGTTTCTAAGGTAATTAAAATGGTGATTAAATTCCAAAGAACAAATGGATGTTGTCAAGTTTAAACTTTTTTAAAAAGTTTTTTTTAAATTAAAAATAATCAATATCGCTAGCCATTGTCCTGCTGGGTCATTGTATACATAAGCATGGACCTAAAATAAATTTGATAGTTGAGATTCAATGAAGAGTAGGTGGACACAAATATTCCGGGCAAATTTCACCTCCCTAGCATTGCATGTGTGACCACAATAATGCCACTCAAGGCAAAATACATCTCTCTAGCATTGCATGTCTGACCACAGAGAAATTAAGCGGATGTTAGTTTCACCATAACTGAGAGTGTTTCATTAACCATTAAGCAAAATAAGCATGTGCTTAGGATATCATGGAAATGGAGACACCACATAATGTCTGCTTTTTTAGATGCCAAATTTAGAATATTAAATTTAAAAATTGATTAAGAACTTATATAATCAATTTTGATTGTTTTTGTATTTTCATACTGCTACCTGTGTTGTCACAATTAATAATGATGTGTATGAAATCCAACAAAAACTTGAATCATGTGCTTGGTGGTTGTTTGTGGTTTATTATTGTTAATATTCAGAGTTACATATATGTGCTCAGGGCCTTTGTGGGTCTTGATCCAGCCCTGAAAGTTGAAGTACTGTGTTAACGAGTCGTTAAACCACATTTAATTCCATACCCATCATCACTATTTAGGCTACATTTCTGACACTTTTAAGGTGAGATTGGGAATAAACAAAACTGTTTTTTATTCATATTAAATTAAATATGGTCTGATAGTAACAACAACTTTTTTTTTCAGTTTTCAGATGCTCCTCCAGTGAAAAAGAAGAAAATGAGATGAAGTATATTTGGAACAGAATTATTAAAGAGACTTTTATTCTACTGTGATAATCCATCAGGATATACCAGAAAACGAAGCAATAAATGCTGACAGACATTTATCATCATCACCACCATCACAAATCACTGTCAACCCATGAACTTTAAACATGATCTTAATGTTCTTGTTAATAATATGACGCATATTGACTGCGTGTGATATATCTTGAATATAATCATCTCAATAACAGTCTGTTAATTGATAATTTACAAATCAAAGACATCTTTATTGAAAAAATTAAATCTTGTATTGAATTCAGCCATTATCATCTTGCAGCTTATTTATTCTCAGAATTTCTGTCTTAACGGAGGTCACAGAGAACTTCTGACAGTACAAACAATTTTTGTTTTGTTATGTTATAATATTTATACAAAGTCATGTATATATCTGTAAGTAATTTGTTTTGATAAGAATAAAGTGTTTTACATGTGAGGTGACATGAAACAAGATTATGTGGGTTCTTACAATCAAAGGGGTATAACTCTTGTTATGGAGGCCTTCTTTATGAAACTTGTTAGTCTTAGTTTTACCCACTTTTCGAAACTACATAAAGGCTTATATTAATGTATTTTTTCAAAATTTGTTTGCTAGATCAATGTCTTGGGGACGAAGTTTGGCAAAATGTATAACTAATTTGTTTCAAAATGAAGAGTGCAAGGTCGGCTGTGATAACGCTCCGTAATCTGGAAAAACTTAGCAAGTCAAATTTTGGTGAAAATTGAGTTAGACCCATATTTGGACTTAGTACACATGTATATAATAATTATGGTTTTTTTCCTCCTTCACCGAAAAGGCTTCTAACTATCTTTATCTAAAAGGACAAAATAAAATCTTTTTTATATTCAGTACCTTCATTCTGAAACAAAACAATTTTCCTTTGTTTTCGGGGGGTTGGGATGGCCTAGTGGTTTAGAGTGCCGCGCTTCGACCTCTAGCTGGCCGGTCACCTCTGGCTTGCGGCTGTGGTTTCGAGCCCTGGTGTGAGCGTATGTGGCATGGAGATAGGGGCGCCTTCTCAACCTCGTGGGTTTCCTCCGGGCACTCCGGATTCCTCCCACTAATAAAGACCCCTACGCTCAAGCGAATTATTGAAATAAAATTAAAACCATGTTAGTCCCAAAATGATCTAGTTTGTGTTGAGTGGACGTTAAACCCCATTTCTCTCTCTCTCCTTTGTTTTCGAAAATCTACATTCAACAGTGTTCAGGAGAACTAGCCCAAAGTGTCAGATCCTTTTACTTTTATTTTGACGAGTGAGAGAGAAATGAGGTTTAACGTCCACTCCACACATACTAGGTCACTTCGGGACTAACATTTGGTTTAATTTTATTTCAATAATTCGCTTGCGCGTAAGTGTCTTTAGCAGTGGGAGGAAACCAGAGTGCCCGAAGGGAACCCACGAGGTTGAGAAAGCACCCCTATCTCCATGCCACATACGCTCACACCAGGGATCAAAACCACAGCCGCAAGCCAGAGGTGACTGGCCAGCCAGAGGTCGAAGAGCCGCACTCTAGACCCCCCCCCCCCCCATCATTTTTGAAGGTTTATTGCCAAGGAAGAGATATTAAGAGAAGAAAGTGTTTGTTTGTATTTTTTCTGAACCTTCGAGGTCTTTCATAAAACAATCTTAAATCATGATACATTGGATAGGTGATAATGATTTGGACATAAGATACAAGTCGTAGAAAGGGCTGAGATATGATTGTGTTTTGGGGAAGGTAAATGATTCAGCCTAGGATCAATGTACTGGAACATGCTTGGCATTTGATGCTTCAGGAAAACAAAAAACTTGTAGGGGAAACCTCAGAAACAGAGAACCGAGAGAAACCCCACAAGCTTGGGCAGTGAACATTACCCCTTGTCATGTATCAAAACCATGCCACACAACTCAGACCTTGAGATCTGAAATGCAGGACTCCCCAGGGGTTTTATGTGCAATGCAAGGTGTACACAGGGCTTTGTTTTCTTTCATCCCATCCAAATGACGAGATACTGTTCCTTACCAGGCCGTCCATCCTGCGTCACTGACATGGAGGGAAACAATGTTGAAAAATCCTGAGGAATTTTCTCAGCCAACAACAGCACTGAACCCCAGATATCCTGGTTAGTGAGCCAGCGCCTTACTGCCAAAAAAAAACCAAACCAAAATGAAAAAATCTTTTCAGCATATTAAATAAGCATTGTCATTTTAATAACAAAACACATATTACAAAAGACAAATAAATTTAATCTTAACAATCAACTCATGATGATAAAATATATGCACATATTGTTTCTGATGTACTATTTTGATACAGACTATACCGGTAATAATTATACAAAATATTTATTACATACTTTTGTTCCACAATATGATATATATGTAAAGAGGGTGGTGACCATATTAAGGGAACAGCCACACAATCTCACGTAAGCATGAAGAGTTTGCATAAGAACGAAATAGTAGCTTTATGCGAGAAATCTGAGTCAGCTACCCACCACTATATAAATAGATTTCCAATGATGTTATAATTTAAAATAGAAACAGATCACCTGAATCGATACATATCAATATTGATAAGACATGGATACGGGAAATGTAATGATTATTATTCAAGCTAACCCTTCAAATGCCCATTTAAATAAAGATCCTATTTTTCACAGAGATATTATAAATATAAAACAACCCATACCAAAATTGAATTGGATATGCCACATCTATCATTTAATGTTGATAATACATAAATAAAGCGCATTAATCAATGTTAAATAAATAAAATGAATGACTGAATCACTTCAAAATTCAGTATAAATGACAAAGAGCACTTTCCACAGAGGGGCATTTTCTTTGAAATACCAAAAACAAAATGATCAAATTAAATATCCATGATTTTCAAAGAGCGATTTAATTTAAATACTGAAATGATTAAAGATTAAATAAATTATGTTTGTCCGTTTAAATTTAACAGATATAGTAATATACCCAAGCACTAAGTAATACATGTATATGGTAATATAAATAAGGCCATATGAATATATTATTGTGGTTCTCAATTTTTACAAATCTGATGTAGGAGACAGTTATTTTAATTTTCATGTTTAATGTGGCTAAAGGTTTCCCAACAACGATTAATCAATTCACCATGTTCAGTGCTTGATAATATTTATTTGGGTTGTGTATTTAATACATTAGACCAACTATTCACGTCTGAACTGAATCAAAAATAATCAATAGTTCACTCTTTTTTGAGTCTCTTTTCTGTGGGATGTAACAAAGTGTGGTAATCAAAATTATAACCGATCATGAGGGCCTTTTTCAGTGATGCTCGTAATATCCAAGAACCAGAATAATCTTTTTATATGGCATAATATTTCATTGAAAATTGATAATGATAAGTAAAAATATTTAGTGTTGTACATTATAAATAATAACAAATTTTGTCTTTTTAAACATTTTCTATTAACTAAAACAACAAGACGATTAGTAAACAATGGCTGGTCAAACTTTCAGATACTGTTACATATATTGACAAACAATCATATTTTAGTACAATCTGATTCAAATATAGATTTATATTTTGTTTGGAAGGTCACATCAGAGGCCATATGAGCGGACTTTGACCCTATGACGTCACATCATACAATTGATTAGCCAATCAGCATTGATGTTTCTAGTGGGTTACCCACAGTTCCATTCAACACCAAAGACTTGCCATAACAGATCATTTCATTGGCTAATCCTTGACATCATCAAGAGTGAGGGTTAAATAACAACTCTTCAAGAAAACACAATTTTGAACTATACAAAAACAAGACAAAATGGGATTTGTGTTTTAATCAAATTGATTTTAGTAAAATATGACTTGAGCTAAGGTAAGAACTATGCATAGAAAAATTAGAAATGAAAATTTCCAGTAGGCCATCTTCTGCCACTGGTTTATAATGCCCTACAGTATTTATAATATACAACTAGGATTATGCCAATCTAGCCTAAGGCCACACACACTAATTTGGATTTCTGATGTGTCGGCACACCTATTAAAAATTCTGCCTCCAATTTCTTCCGGAAAAAAAATAATTTAAAAACAAATAGTACCTAGTTACTCTTCTTCAAAACCTTTTCGTTCTAAATATTTTATTTTTGAAATTGAAATAAAACATCAAGAGGGTTATTTATTGATCAAAGGAATGAAAGAAATTAACAAATTGGTTTAGCTTAGCTAATTAAGAAAACAATGGCTGGTTAATATACTAAGTTATTAAATTCTTAAATTTTACCCTTTTATTAAAGTCCACTTTGTCTTCTCGATATACTGTAAACCATCTGGACAATTTGGTAATTTATTACAAAACATGCATGAGCTTGAACCTAACCTGATTAAAATACAGATCTATATTTCAGTTCGGTTTTTATACTTCCGATGGCCTACACTACATGAAGATCTGACCAGTTGAAGTGGAAGGTAGGATCAGAAGTCATACGAGCAGCTTTTGAACCTGTCACGTCAGACATTGATTAATCAATCAGTGTTGACGTTTCTAGTGGCTTACCCATTGCATGCTAAGAACTTGTCGTAACAGACTGTTTCATTGACTAATCATTTACTTTAACCAGAATGTGGGTTATACAACAACTCTTCCATATCCTAGTCTTGTGAAGACAAGTAAATCGAAATTTTGAACTATAAAATACGACCTGTGTTTTAATCAGAAAGAACCAGAATGATGTAATCGCAGCCATCTTGGAATTGTGGCATCAAAAATCGAATACTGTCCATCATATACGCAACTGTCCTAGAAACAATCATGCCAAGTTTCATGTCGGTCGTACTTGAATTTGCAGAACTTCGCCCTAACATGAAGTTCCAGGTTGAAAGAGCAGTTGATGATTTGATACCTAATGAGTTAAACTAACAAATCTCACAAAACACACTTAAAGACTTAACACATATGTAAATTTGACAATTATGATCTGTAGAACTTGTGTACAAAGTTGTCCAGATCGACATTTTGTAAACAAAACAAAGTCCTTCATCTAAAGAAAGTTTGAGTACAACTAGAAACCTTCAGTTTGGTTTATTTGTAGTTCAAAGTATAAAGTACATATTCTCATGATGATTTCCATAAACCGTAACATTCAATCTTTTTCATTAACCATTCATACAATGTTATGTGATATTTGATAGAAGCCCACTGGGGGATGGGGGCTGAACGGAGAAATAGGGTTTAACATCCACTCGACACAAACTAGGTCATTTCAGGACTAACATATAGTTCAATTTTATTTCAATAATTTGCTTGCACCTTGGGTTCTTTAGCAGTGGGAAGAAACCAGAGGTCCAGAACAACACCAGAAGATTGGACAGGCGAACCTTACTCCTTGTCACGTATCATCGGGGAATCGAAACCACGCCACCTTACTCAATGACATTCGGCCATCCAACCCCCTGAGACTGAACAGAAGTTTCAGTTTTTAAATGCACATTTCTGTCAAAACTGTATAAGATATTTGAGACAATTTTTTTTTTATCTCTGTACTTTTCAGAAAGTGGGCTATGTTATAACTAAACAGTAGTTACCTGGTCGTACTCGAACTTGAAGACATGAGAATTGTCTGATGAAGATATATAAAACATTATGTATATAGATTATATATATAAAATGATATATAATAGTAATAAAAGGGGATGAGATATATGAATATCCCGGAAGGATTGAAACCAGAGTTTACATACATATACAGTTTTTTATAGGATATTCTAACTTCTTCTCATTGTAAAACCAAACCAACCTGAAAAAATAAAGTACATACATTTTGAGTGCTGGAGGAGATTATAGTTCAAGTCAAGTAAGTTTAGAAACTTAAGAACATGAATAAGGGGCAACGCATAGTCCTACAAGTAGGACAGAAAACCCAGGTTCTGTGCACGTAAAAGATCCTTTGACCATTGGGGTTCACTACCTTCGTTTTTAATATAACAGTATCAGAAAATTTGACAAACATTTGTTTACTAATCAGCTTGTTGTTTTAATTCCCTTATAGCACATGTTAATTAGTCCAGTCGGAGGAGAACAGTAGATTTCATTTCCTGCTTTTCTTCACCAAACAGGCTAATGGAGATGAGCATACGTCTACGCTTCATCTAACTTCAACTTTATCTTTTTTACAGACATGTTGGGTACGATTTTGAAAATGATTCAGGTAGAAGTAAAATAATTATTTTTAAGCCTGTTATTCATAGAAGCCACCTCTTAAGTATGGCGCTAGCTCAATTACCAGGACGTTTCCGGTTCGATCCTGATGTTGATATGGAAAGTTCCATGTTTACCCTTGTCAGTGGTGCAGAATAGAGGGTCTAGCACAGAAAAGAATCTAGTTCTAGGATGGTTCGGCAAAAAAACCCCCACCCAATCTGACAGTTGAGAAGTGAAATAAAAGTAGACTGTAGCCCCACTGTCTGGGCAAAATTTCCCCACAGCATATTGTATGGTATATGCCGGACTTCATTAGAAAAGTCATTAACCTACTCCATTCTATTTCTGTCACCCATACAGACAATTTTAAAACATAATGCAATACCTTTGCAGTGTCCATTTGTGGACATTTCCAGTTATAGAGATAATACTGAAGATTGCCATCGCCCATTCCAAATTTTAATTCTTCTAAAAATTTCTTGTTCTCCATTAGATCTAATGCATTAAAAACATCAAAATCCATCTGAAAATAAACATAGGCATAAAGCATCAAGGATTGTCAAGTCTCTTACGTCATTGTTGAAATTTGTAAATTAGAGTTATCTTCTCTTTCACCAATCACAAGGGGGATGCTCGATTCACAGTCCAGAACGTCCATAATTGACAGAATTGCAATCAAGTGACAGGAATTCAGTCCTGTCACAGCTCTGCCAGTCCCGGCAGCTGAGGTGGAGAGAGTAGAATCGGGACGTATTCCAAGTAAAAAAATATGTTCAGCTGTCATAATTGGTCGAGGTATTTTTTAGCAGTTGACACATGCGTTGTACTTCGAAAGTCTCCTTTTCACTCGCTTGACACCAGTTTTGGAATTGAGAGAATTTAATTCCGGAATTGTGAATCGAGCATCCCCATGGTTTCAAGGCCTAGGATAGTTAGATTTCGGGGGAATTAAAATGCATAATAAACTCTGATTAAAAGATGCAAAACACTACATTTTATCGTAATCTTGAGTATAACTATCACAATTTATGAACCTTAAAACCTGACACGCGACTGCCATGCAAGATATCCCACATTTTGCAAGAGATGGACAGAGAGCGAGCTAATAAAAGTGGATTTCTTGCACAATCAGGGGCCATTATCCAGGAAGTTACTGTCCATTATGCACAAATATCAAAAAGAACCGAGATCTTTGGATTATAAACATACAACTAAAGTTACGTCAAAATCGAATAAAAATTGTGACATCTTAGAAGCTAAAAAGGTGATTTTTCATACAATCAGTGGCTTCAATCCAGGAAGTTACGGTCCAATACATGCCAATATCGAACAGAACAAAGATCTTTTGGAGATAATCCTCTACTACAAATTTGCCATTTTCCAAAACATACAAATCATGCAGTTATCATTAAAAGCACTTCCCAAATTATGATTTGTAAACCCAGTGGCACAGACAATTATTATTCATACTCACACTTTTAGCTACAACTAAAGCATCTAACATTAGTTCTCTCCATGGTGTACCATTACTAACATTATAAAATGAGTATGCAGCTTTCAGTTGTTTATGTGTAGGATGATGCATCACAGACGATGATAACGTGTAAAAACTTACAAAATCTGTTAGTTTACCATTTCTCTACAATATTTAAAAACATAAAATAATAATGGAATTAAGTTTTCTTTATCAAACTGATTTGTCGGATCAATTATTTTCCATGATTCTGATAGATTCAAATCTTTGGAAGATATGAAATGGGGTTTAACATCCTACTCTTCATCACCAACTGGGTTAATGAAGACAGGCGTTTGAGGGAACTTTTGCCCAGACAGTGGCACTATGGGCTACTGATTTTGAATTCCAACTGTCATGGGTTCTCTTATGTGCATGCCAATATGTTACCACGACCACAGTTTTTTGTACCATCCAAACGACAAGTTCACTGATCACAAGTGAAAACCTGTTGGAAAAAACAGTATCAATTCTCTATTTGAAGGTTATTTGGCGAATCTTTCTAATTCTGGATTATTTGGCATTAAAATTTTGTGATAATTGAGATACAACAAGAATCAAGATACATAAAGTCTTGGCACCAACAGAAGGTCAAGTCCCAAACACACAGTTCTCTGGGATTAAGACACAGAATATTCTGTTATTGGCAGATGGGAACAAGATGCAGCTCCCCCACCCCCAAGTCGAATCCCAAGTTGCCATCTCATCAAGTGAATCAGTAATTCATTATTGCCAGTCTTGTTTACTCAAACCTACAGAACTTAAGACAGCTAGGTTATTATCCGTAAAACATGTACATAAGTAAATAAAATGAAATGTTGTTTAATGGCACGTCAGCACCAACCGGGCCATTGTACATAAGTAAGTAATCAGGAATGTTGAGTCTAAATCACAGTACCGGTTCTCATGTTTTCATATCTGGTGTTTGGTTTGTGAATTTCTACAATTACGATATCTAAATAAGCTTATAATAAACTTACCTCTACAACATAGCTATCAACAATACCTTGTCTAGGTGTAAACCAATAATCAAAATCTTCTACAGAAAATACAGCTGAGAGATCAAACTTCCTCAAATACTACAACATAAAAGATAGGTTGCCAGGCAACGAAACATACGCCCACAGAAGCTAAATCGTCCGGGCAGTCAACAAGGGTTGTCGCATATTTTTACTTTTTTCGGTAATGAAACATTTGTAATATTCTAAAAACTGATTAAGAGTAACAACTCATTATGTAATTATCAGAAAATCATTAGAATTTGATTGCTTTTTATAAAGTTTTACCCCACGCTAACAATTGAATTAGTATATATACATGAAACATTTAAAATCATGGATTTAGCTGTTCAGTTATCAAAATTCATTGAAAATCAATATACTTGTTCGTTTCAACACCTTAAACTCTGTGTATCAATCTGAAGTCAATCAGATGATAAGTTTGGCCTTTAAAGCGTCCACAAGATTTTTTGAAGTGATCAAGGGCCATAACTCTGGCACTAATTATCGGAAATCGCTGAAAATCAATAGACTTCTTCGTCTCATGACCTTAAACACTGTGTATAAATCTAAAGCCAATCGGATATTAACTTTGGCCTCTATAGCGTCCACAAGATTTTTTTGAAGAGATCAAGGGCCATAACTCTTGCACTAATTATCTGAAATCGCTGAAAATCAATAGGCTTCTTCGTCTCATGACCTTAAACACTGTGTATAAATTTAAAGCCAATCGGATATTAACTTTGGCCTCTATAGCGTCCACAAGATTTTTTGAAGTGATCAAGGACCATAACTCTGGCACTAATTATCGGAAATCGCTGAAAATCAATAGGCTTCTTCGTCTCATGAAATTAAAACACTGTGTATAAATTTAAAGCCAATCGTATATTAACTTTGGCCTCTATAGCGTCCACAAGATTTTTTGAAGTGATCAAGGGCCATAACTCTGGCACTAAATATCGGAAATTGCTGAAAATCAATAGGCTTCTTCGTCTCATGACCTTAAACACTGTGTATAAATTTAAAGCCAATCGGATATTAACTTTGGCCTCTAGAGCGTCCACAAGATTTTTTGAAGTGATCAAGGGCCATAACTCTGGTAGTTATTATCGGAAATCGCTGAAAAACAATAGGCTTCTTCGTCTCATGACCTTAAACACTGTGTATAAATTTAAAGTCAATCGGATATTAACTTTAGCCTCTAGAGCGTCCACAAGCAATTGTGGACGCCGGACCGACGGACGGGACGACAATATACGACCACATTTCAATGTGGGCGTATAAAAATACAGCTACTATTCTGCTCCTAAACAGGGCTAATGATCACAGGCATAAGCCATACAGTGAGGGAAATTTTGTCCGGGCAGTGGCGTTACGGCTTACTCTAATATCTAATTCCAACTGCCAAGGGATCTTTTACACTCCTATGTCTGTAATGTACCTCGATTTTTCATCCCATTTGAACAACTAGACAGCTGTCCTTGTCAGGCTCACCGTCCTGCAGCACTGACAAGGGGGGAACCCCTTCGGAAAATCTGGATGAACTTTCACGACCAATGCAGGGATCGAACACTCGAAATACATAGAAAATAACTATTGATTTAGAAACATCCAAAAATTTTATTTTTACATTTATTAAAATTTTATGACACAAACTAGGTTCATTTCGGGACTGATATATGGTTCAATTCTATTTCAATAATTTGTTTTCGTGTTAGTGTTTTTAACAGCAGAAGGCAACCGGAGGACTCAAGAGAAAATCCATGAGGTTGGACAACCCACCCCTCCACAACTACACACAGGCTCGAAAATCTTGCCCCTGAAGACTCAATGACAAACCTTACCATAATACAAGGAGTTGCATATAAGTAAACACGATAATTGATGTAACTATAATGAAATACTTACATCACTAAGAAGTTTGTGTGATTGTTTTAGATCAGATGGTTTATATGGTCGGAACCCTTCTGTTCTAGGTGACTGAAATAAAAAGACAAGGCAATCGAGGATTTGAATATTTATGAAGATATCAGTTTTGTTGTAGTTCTTCATTTTGTAGACATTTTTATGGGTTTAATGTCTGCCCCAAACATTAATTTGATCACTTTAGATTAAGATCAGGTAACTTATATTTTCAACAGCAACATTACCAATGAAGAAGAGAGCATTTAATTGGATTATTTCAATAAATCGCTTGGGTGTAGGGGTCTCGAGCAGTTGGAAGAAATCAAAGGACATGGAGAAAACCCACAAGGTTAAACAGGTGGCTCTACTCCTCGTCATGTACAAGCTAAGTATCGAAGCCATGCCAACTGACTCAATAACACACAGTATAATCTAAAATGTATATTTTACATCACTCAATCACACAAACCTTATGATCCAAAGCACTTGGTCACCCAGCGACAAGTACTTTGCTAAAAACATTTACACTTGGTCACCCAGCAACAAGTACTTTGCTAAAAACATTTTAGCTTTGATGGGACATTTTAGTTTGACAGAGTATGGAGAGATGAGATATTATGCCAGCTTAAAATAGCATTATGACATTAAACACTTACCTCTGGTAATTTATATAGTTTTAATGTTCGCTGCATCGTCATATTACGACTTAGATGTGAAAACTTAATATCAATTAATTTTCTTGGATTTAATGATCGATGCCAGTATCTGGAAAAAAGGACATAAAGAAAAAATAAACTCTTAGCTTTAATGATCTATCCCAAACAGTTATAGACATTGTAGATTTTTTAATCGTCATAATCTTCAAAATGGAGTTTTCTCCCTTCTATCCAATACATTTATGGGGATACTTGTATCTCTCAATTCCAAAAGTAGTGACAATCAAGTAAACAAATGGGAATTTAAGCTAGAACACATGCAGCAACTCAATAGGAAAATATCTCAAACAACCATGACAGCTGAAAGATATTCACTATGACATGCAGCAACTAAAAGATATCACTCGGCAATCCTAAACAGATTCCGGTTCCGGAACCTACATCTAATCTCGGCTGTATGACAGTAAGTGATATGAAGCAGGTACCGGTTTACTTAACAGGAAAACTTGACACCGTGGGCGCAACCAAACACAAATTTGCGATCTATTTGGCTAGCGACCTATTCGACCGATCCAGCTGGTAACCTGTTCGTTGGAAACCTATTCAGAATATAAAGACAACAGTCGCCCCAAATTACCTTTCCGATTATATATAGCTGGATGCTCAGAATTCTGTACGATGGTCCGAATTTTGACTCGGAATATTACCGTTATTTCACTTTAAAATATTGAAAAAATGGCGACGTTTAGGATAAGAGAGTACCCCTTTGATATGACTGTGCCAAGTGTTTCTAATAATATTTAGAAAACTTATTCAATTACCTTTCAGAATATATATGGCGAAATTACACTTCTATTCTGAGCTAAAGGAATGGATAGAAAATAATATATTCTACCTTCATTTGATAGACGTAACGTTGGATTTTATTTATTGATAAAAATAGATGAGTTTGGGCGACTGCTGTCTTTATTCTGAATAGCTTGCCAATGAAAAAGTTGCCAGCTTCATCGGTCGAATAGGTCGCTATCCGAATAGGTCGCCAATTGGTGTTTGGTTGCGCCCACGGTGTCAAGTTTTCCTGTTAAATAAACCGGTAGCCGGGGTTTAATGTTCCATTCTTCTGCTCCAAATGGGCTAATCAAGACGACATACGCCATATAGTGTGCTATGAAGGAAATTTGGCCCGGACAGCAGTACTACGGCTTACTCTTATATCGAATTCCAACTGCAAAGGGATCTTTTACGTGCACGCTAATGTATACACAGAATCTTTTATTCGTCCCACCCTACCTTCTAGACAGAGAAAATCCTGCTGGAAAATCTTGGCCAAGACCTTGGCCAGTGACTCCCTTTCTTAAATCGCATTCCTGATCTATACACAAATCAGAAATGTATTACATACCTACAAACTGCAACTGGTTTAGGTAAGACTACACCAGCAGTATAAACAGCCTGAAACAAGCCTTGTTTATGAACTCTACGAGTTATTTCTTTGATTAACACGGGGGCCATACGTTTAGAACGTAATTTTTTGTGTACACACAGGAAGTTAATTTCTACCATTTTCTTTGATCTGAAAAAAACAAAACCATACAAGGTCAAACAATGAGGTTTTGCAATGGGTAGTCAAACAACCCACCAACATCCTCACCCCTTGTGCAAAGGGATCTTCAGCAGTGGGAGGGAACCTCAGGGCCTGCAGAAAACCCATGCGGTTGGACTGGCAAACCTACTTTATTGTCTGAAGCAAATATATTAGACCACTTTACCACCAAACATTCCACATTGATATGTTAGTCAGCACAATACAATACACTATATGTATATTTTCTGTTTTCACCAGTCACTTTGTAACAAATGACTGCACCGAGCGTGCAAATAAAGACAGGCATACACCATGCTATGAGAGAAATTTTGCCCTAACAGTCGCACTACAACTTACTCTTTTTTCAAATTCAGACAGTCAAGGGTTCTTTTACGTGCACGTCAATGTGTACACTGGACCTTGTTTTTTTTTTTGTCCCATCCAAACAACTACACAGTGCCCTTGCCAGGTTCTAATGGACAAATGTCTCGACCAACACCAAGATAGAACCCCCAAAATCCTTGTTATTGAGCCAGTGCCTTACTCACTGAACCACAGTGGCTCTACTTTTAAACAAACATTAGTATATGTATAACATACATAAGTTGATAGACCTACTTACTTGTCATATATCTTTACATGTGCCGGTACTGCACTAATAAACCCAACTAATTTCTCACTTTTAATTACTCTAATACCACAATGCCAACTCTGTAACCATCCTGGTGGCATCAATGCCCTTTAAAAAAATAACAGATGATTAGTCAAGCTATGATATATATACGTGTGAAATCTTATTGAGAGAGAAATGCAGTTTAACGTCCACTTGACACAAAATAAGTCATTTCGGGACTAACACATGGTTCAATTTTATTTCATTAATTCCCATGTGTTTAGGGTCTTTTCTTTAGCAGTGTGTGTGTGTGGTGGGGGTAAGCCGTGTGGGGGGAGACACAGAGAAAACCCACAAAGTTGGACAGACGTCCCTTCTCTTCGTCACAGGAATTGAAACCACAACAATTGACTCAAACAGACCATGTGTTAACCATTTGGCCAACAACCCCATCATCTTCTTGAAATTTATATCATTAATTGTCCGAAAGCATTGATAGTTCAATGAATTCTCCATTTCCATCTTTCATTTTCTATGGTAGTCTTATTTATCACAAACCAATATTGGATTGTTGCACTGTATAAAACTTAGTATGGATAAACAAGGTTATTTGCAGAAACAAATAATAAAGTCAGCTGTTAGTTATTGAGTGATATAGTAGCATGGCTCAGTGTTTTGCTTGTACTTTCTCTGAGGAATTTTGCATGAAATATGACCTGGTTACTGGCCATAATTTACTTTAGAAATATTGAATACCATGACAGTTAAAAAAGAATTATGAAATGTTTGTACCATCGTAAGAATTCTGACGAATAGTCGAATCGAAACATGTTATCATCGTCTTCTACATAGTTTTCATTCAGCAATGTATACAATTCTTTTAACTAAAAAAACACAAATTGCATTCAATTTATTTTAACATGAATTTTAAGAGAGTGAGAGAGAAATGGAGTTTAACGTCCACTCGACACAAACTAGGTCATTTCGGGACTAACATATGGCTTTAATTTTATTTCAATCATTCGCTTGCGCATAGGGGTCTTTAGCAGTGGGAGGAAAGCGAAGTACCGGGAGAAAACCCACAAGGCTGGACAGACGACCCTACTCCTTGCCACTTATAACCAGGGATTTGAAACATGTATTTTAAAGATGGATTCCTATTACAGTGGAGATCCTTATTACGGTACACACAACCATCCATACACACACATATGGTAGAATGTTATTTCATTAATTCGTTTGCCTAAGACTACTAAGAGTTCTTTAGAAGTGGGAGAAAACAAACGAGGTTGGGAATGAAACTATGCCACTTGACTCAATGACAAACTTTATGATCTAAATCATGCAAGTGAAGCCACTCAACAATATTGAGTGTATATCAAGTAAGTGAGAAATAGAAATTGGGTCTTCAGCAGTGGGTATAAACCAGAGGGCTCAGAATAAACCTACGAAAATTGGACAGATGACCCTACATGTCACGCCACTTGACTCAATGACATGTTTGCATTTCATTAAAAGATAGGAATGATGTCTGCGTTTAATTCTACCATGGAAATGATGGGTTCTTGTAAGATTTAAATTTTCAGTTTAATTAAAACAAAAGAAATAATGAGTTAACTTACTACAATAGGATCTTGTATATCAAGCGTGTCCCATTTAAATCCTGTTGGTAGAGAATATGGTTCTTCTCTAATCTCTTGAACAGATTTATCTGGTTCTATATGATCATTACCTTGTACTTCTTCATCTACAACATCAAATTATACAATATCTTTATACAAATACAATTCAAGACTGAACTGAAATATTAAGACGGATTTCTCTTCTCCCATGGGGTTTAACATCCTACTTTTCAATCTGTTTCACAGAGAATTACTTACGAATTATCTCTGTAACGGATACCTGTCCAAAACACGTGCGTTGACTGCACGCCTTGTAGTCATTGGCTAAACGGCTCGTGCAATGTTTACTTAACACCTAACTGCTTTGGGCAAAATGATGCATTTTACTCATTTTAATACCCATTTACACTAAATAGGAAATATTTTTTAACTACAAATACTTCAACATTCTTTATTTATTTTTCTTTTACCTCTAAAAAATGTTTGAGAATTTAATTTGTCGGAATAAAAAAGTTAATATGCCGTACTCATTAAGCCTCGTCGATGTCATGCTTATCAGTGATTGTAGCGACTAAGCGAATATTCACTGCGGGATCAGTTTGCCTACTTTTCTGTTCTAGCCGGACTTATAAAGACAGCATACACCATACTATTTGCTACGGACTACTCTTATTTCCAATTCAAACTGTTAAGGGTTCTTTGACATGCACAACGATATGTATACAACACTTTGTTTTTCCATCCCATCTGAATAACTAGACACTGTTTGGGGTGTTCCTTACCAGGTCCACCCATCCTGCACCATTGAAAAGGGGAAACGCTTTAGTCTTAGAATATATAATTATAATCTGCACATAAAAAGTCAATGAGTGACTGTAGTATATACATACATGTAGAGAATTGTTTCATTCAAAGAAATCAGTATTTTTCTTTGCTCAAATCAAGAAAGAGGGACTTTATTTTTGAAAAATACATTATGCAAGAGCTAAATCTATTACAGGTCTTTCATTAGGCCTGAGATATTTTCTAAATTATTAATTAGACATTAAATAATTGATGGAGGAGCGAGACTTAGCTTCAAAAAAGCATTCAATGGCTGAAATTATTGCACACGCCTTGTCAAAACTTCAAACGCTAATATCTTGGCTCGCAACAAAGTAATTTGAATGAAATTTTCAAATTAATCATTTTACATTATCTATTTTCAAATTTTTATAACAAGAATGGCTAGCTTTTTATCTTAATCTTACATAATGTATTTTTTAAGACTGACTGATTCTAAGAAAACCTCATTTACCAACCTAATTTTGGTACAGGCTGTGTTCTCCAAAACTGGAACACTTTCTTCTTAGCATCTTGAATGGTTTTCGCAGATTCTTTTTGCATGGAGAGAAGTTCAACAGCTCTCTGTATTGATTGAATTCCAGCAGCTTTTTGTTGCATCTGACGCAGCTGATTAATTGAAACCTTCAACATAAAAAGTAAAAAATATCATCTACAAAAAAAAGGAGTGAGGTAAATAGGATCTATCGTCCACCTGATACAAAGTCATGTCGGTAATTACAATTTTATTTGAATAATTCGATTGCACTGTGGTGTTTTCGCAGTGGGATAAGACTGGAGGACTCGAAGAAAACCAAAGAGGTTGGGCAGGCGGCACTATTTCTTCTTCAGAATAAGCTTGATATCAAAAGCATGCCACTTGACTCATTGACAGATTTTATGATCTAAAGCGCATGCATTGGACCCACTTTTCTGCTCCTATACTGGGCTAATAAACACGAGCATATGCCACATTGTGCTATGAGGGAAATTTTGCCCGGGCAGCAGTGCCAGCTTTATTTCGAATTCCAACAATCAAGTCTGTGTCTGTGTACATGGGAATCGGTTTCTCTTCACATCCAAAAGGCACAATGCTTTTCCATCCTGCATCACTGACAAAGCAAAACCACACTAGAAGATCAAGAAACCAGGATCTCCTGGATGGAATTTCAGTGCTCTATATAATAAGATGACTATTTTATTATTATTTATGTGTCTGTTTTGATATTTTGCCTACAGTAAAATGTATGCATTTTTGGATTCAATCCCCATTTAGAGAATCATTCATAAAATTGTAGTTTGCAAGGCATTCCAATTACGCTACAGAGACTCCAATAATTACCTCTCTATCATTCATGTCATTTTCTGCATGATTATGATCAGCTGTGCACTGTCTATCGTGTTGCTGACTTTCAGAGTCAGCTTCAGCTCCTGACTGTAACAGTTCTGTTAACCCTTCAATCATCTGTATTTTGGTTTCTTGTTCATCAAGGACAGCTTGACTATCAGAATCTCCACTAGATCTCTCCATATCTTTTGGCTTTCTCTTCTTCTTTTTACTCTTCTTTCTAGATGAAGCGTCAGCACTAAATTGTAAGCAAAATATTAAGTTTCTTAAGCTGCATGTATTTATAGGTTCCTTGCCACTATAACACAGATTGCAAATATCTGCATTTCTGGAACTATGTATATATAAACTTATTCATTTCTGAAATCTCATCCAATATAACCAAAAACAAAGAACAAACCAAACTATATAGTCTCCATAGATAATAAACAGATAAAAAAAGTCTGAAGTTCAAGCTGAGCAAGACACGAAAATGACACAAGAGTTAATCTTTTCCAAGATGTACAATTCAAGGTTCATGCAGACAACAGTATAACTAAGGACATCATTTTAGTTTGCAATTGCAAGTCAGGTCTGAGTCTAAAAATATGATAATTTCTTATTGCAAGTGGAAAGCAAAATGCTAAATAATTACGAGGGGGAAGACGATGCCATCTGACAGGAGAGTCTGAAATGCTATATGCTACATGTCCAGATTTCAATTCCCTGCATGATCAGACAGACCCCTTTTCATGTCAAAGCTTGAGAATGAGACGTGTCGACGAAGTTTTTTGGGGGAAATCAATCGCCATCATGATCATCATTCAATTACACAGGAAAGGCAATGCCAGTGTCTCCAACTTCTAATTCTGAGACAAAATAACAAAGCAAAAGAAAAAAGACAAAAGAAAACACGTGTTTAAAAAAGTACCTTTCTTCATTCACTAAATCGTCATCAACATCACCATCAACAGCGCTCTGATCTTGTTCTAAATCCGAACTCATGTCATGCAGCGAATCTGCGTCAGCCATGATTACGATTTTGTGCAGGGCTACCTTGCTTGAACAATTGTTTTTAAATCGTTAAAGAATATATGATAATGGAAGGAAACGACTTGAAATATACCGCCTGAAACAATGTTTCATTCTTTTGTTAATATAAATTTCTATAAAATTAGGAATTTAGACAGAAGATACGCAGTTGGCGCATGAGCAGAGCGCTTGACAACTATAAACGTCTTTTTATTTCCGCCTTATAAATCCTATCCCACTCAATAGACCGCCGACGATGTGTTCAACTCAACCATATTTATATATCGTATATTTAGTTCTGTGGTTCAACTTCAGTGTGCGAAGTAGCTTTATTTAACGTCCGCTTCCACCAAAGTCACATTGCAGACAAAGTTCAACAAGAAAAGCAGTCAAGTTTAAATATAAAATTTGCGAGTTTTTGCGGGCACCTCGCACGTGTCGTCTCATCGATTTTTACGTCATGATATTAATAACCAATCTGTTTCACAGCAGAGGGGGGGGGGGCAGCTGCCCCAATAACTTTCGGGCAAGCTGACTTTCGGGCAGACGGGTAGAGTGAAAAAAAAAATTCTTTCATCTAGGGCTTACTTGGAAAATAAAGTGCCCGAAATCTATAAAAACACTAACTTTACGGGCTGGATCATAGCAGTTAAATGCGTTTGCGGTCGTCAAATATTTTCTTTTAGAGGTCCATACAAGGTCAGCTCCGCATCTTCGCCTCTCAAAGAAAACCGGCGCCGCTGTCTGTAGGCCTAAACCTGAATTTTTTTTCGGTCATTTCTAGTTTTGCTTCCCTAACTGTCATCGAGCCCTAATAAAACACTAATTTCACCTTTTTTTAATTGAATAACATCAATTTGTAGTCCTACTGAGTTGACTATGGATTAAGACATTTTTTCCTGGAGTTACTTTACTTTGTGCGACACTTTTCGGGCATCGATTATTATTTGTGAATGCAGCTGCAACCGTCTGAATGGATGGTCGGAATTCAGAGTGGGATTTCGGTTACAAAACTATTAAGAGGGGGGGGGGGGCTAGTCATGGTCTAGAGTGACGCGCTTCGACCTCTAGCTGGCCGGTCACCTCTGGCTTGCGGCTGTGGTTTCGATCCCTGGTGTGAGCATATGTGGCATGGAGGTATAAGGGCGCCTTCTCAACCTCGTGGGTTTCCTCCGGGCATTCCGGTTTCCTCCCACTGCTAAAGACCCTTACGCGCAAGCGAATTATTGAAATAAAATTAAACCATATGGTAGTCCCGAAATGACCTAGTTTGTGTCGAGTGGACGATAAACCCCATCTCTCTCTCTCTCTTCTTGCTTAGAGATGAAATAAAATATGTTATTCACTCTAAAACGACAAATATCCTCTACGTATTGTACAATTTGTTTTGTCCTTGATTTTTAGCGTAGTTTATTATTCAGATGGGGTTTAACGTTGTAATTATTCACGACAAAACGACATATGTTCTGTTTATTTTGTGATTTTACAATCATTTTAGGTAAAACAACATGGACTTACTGCTAGCCAGTGGAATAACACTTTTTAACACTTTTATTTCACTGATAAAACGCGGTATTCCACTACTGATCATAAAATAAAACAGTATACTACTATTACACATTACAGATACACGATACAAAAATACAATAGTATCCTCTATTATACATTCACGTAACAAAAATAGTGTCCTACTATTATACATTACAGATAATCATTAATGACACTTTGCGTTATAAATTCACAAAAAATCATTTGTGGTTCGATGTCCTAAATCTATAAGCTATTCCCAAATCCCCATATTGTGCGAACTGTCCGACCCGTTCTTCGGCCTTTTGCGGAGTGCCAGAACGATAATTTTCACACGGATTTTATCCACATAACACTTTATATTGGATACTTCAGTCACAATTTAGAATACGACACTAATATAAAATAGGGGGGGGGGGGCAATTAAAACACAGAAGATGAGAAGATCTTATTTTTAAAATTCGCAGATTTAATCTAGAATAAAGTAATGCAAATAGGTGTCACAGAGCTGCCAAATAGAGCTTTCACAATTACAAAGTGCAATTTGCAAACCGTTTCTTTCTTAAAGAACTACTTCAAACTACATATTTTGAAAAGAAATGAGTAAATAAGGGGCGGTGCCATAGTTGTAAAAGTTAATCTACGCTCTTTGTAAATGAAAATGCGATCAGTCGTGGGATGATTTTATCAGATGTCACCATAAAGAAAATTCTCAAAATAATTACGGGTTAAAGGTGATCTATTACGTCATGTCATCATTAGGCACATGACGACAAAATGTAGCGGATGCGGAGCTCGAATGGCATTTTTTATTCCTTGGGAAACCGTTACTCTAAGCGTTGTTTTCTTATATATAAAAGGGACAACATATTTGTACATGGACTATTGCTGTGATTTACCAAAAATTAATGTGATATCGATTTTATTCACTGATCGAGTGTCGTTTTAGGAGTTACTTCCCCTGGTTCATAACTAAGTTTTGTCTGACCATTCTTTTGTCCAATTAAATGGGAAAACGTTATTCGGGTTTTGATTTGCTTTGTTTTTTTATTTTCGTTCATTGCCAATATGATTTTTTCCTGGGTATGTTATTTTTCATTTATTAAAGGCTGGTGATTTTTCTTTTGATTTGAACTAATATGGAACCGATATACATGTAAGAGTAGGCCGCTGCCCGCGCAAAATGTCCCCCATAGCACACTGTATGGCGTATACCCGTCTTCTTTAGGTCAGTATAGGAGCAGAACAGTAGGACGTTAAACAACATTTCTTTCGTGTCATTTCATTTCTATAATCAAGTGGATCACGTTGCTAAGCGGATAAGGCGCTGGCTCGCTAGCCTGGAGGTCGGGTGATCGATCCCTGCATTGGCCGAGAAAGTTCATCTAGGTTTCCCCATGTTAGTGATGGGCCGAAAAATCGAATTCCCGTGTACACATTAACGTACACGTAAAAGATCCCTTGGCAGTTGGAATTCGATATAAGAGTAGGCATAGCGCCGCTGCCCGGGCAAAATTTTCCCCATAGCACACTGTATGACGTATGCCCGTCTTCCATTAGCCCCGGTTAGGTACAGAAGAGTAGGACGTTAAACCTCATCACATTTCATTTTATTTCATTTCTTTAATCACTGAAAGGAATGACGTCAGTGCGGGTTAATTAGCTCGCAATATTAACAATCTTCTTTGTGCAAATTACATTCTAGAACGTTTTTGAAGTATTAGAAAAATGAATAAAAGTGTATGAAGTATATCTGGATAAAATATATTTATATTTTCTATATTTAGTATAAATGGATATATAAAATGAGTAAAGGGCATCATTCTGCCCGAACCAGTTTACGCTACCACATCTTATGTATCGAGCCAATGACAGACGCCGTTTGATGTGACGTCACATGTAGAAGGTTAGTCATCTTATACATGTTTATAAGAAGGCGTTCGCAATACCCCTATCATACCTCTTCAATCCACTATAGCTTATGTTGGGTGTATCATGGTGGCGACTATATAATCAAGTTTTCTCTTTAGATTTTAAAAAATACACACGAAACTGTCTGTTTTTTTTCTGACAGTATTACACTCAGTTGATATACACGTTATGGGTATAGGATACCCAATAACAATTTAGGTTCTGATCGTAATGAAAGTTTTTGATGAAACTAGTTTTTCAATATAAACTGAAGCAAATTTCTTATGGGAGATTAGATAAAGGTCTGGCAGTTCTCACTATAATAATTAAAAGCCAGATACATGTAATGTAAAGGCAACTTGCTGGAAATTTCAGTCAAATTGATCCATTCTGAACAGAGAGTTTAGCGGATGAATTTAGGCCTAGCCTTGATCTTCATTACTAAAGTCGGTACGATAAAAAAAATAGCGTTGGCTAGCGATGGTATCGAGTGTTGATTATGGTCTCGATATGTTAATTAATGTCTCTTATTAATGATTTAGATAATATTTCAGGCGTAAAGAAAGACCTGCAATAAGCAGATTTAGCACGGGCTTAATGTCTGTTTAAAAGATCACTAAGTTATAGATATCATCAAATTATGTCTTTAATCCTATTAATCTTTTATACTATCAAGGTGTGTATAGTTCGAACTCAATATTATCCACCCTTTTCTTTAGAAGCAAACAATCCTTTCAAATAATATTCCGCCATCTGTAATAAAACCCCTCCATTTTGTCAACTAATTTAGAAAACTTAGTATCAGTAAAATTGTCTACGATATGACTCTAGTGGGAAGCGGGTGGTAAACCAGACGAACGAACGGATGTAAACTGTACATGTAGATGGCTATACAGGCGCGGATCCAGAGGGGGGGGTTTGGGGGGTCCCCCCCCCCCCTGCTCAGCTACATAAAAAAAATAATGCCTTGCATCAATGAAATTACATCACAAAGTGATCCTACATCAGTATAAAAATGATTTCTCTGTTTAAAAAGCTCAATTTGTATGTATGCCTATGTAATTTAGAGACGATGATGGCAGATTTCCGTAACAGACACCTGGCAAACCCCCTCCTGCAAAAATTCCTGGATCCGCCCCTGCTATAATATGCTATGTTTTGCTGCTTCGTTTTATGAAATGAACTGAAATGGAGTTTAACGTCCCACTTTTCTTTTCTGCACAGACTGTGCTAATGGCTAATGAAGATGGCTTCGTTTTATGAATTAATAATAGCATGCATGGCTACTTCCAGCTACAGATTTCCGTGACAAAATTCCATCGACATGCGACAGATCACCAATGCACATTAAACGACATCTATGTTATGACACGATTATGAACACAATATTAATTGCCAATAAGTGTCAAGTGCATATTTTAATGAAGTTAATTAAGTCCAGTGAAGTGTTACTGACACTGTCACGTCAATGGCAAGCAATATGGTTATATATATATGCATATGCTATAATCATTAATCTAACCCATCACCCCACTTCGCAGCCTCTAAGCGCAAATGACGAATTTAATGTTTAAAAAATCTATCACGATCGAGTAATTGTTTGTGACAAAAAACATTTTTTTCTCGCGAACACCGACTGCTTATGTAAATCATTGTTAATTTATTTCGTCGGTTTTCAAAAAATTGAATCACGCGTTCGTATAGACGTATTTTCAAGGAAGATGTCTATTCTTCGGAGATGGCAAATTAGATTTCTTAGATCGTTTTACACGGTTGATTTAACGAGGATAAAATAAGGCTGTTACCCGAACACTACTGCCATCGATACGACATCACTTTAACAACAACCGATTGATCAAAATGGCGCCCCTTTTTAACTGCAGATCTCTATCTTCACCAAAATGATTGACAATTGATGAAAGCCGATTAAAACCCAGCTGATTTCTTCAAAGAAGGAAATCCCCTGTTTGCATTTAATAACAGGGTTATGTGAATGCATTACGTCATTTCATTTGCGATAGAAAATACGAAACAACCGGAAAGGGAATTTTTTTATTGACTTTTGCAAATTACTTGATTTGTGTGTGTGGTTAATTTTCTGAGAACACACAAGCTGGGGGAATAAACGAATTATTCCAGAAAGAAACGCATCAAAGAGACAGAATATCGTCCAATCTCTTACAACGATAGGGTACTTTTAAAAATAACATCAGATAATATTCAACATTACGAACAAGCAATTTAAAAGCAGAAATTATTTATTCAGCTCATTATAAAGTCATTGTGGACACGCTAGCTGTGACTATACGTTTTCAACAAACTTCTATGGGGGTGCTTCAGGGATCAATGCTTAAACCAGTCTTATATAGATTATAAATACTTTGTTAGGCAAGAGCGTTTTTTTGTTAATATAGCGCCCATGGTATTGCAAAGGGGAATGAAATGTTAGGGCCTATGCATCTGCATTTTCTACGAATCACATTCAGAATTTAAATGATTTCATAAAGATTTAACGAACTTTGGACAGTTTTCGGTCCTTGTCGATGATTAGTTGGATCCTGTTTAGGCGATGCTTTACACTGGATTCTTGTAAAAGCTATGAAATAAAACTCCTTTAAGGGGTATGTAGAAGCGGTTTGTATATTTAAAAAAAAACAAAACAAAAAACACGGAGAAACGTGACACTTACTAGATCAATTCAATAATAATGTGGTACAATTTCATTTCAATAACTCGTTTGCGGGTTGGGGTCATTAGCAGTGCGGGGAAACCGATCACCCTATTAGTTCTTATTACCGAATCAAGAGAGAGAGGCAGAGGCGGAGGGAGGGAGAGGGGTCACTAGCGTGTAGCGGTCTTTAGCAGTGGGAGGAAACCGGAGAACCCGGAGAAAACCCTCGAGATTCTACAGGCAACCCTACTCCTTGTCACATACAACAGGGAATCGAAACTACGCCAATTGACTCATTGACAGATCTTAGCGCACGTGCTAACCGCCCCCCCCCCCCCCCCCTTTAGAAGAATAAAGGCCAAAACCCAAATGTTAAGAATTAAAAAAACAAAACAAAAAAACCCCTCTATATAATAGAATCATGTAAATTTAATTTTGTGAAAACATTTTTTTTTTTTTTTTGGTGAAACATTACATTTTTTATATAAGAAAAATTATTATATATCCTATTTCACAAATACTTAATTTGGAAAAACATTGTTTATGAATTACTTCTTTTTTGAAATAATTATTTTCATTTTCTTCTTCCGAATATCCTAGTTCACAAAAACACAAACACAGGAAGTCCCCCCGACGAGGAAGAACGTCGTAAAATAACTGTATAATTATATACAGGTATTGACATCCGTACCTACATGGCTGTAAGTCGGTGTTGTCTATTTCTTTTCATCTTAACAATTTACAACATTTTTATTCCAGTTTTACAAATTGACTCATAATCGCAAGAGGTTATTATTATCACATTTATATTTGATTTAGATTCTAATTATGTATCCGTATTGTCTTTAATTATTTTCTCTTTAACTGACACTTGATTCGTCGCTATATTTAGTTCGGCAATAAAAGCATCATAAACTTTTCAGACAGATCTTGTCTGTGATATTACACTAGGTAGAAGCGGATTTTAAGACCTATCCTACTAACGGAAAAAAGGGGAGGTGCGGTGTGTGTGAGGAGGGGGGGGGGGGTACCAAACGTTCCGGACAGTCGTGCTGGACGATCACCTCTGGCTTATGGTCTTGGGCTCCTTAGCTGTTGTGAGCTTATTTCGCTTCTATATAGATAGAGATACCTTCTGAAACTCTTTGGTATTCCGGTTTCCTCTCACAGCGATAACTCTATATATCGCATGCTTTGAATTTACAAAAAAAAGGTTCGTCAGCGATATACCCATCCACCAGTCTAATGGAGAGAAAGAGAGAAATTCGGTTTAACGTCCGTTGAACACAAACTGGGCCATTTTGACTAACATGTGGTTAAATTTTATTTCAATAATTCGCTCACGGATCATTACCATCCCTTATTACCTAAAGCGAAAAAATATATACAAACATATAGCAGAGAATAGCAATAGCTTAGTGTCAGGACTAAACTTGAATTTCAAAGATAATCCAAAGCTAGATAATTTTAATTCATATAAATCTCTTTGCAGCTTGCCATTTTTTTTACTTATCCCAATAATATATATGATGGTATTTATTAATATTTCTTAAACGTCCATTACAATATTTTAATAAATTAATTCTAATAATTGATGCTATTTTAGGAAAATTATTTATCAATCAGTCCTTTGGATTTCGGGAGACAGGCATGAAATAGGATGGAGGTGTCAAATAAATTATTAAAATATTCAAATCTCGCCTTACGGTCAAAAATATCATGTCTTAAAAAGAAAGGGTTTAGAGAGCTGCACTGCCAAACGCCACAATAGAATGTCTTAATTGGAAAGCTCTAACTCTATTGTAGTGCATCAATTGCCTGACGCCGCAAGATCCGCGAACACAAAGACTAACTTCGTGAAGCAGTATATATTATTTTTTGTCCAGATATCCAAACAAAAATGGTTGTATTTTTTGGCAGTATGATTAGTTGTTTAGTGTATTTACAGAATGCCATATGACCCACCGCACCCCCGATGTCGTTTGGTTGACATTAAAGCTTGATTAATGTGACACGTTTACGGCGACTTGACAATCATACAGTGTCCGTTTATTTACCGAATTTCGCGTGGCCTGACTCGTTCCTCAATTCAATATGGCGATGCTTACTAATGAGCGATATTGTTTCGTTTTTGAGTTATTGATCGAAAACCATTTAGTCAACTACTAATAAAGATCATTGGCAATAATCACTTCACTGACATGACATCTTGACATGGTGTGTTATAGTGACAACTTAACTGCCATTTCACTTGTAAGGTTGAATGACTAGGGACCAGTCATTTTATATTCAATGTTTACAGACTTAAGAGCCCAAACTATCAATACGTCAATTTAACTATTCATTCTAATTTGATTCTTTGCTCGCATAACGCTTATTTATCATAAAGTCATTGATGGGCATCTTCTACCGAACAATGTCCTCGCGCCCTTATGGCTAATACTGAATAGTTATGACACTTAAGAGACTCAATATTTGCCTTGACCTTTCTGAGTTTTACAAATATATTTGTTATTAGGCGAGAGTAAAGGGCGGAAACACCTGCGTAATGTATATATGACCACCATGTTTCTGATACGTTTTATCTGATCGAATTGTGGTCAAAAAACGCTTCAAAAGAAATGATAAAGAAAAGTCAAGAAGCGAGCGAGAAAAAAACCACAACAATAAAAACCACAATAATATAATACATTTCTTAAACATAATTCATACAGATAGCCAAGAAAATCTCGAGAGACACTCTATAAAGTTACATATTGGATTTGGAAATATGAAATGCTATTTTACAAATTGAAATATGAAAATCTGAAAGTCAGTTACACATTGCCGATTTAGGCATTCATCAAATTATAATTGGAGTATGGAGCATTTGAAAATATTGGTCCAAGAAAGGTCAATCGTGTAAGTCTTTCTTAAAGTGTAAAGAAGTCAGAAGGAATGATTTGATCTTAATGTGAATATGCCAGAATCTGTTCACCGTTGACATTACCTGTAGTACATATGCTGTGAACGTATCCTTTTATTACAAAAGAATCTTTTCTGGACTTGTCAACAAGTATCTTATCTTTCCAATTAAAGGGAATTACGATATCATATTAAACGCCATTTCTTACACACAAAAAAACTTCGACATACACTTGGCCCCAAAGCCAGTTCAACTGTTTGAAATTAACACCCAAACATATAGACATGATATATTGTAAATAAAGGAACAAGAACAGAATAGAAGGAGTTTTAAAAGTTTGACACTAACAACCCATTTCCGTTTAATTCAGTTTTCTAAATTACACTCAATAAAATCATTCGGGTTAATTAATAGTCTCATCGGCTATCTCCGGCAATGACAAAACGGACAACCATTCCAAGAATTGTCATTTTCCCTAGAGAGAAAGAGATGGGGTTTAACGTGCATTGAACACAAACTATGTTAATTTGGGACTTACATATGGTTCGATTTTTTTTTTCAATAATTTGCTTGCGCAGAGGGTCTTAACAATAGGAAGGGTAGCTGGTAGCTGTTGTGTTCATGTTGTGGGTGGGTGGGGGCGGATGGCCGAATCGTTAGCACGTGCGTGCCTTTCAATTGAGTCAACTGGCGTGGTTTTGAATCCCCAGTTGTACGTGACAAGGAGTAGGGTCGCCTATCCAACCTCGTGGGTTTTCTCTGGGACCTCCGCTTTCCTCCCGCTGCTAAAGACTCATACGCGCTAGCGAATTATTGAAATGAAATTAAACCATGTTAGTTCCAAAAGGACATAGTTAGTGTCGAGTGGACGTTAAACCTCATTTCTCTCCCACTGTTCGTGTCGCGTAACTTAATCGTTAGGCTCTTTATTTATCGTACATTAATACCCGGACCAGGAACTTCTTGAGCTACCATTGCTCCAAAGTTAATTTCACCCCAGAGGCATTGGTTCCTAAAATCGATATTAATCATGCATAGTGAAGGCGTTATGCCTACTCTTTCTTAACCATCCGATATCACTTCTCGTAGAAGAACCCGAAAATACTTCTCCTTTGACAGAATTTGAAATAAGACTAATCCCTGTCAGGGCCAAATTTCCCCCATAGCTCATTCGGTGCAGAGAAAAGTAGGACGTTAAAGGATATAATCAAAATTTAGTTGTTCTTTTTTAAATTTGAATTACCGCCATTTAAAAAGCTCCCCTACTTAGTCTCAATTAACTGAAATGAAATGAAATGGGATTTAACGTCCTACTGTTCTTCTCCGAACAGGGCTAATGAAGATAGGCATACGTCATACAGTGTGCGTCATTTTAACTGTCAAGGGATCTTTTACGTGCACGTCAATGTGTTCAATGGACCTCGATTTTTCGTCCCATACCAACGACTAGACAGCTTTCCTTATCAGTCCCCCCACCCTGCATTACTGACAAGGGAAAATCAGACCCGAAAATCTGGATAAACTTTCTCGGCCAATGCAAGAATCGTACACCCGACCATCAGGCTTGCGAGTCAGAGTCTTACCCACTTCGCCACCGTGACTCCCGTTTCAATAAACAGTTTATTTCATCCATTATTCACGTTTAAATAGTTTTATTTTCTCACATTTCTGGGTATTAGCCTCTATTCTTGAGTTTTGGGACGTACAATCAAAGAGCAGGCGCGGATCCAGAGGGGGTTGGGGGTTGGGAGGTCCCCCCCCCCTGCTCAGCTACATAAAATGAAATAATGCCTTGCACCAATGAAATTACATCACAAAATGATCCTACATCAGTATAAAAATGATTTCTCTGTTTAGAAAGCTCAATTTGCATGTATGCATATGTAATTTAGAGACGATGATGGCAGATTTCCGCAACAGAAACCTGGCAACCCCCCTCCTGCAAAAATTCCTGGATCCGCCCCTGAAGAGTTGGGCTCAGGTTTCACCAAACTTCGGCACGCCACTTTTTCCAATACAGACATGACCAATTTATTTTCTACGACCGAGATCACCTTCAATCAGGTTTTCGCCCAGGTAACCGTATTGGACAATCGTTCCATTACCCCGCGAAATTTTGAATGGGAAGTTTTGTTTTTTTGTTTGAAAATTCTTAAAAGAATAAAACGTATAAGTGCCGCTGTTGTGCACAATTTTCCTCTTCGTTGCATCCGTAACAAAAGCGTGGCGAAATGGCCATATGTCTGACCCAGTGAAGATATCATAAAACGCCATTACTTTCATTTTTAAAACCTGTCAACCAGAAGTTATGGTAATGAAATATACAGTTCTAGAACTTTTGAAAAGCTGCATTCAGAAACTCGAGTGTTCTTCTATTCGACAACAATTTGCGAAAATTGAAGGCTTTCATTATTCTACACGTTTGTTGTATATTGGCCCGAGTAACCCATTTACACTTGAAATGACTTTTGTGGGATAAGCTCTTGTCGAATGACCATCTCTGAACTATTGTGTAACCATTCATAACTATATGATTGAACACAACGCCTTTTATGCGGCTTGCGTGCGGATTAAACAGTTAATCTGGGCTTTGCCCCCCTTGATCCCAAGATCGATTTCAACCACTGTTAGCGGAGAAAATGAAATCGTATTGTGTAGCAGATTGCGGTTAAAATTTTTTGGGTTACTTCATAATATTCGAGGACCACCATCAATTCAATCGCGCTTCTACCATCAGATTAGGATTAAGAAAAAATCGAATGCCATACAAAATATTGGCACGTGATACCACAATATCTTTGTTCTTCTTTCACTTTATTTATTTAAGCTTGACGGACTGGGTTACACTGTTCTTTGTTTTTTTTAATATTAACTCAGAACATGTTGTTTTGAGTACACTTGATATTTTTTTTAAAGTGACGGTCTTTCAGAAAAACAAATATTGATTTTTTCCTCCTAGATATTAGTATGCAAGGGCGGATCTCTATTTTTTTTTCCATCAAAACTGTTAATTAAATTGCACACTATGCATTTCTAAAATTCAAACATTTCAAGTTTATAAATTAGGTTGGACTGTTCTTGAGGGGTGTTATTTTTATTAGCCGGTAATATGTTGTCAAAAATATGCAATGTCCTTTGACAATCTTTTTTAAAAATCAAGCATTTTGAATTGACCTAGAATCTGTGTACTTTTAGATATTGAAACGCTATTTTCAAGCATATTCAATAACTATACGTGTCGTTAGCATGCTCGTGTGTGCATATTTTTGTTAATAAATCAGGAACGGGTTTCTTAAATACACAAACGGCACAAAAGTTGCTCGAGTACACAGAGTTCACTATTAGTTTGACAACTCCTCTGAAAAGATAAATATGAAAGAAAATACACTTTAGGAGAGAGGGCGTGGGATATTGGATAAAATTGACAATTACTCTCGCAAATTACCCTCTTCAGCTTTGGGAAACGGTCAATTTTAGGCATACGTTCCACAGAATCAAACCCATATCTGCTTAGATCTGATATCTAAGATATGTGGGGTGCAATTTTCGACCACCTGCCCTCACCCCAGTAACGCAATATTAAGTACACAGGTGCTCCTTTCAAATATGTTTTTTTCTTTTTTACATATTTTTCATATACTTCAACAGAAAATGTTTATTAGAAGCATGTTCATAATAATACACAGCACAGGTAGAATCTATTATACATGTATTTACATTTATATATCCGTCCGTAATATGGTTATACACTTACAAATATACGGAACACGTGGACTGTTATATACCCCTTCGTTGAACGTTTTGTTATGGTTATACACATTCAAATACGGAAATGTGGATATGCTTTTACTGTTATACACATCCGTATTCTACACAGACAGTTTTATTCGGGATTAATACAAGGTTGTCTGAAACTGTGTATAAGCGCCAAATAACGTTTTCAGTTTTATCATCATATTGTGGATATGTGTAGTTCTTATACACATAAAGTGTACTACACATTATTGTGAATTTCTGAAACTGTTATAAACTTCATATAAAGTTTTCAGTTTTATGATCATTATATACATAAATTTCACTACACATTGTTGTGATTTCATAATGTATATTTCGTCTGTGTAAATTATGTTACAACAGCTATATACATTCGTACTTACGACGAGTTGCCTGCAACTATGTATAAACTTCATATACAGTTTTCAGTGATATTATCATTATTACATATGTGTAATGTCCATATTATATATAAATTACATACATTTGTATATACAGATACACGTAGTTTTATTATTTATACACATTTATGCACAATCTACAATACACATATCAATTTGCTATAAACACTTTTCAGTATCTAAAACAATTTATACTTAAATATTAATAAAACATTCATTTTCGAGATTATTTTTATTTATTAAAAAATGACTTTTGAATTAGTCAATGCTAATCTTTGGATATCTTTTGGGAATCAGTAATTTCTTCTTTTCCGGATATCTTTCTCTCTTCAGATTGATCAATGCGACTCATCAAAATTCGGGCTTAATTGTCTTTGGTAAAACTGAGAGCAAGCATCCCATACTCTCCGGTCCTGGTGGATTTTCAAAATATGAAAATGTATTTCTAATTATATAAAAGTCATATGCCCACCCTGTAACCACTTGTACGTATCTGAATTTAAATGAAATTTTTAAATTCTATTAAAAATTTTATGCATTAATGAATAATTTTCATCTACAGCAATTGAAAGATTCTTAATAAGAAATAAAATATATTTTTAAACTCTGATTCTAAAATATAACTAACTAATAACATATTACCTTGTCAAAAGAATCTACATAGATGTTTAATATAAATTTCAATATTCCCTGATATTTTATACGCTTTGATGTTAACTTTTCCAATTTTCATACTCATCTTTAGCTTCAGTCATGGTTTGACATTCTGTTAATATATTTTCTTTTTCTTTCGGTTATTTCAATGATATTATTTTAATATTTGCACATCAATACCGGTTTAGTCTTTAATGCGTATTCTATGGATTTACATATAGATTTTTTACCTGCAGCAGACTGCAGTGTGTCGGTTCGATCAAAGACTACAGTGCTAGATTTCCCGTTAGGTAAACTGCAAATGAAATGCATAGAAAAAAAAATATTAAGGAGTCAAGAAGTGGCAGAAAAGAGAACGAGTTATCCGATATAAAAGCAAACAAGATTTAATAAATTCAAGCGTTATCTTAGTTGTATAAAGGCCTATTATTAAACCCGATCCCCGAACTCTAATCTTCACTGGCGTATTGATCATTTGGCGCGGACGACAGGTTGGCGCTTCGCTCTGTCTGTGAGTATACCTTTACCTGTGTAGCTCTTGTCAGTAGGCGTGACCTAGCATACATAGGTCACCCATCTTCATACAATAGTTCCGGTGTTAAAACCAACTCATCCATGACGCCCTGCAAACACGAGTCGTACCTTTGAAGCTGTCAATCACTAGGCCACACCCTGCGGTCGTCGATGCGTGCCTCGCACGTGCCATTTTACGTCAATCAAAAGGTGTTGCTCAGGTAACGATTGTCAAGGTTCAGAAACGCCGTTTAATTTTTGTGATTCGGAAAGGTATAAATCAGGTAGCGGATGGAGACGGAAATCAGAAGTAATCGCCTAAGCCAACAGGAAGGATATCAACTTGTTGAATATTTCCGCTACCAGACGATACCTGAACAGCAGTAACGAGAGAAATTTTCTACAGGTACATTTTTTGTTTTAAAGTTTCCCTAAAGAGACGCATCAATTTATTGTGACTAGACGATTTTGGGAAGATGTGCAGAGTTTAAGCAGTTCGTCAGAAAAACTTCAAATAATATTTAGTAATAGCATCATAGAATCGTTGAACTTTGAACTTTTACCAGTCATCATGTTTGCCAACACTTATGCCACTGAGATTCCAGCCACTTCAGCAGATTGGTCAACTGATATGAGCAGTTATCTTACGGAACTCATCCCAACAGTGTCTTATCCAGACCCCACGCCTACTAATATGTACAACGAAACCAACCATTTTGACAGCATGAATTTTTTTCCTGAACAAGTTATGGGAATGAACGTACATTCGGTTTCCCCCTCCTTCAGTGAAATGTCATCGGATAAATCAGATTCCGGTTGCTATAGTGACGATTCAAATTCCATGTCAGGAGGCTGGGGTTCCCAGAGCTACGGAGCGTGCAATCAAATGCAAGACTCTTTCGATCAGGGATTTGCGATGTCTTTTGGGCAGTATCCATCTTCGTCGGGCTCTATTACGCAAGCACCAGCACCCAAGAAACGTCGACGACGAAAGCAGACTCCTGTACAGAGGGGAGCAGCTAACTTGAGAGAAAGGAAGAGGATGTTCTACTTAAACGATGCCTTCGATGACCTGAAGAAATCTCTGCCTAAAAAGGACAATAAATCCAGATTATCCAGGATAGACACTTTAAAAACCGCCATTGATTACATCCAGAGTTTGTCAGAGTTACTTAAAATTGTGTGAAGCAGGTTCGATGCAAAAGTACTTTCCAAAAAAAAAACAAACCCACAACAATTTGTACTTTTACTAAGACATTGATATTAGTTTTCATTCAGCGAATTCGAAAGGACGTCTTCCAGTGCCTAATGAGGCAGAAAAAAGCGAAAGGTGTTAAAATAAGCTCCTTGATGAATGAGCTAGGACGATAGGGGATGAACGTCAATTGTGCGATCGAAAAGAACAAAACCAGCAAAATACATCGTGTGGACTTAACGTTTTTCTCTCATACAATAGAGAACAGATAAACGATATTACGGATTTTTAATAAGTGGTGCTTTGAGCAGATGAAGTTGACGTGTGGCTGTAGAACTATTTATTGTGTGTGCGAGTGCAGATATGAGTGCTGCGATTGTTGCTTGTGACGAACTTTTTTGTTATTGTGTGCTTAGAGTCGATTCACAAGACAATTTTGTTTTAATTAAACGTTTGCAATATTTATTAAATTGAATATTATTATTAACGGAGAAGTCATTAGAATTAAAATCAATGCAATCTTCATTATATATTTCTATCCCATCCACGATTTATTCAACTGATTAATCAACTTATATTATACTTAAAAAAACTTATTTTTTATTCGCAAATTTGATAATATCAAAAAATAATTAAGCAGTTTTACTTTAATATTGAAAACTTAAGGAGCATTTTGTATTGTAATATGTTTTTTGTCTCAATTATGCTTCTATAATTATACGTGCCTTATTATTACCGTATATGTCATAATTATTGCATGTCATAATTCTATGTGCCTTATAAAGCATACGTGCATCATCATTATTATTATTGCATATCATAACTGTATGTGCCTTATAAAACATACGTACATTATTATTATTATTGCATGTCATAATTTTGTGTGCCTTATGAAACATACGTGCATTATTATTATTATTGCATGGCATATTAAGAATAGTTTGTGAACATTACAGAGACCTTCAATTAATGTGTGTGAACTTTTAGTTCATTATACCTGACATGATCTCGATATTATAGTCACTTATTTATATGCAATTCGAGGAGGTTTTCTTTTATTTTTAAAAACCTTCATTTTTTACAACTGTTAAATTATTTAAAAATGTTTATAAAAAAAATAAAATTTGAATCAAAAATATCTTTTGTAGTTTGTTTTATTACCATGATGAAATATTGAACTGGAAAGTCTTCAACGGAGCGATTGTGTCTTTTTACGCTCAAGCACGCGGTACCTACGAGTACATAATTGGCATAGGGTCATGGGAGGCTGATGTAACGTAAACTAAAGGTAGCAATATCGACTTCTCTCAGCATTGGTATTGGTTCGTTGACTCATAGTTCCTTTTAGCGTGGTTTCCCCTTGTCATTGGTTCAGTAGGGCAGGGTCTGACTAGGAACAGCATCTAGTAGTTCGGATGGGAGGAAAAACCGATGTTCCGGCTACACGTTGGGGTGCACATAAAACGGCGTTTGACAATTGGAATTCGAAAAAAGAATAGGCCGTAGCGCCAATCTGTGGATAAATTGTCCCCAACAACACATTGCATGACACATGCCTGTATTTATTTGATTTCTGTGGCTGAATGAGTAAGACACTGGCTTGATAGCCTGAAGGTCGCGGGTTCGCTGAGAAAGTTCGCCGGCATTTTCCGACGTGGTTTGCCCTTGACAGTGGTAGAGGGCCTGACAATGAAAGCTGTTTAGTCGTTTGGATGGGACGAAAAACCGAGGTCCCGCATGACACACGGTATGGCGTATATCCGCCTTCATTAGCCCAGTTCGGAGCAAAACAGTAGGACTTTAAACCCCATTTCATTATAACTGGTTCCGAAAAGGAGGATGTTACAGCCCACATTTCATTGCATCGCTTTGGTCTTCAGAATATACAATGATTTCCTCTCTTCCATCGCAGGATTATTATTATTCAACGATAAAACCATCCGCTAGCCTATCAATACTCAATTACTTCTTTGTAAAATGGACTGCCATACCCCAATAATTTGCTATCCGAAGTTTATAAACCGCAAATACCGAACCCCAGCTAATTCGGTCCTGGGCCAGTTGTGAGGCTTACCATGGTCCAGATCTTTTCAAACAATACACAGTTTGCCACTACCCGGCCAACTTCACCTTGCCGTCTACGGAAATGCATACAAGCATTAAATTGGTAGCATGAATCTAAAAGCGCCCGATCGTCTAATGACATTTACCGAAAACACACGGCAACATCCAAACTGATCTGTGTGGAAACGGTTCCAGTGTCCTTTCAAAACAGCAATGTTAAATGCTTTGTTGAAAATCTACTCAGCAGTAATATTCGATTTTAATCATATTTGCGCGTTAAATTTATCCCGCAACTGCTCAATTCGGTTGCAAAACGTTCTGTTTAATGGTTACAAAGTTTTTCGTCTTCACAAGAAAGGTTTCACCTCCCCCCCCCTTCATAATAGTGATATTTTATAGTAACCCCAGTTAAAACATGCGACTGAATTTCACTGAAGGAATAGTTTGCAAAGTCTCAAAAAAAAAAATCCGCATTTAATGAAAGAAAAGTGACACCCCTGCACTGAGGATTCAATAAATTCACTATCAACATCATGCAATATTAACTGGATTACAAATTGAACAATTCAAAAAATAAAACCTTGTGTTCAAGTACCTTCATTCATTGACTCGAAATTTACAGATGTTCTAAAGTTAAGCAGTTATTAGTATTAAGGAAAGGTGAAAGCTCCATACCACTACTGTGACACTAATACCTAATTATTCAATCCTTTAAGTTCATTACCTGAATCAGATTTGGCGTATCGAATGTATCTGATGGTATTTAATACCGATACTGTTCTGAAGAAAATAACGCTACTTTAGGCAATATTAGATAAATGAAAATTCTTGACACGGGTGTTTTCCAATAGACTTCAGTTAATTAAAAGATATTAGTGTCCCCATAGGTTATTTCGTGTCAGATTTGTCCATCATGGTATATGGGAATATTAATTTTAAATTTTGCATTGGTCCATGCTATTTTGGAATTAGTTTAAGAGGAATTGGTATAATGTCTTAATTAAAAGATATTAGTGTCCCCATAGGTTATTTCGTGTCAGATTTGTCCATCATGGTACATGGGAATATTAATTTTATATTAATTTTAAATTTTGCATTGGTCCATGTCATTTTTGAATTAGTTTAAGAGGAATTGGTATAATGTCTTATATGAAATGAATTGGGTTTGGTATCAAATACCAGTGCTTGAATATCAAATTATAATATTAATAAGCAATATATAGATGATTCATATATCTTATTTATTTTCATCGTGTTTTCATAGTGTCAAATCGGTATTAAAAATAGTTTTCTCATCAAACTTAAGACATATTGTAACGTCATGTGTTTTATTGTTTTGTTTTGTTTTTTATCTTTTTAAAGAAGTATTTGTATATCTTTTTATGCGAAAGCATAATGTGCCAATAATAAGATGTAAGAACGTATTTTAACAGTTTTTCCACAGAATTGTAAGTATATGTCGTGATGCAAAACAACAAATAAAAATAGTTTGTATCGTTTGTGCGATATTTTTATATAGTAAAAGCATATGTCAACAATTTTTTCGATCGTTCTGTATTGGTAGTTTTACGATCGACGCAGTAGGAGCGACTCTTCAACCTTAGTTCGCTTAGTTAGAAATGAACTTTCTAATAAAAAAATGCAAGTCATACAGGGAATTTTGTTTTGCGACCAACAAAAGACATTTGCTTTCAAATCAAAACAAATCACACAATTGAGTTCATTAATAATTATATCATGAAAAATTATTCCATAAGAATTTTTTGTGAATATCTTATATATTCAATGTATTCGGAGTGGTTACGTCGTCTACTTTTACTCAAATAGTTTTTAACTCATTAAACCATGAGAATGAAATATGGAACTTTGTTTAGCATTTAAGGAGCCACGGTAGCTGAGTGCTTAAGACACTGGTTTGCTAGACTGGAGATCGCGGGTTCGCTCCTGGTGGTGGTAGAGAAAATTTACAGGGATTCTCCAGGATTGAATTGCTCACCCGGAACTAAACAGTAGGACGTTAAACGTATTTTGTTTCACGTCATTTCTGTTTGGCATGTAGCCATTTTTAACAATTTAATGCATTCGGAGACATTCATTAATTATAACAGCTCGTGCCCATTAAACGCATGGACAAATCTTTACTTTTATTTTGTTTTTGAAAAACAATTTTTGACATTAATGGATTCAGGTTGACTACATCTAGTACAATTAATTTGTAATCCATGAATATTTCAAAGTCGGACTACCCGCTCTTTTTGATGGTAGTGATAAAATTAAAAAACTAATTTCTTCAAACATATTTTTCTACTTTGAATTATCATAACTTCTATCAAATATTGAGCAATTAATTACGTCATTTGATCTTTTTGATCTTAAAAAAAATCTGCTCAGAACATTAAATGATTAAGGAAAATGTTATATTTTCTCCTCAAATCACCCTAACCCGATTCACCCCCTTGAAGTGCACACAAAACACAATGCAAGCACTCATTTAAAAACCCTTTATAGTTTATGATCCCCTTATAAAAAGGAACGCACTCAACGCATGACTCCAAAGCATTGTCGTATTTTACTTTCGAATGACTACATAACCTATCTATTAAGCTCTTGAAATTACACAATACTAATGGACGCAAACGAGAAAAAGATTTAATTTGCAAGCAAGGGTCTTTCTGGGGTTACAATTAAGTTAATCAGTTGAAACCATTGGTAATGAAACGAAAAGTTGCTCTTTTGGGGTTCCGACCCAAGCACCCTATTAACGTATCGTAGGCAATCTGTTATTTGAAAAGACATTTAGTGGGAAGGGGGTGGGGTAGACCAGTAGAATACCTACAGGGTTGGGCAGGCGACCTACAGGAAAGTGGAATCTGTTTTGGCTGTATAATAGTTTATATCATTCGATTGCCGATAAACCCCATACATTGCATTGTCAACAAGTTGTACCAGAGCTGTGAACAGTAGTGATTTTCTATTTACCGAAAGCAACCAACCAAATAAAGCACCCGTTTGTACCTGCCAAGGAGTAGGGTCGCCTATCTAGCCTCGTGAGTTTTTCCTCGGGTTCTCAAGTTTCCCGCAACTGCTAAAGCCCTCTACCCCCTCCCTCTCTCTCTGTCTCCCTCCCTCTCATCTACGGTATGCTGAAATCCCCTATGCCGCCCTAAGCTCAGATTCTTTTAAAATGCCCTATTGACACAATAATGTAGCGTTTGTTAAATGCGAGTTACTTTTATTATTAAACTTCGCCATGGCATATATGATAAAGATGCTCTCTACGCTTGGTATGTTTCTTTTTTTAAAGACTAGGTTTTCTTTTTATCAGTTTTTCTTTATTCAACACTACTTGTTTTATTCTAAAACCCTTTACCTATTGTCTATACCAAGAACTTTATCACCAGATCTTAAATTATACCCAACTAGGTGATCAGCAACTCTTGTGTTTTTTGTTGTTGATTTTTTTTTGTATATCAAAACTTTGCCACCTTTCCGCTCAGATAAGAAATACGGTTGAAAGGCATCATTATTGTTAACTATATACTTAAGTAGACCGCGAAATACATCTATGCATCTTGATGTTTTCCGATGACTCTTGAAGCGATCATAAAACTCATTCTTTTCTTTATCACTCTATTGATCCTTCATCGTCTTTCTATCGTATTATTATCCTCATATATTTGTCACTCAAACCTAGATCATTAGCCCTGACAACGACAATTCGGCACGTGGGCAGGTGCGACAATGTCACGTGTCATTACCGATCATACTTACTATACATACGATGAGAAATCAAACGAAGCCGCTCATATGAACAAAAAAGCCCTTTCTTTGCAGCAGCGATTGATCTCTCAATTGAATCACCCTTAAAGAAGCTACTGGTCACAGAAAGAGCGATACTGGTGCTCTTTCTGCTCTATTGAAATTCCCCCAAGTTCATTCGCCCTCATCTCATTATGAAAACGAGTTTATTGGCTGGTTCATTTATTCTAGATGAACAGTCCATTGTGACTTATGGTTGTATGTTTATAACTCTATATATCCACGTGCTCCCATCTATAAAGCAAATAGCATCATTAGTGTATAGCTCTTTTCTTTTCTATTTGATGTCTTATAGTAGTACCCACGCGACCACTTACATGTTTCGCGCAATAAAAGCCGCCAATTGCCTTTTTTTCAACAAGCACATGACGCTAAAATATACCTCTTCTACCATTGGTTTTTATGCGTCAACCAACCGGGATAATGCAGTGGGATTTTCCCCGGAAAGTAGCGCCACGTTCTACTTTTCTTTCGATTTCAGTTTTTCGTCCCATCCGAATAACAAGAAACTGTTTATTGAAAGACCCTCCGTCCAGCGCAACGTTGAAAAACCTCAGAGAACTTTCTCGGCCATCACCTGGATTAACCCGTATCCCCTGGTTAATGAGTCGGCGTCTTACTCACTGAGTCATCGTGGTGTCTCTTGGATTTCAAAATCTTGGCTGAATAAGGTTATTCTAGTATTATAGTACTGTTTTAAAAATACACGTCGTTAAATGTATAAAACTCATTAATTTACACACATCCGAACCCATTAAATTAAACAATTAAAACTAATGTCCCTCTATCTGTGTTTCTTTCAAATAACGAACAACCCATTAAAAGGATGTATTTGATAAGAATTTTTTTATAACTAAGCCTTTGACCCGCGTGTTGTGGTTATAATCATCACATAGTCCCTTTGAATCTTGTCCAATTATGCGGGAAGGCTTTTAGGTTTGTATATCGAGTAATGCTTATCAAGACATACATCTATATTTTTATTCTATTTTGTAAGAATTCTATTGTGGCAAAATCATTTAATGATTTCGGAGTTTGCTGGTTGATTAAAGTTTACCTAAAACACAATACCATTTTTTAAAACCCAATGTTCTAATGTCCACATGTCATACACAGTCAATGTACATTCATTTTACAAGAGCGTATTAGTCCAAAAATCTGCTTAAAATTTCTGCAACTACTTTTCTGAAATCGCAAATTAGTCTCATATTTTCCTTTCTGTTCGGCATGTTTACGTATATAAACGGTTATCGGAAACAATGCGATGAAGATGCGGAGATGAAGATGACAAGGTGGTGATCATTATGGTCATTTCTAAAACCAGTAATCAAAACTTACCGGTTTTAATTACCGAGTATCAATAATCGGTACACGGTGATTAATCGATATGTTATTCAGAACGGTAAAGTGTAATTAGTAACCGCATTTTGAGGTTAACAGACAAACGAAGAAGATGACAAGCATCTTATAGTATAAGTAATTACCAAATTAACTAGTTTCTAATGAACGTTTACTCACAATTAACCATAGTTCAACTAATGAAACTTTCAGGGATGGAAACAATAAGGTAATACGAAACAATGAGCCAAAATGTAGCGGGCGCATTACAGAAACCAAATGTACCTTTTAATTATACTTTCGTATGATTTGGATTAAACCTCTAATCACGATACACATGTAATTTGTGTTTAATTACTATAAATATTTTGTGATATATATTTCAGATGACAAATCCACCCACCCCTTTCTTATACGCTCTACGGTTGTATGTAAACACCACTAATTATAACACTTATAATTTCTCCAAATCCTTCAGATGTTAATGAAGTCACCAGTTTCCCCTTCTTGCTGGAAGTAAGTGATGAAGATGACCGGTTAGTTGTTAAATCAAACACAAATCGTCTTATGAACCCTATGGGCGTGTAAAAACTCATAATTACTAATTACCCGCTGAAGAGGTTATTAATCGATCGTTGTTTAATTGTTCGCCGTTGTAATTTGCTCGTTGTTTAGTGTTGTTTAATAGTCGGCAATAGAAAGCTATTAATTAATCACTTTTTATGTTAATAATTACATGTCGGTTAGTATTTGGTTAAGGTAAATAACGAATCCACTTCTGATACTATATAGGACCGAGGGGGATTCGTAAAACGATATTGAACATAAACCATTTAAATTGCATTTGGTAATTGATTTCAGTACTGTACATATTCAGTTTTAAATGAAATAAAATTAGGGTTAACATCTATGGCCTACTCTCATTTCGATTTCCAACTGTTAGAGAATCTTTAATGCCCTGGCAACTATTTGTGCGCTTTTCCGTTTTGCGTCACTGGCATTGGAAACGTAGGCTTGTAAAATCCCGAGGAACTTTTTGAGCTCCCTTGAATCTCCTGGATAGAGAGCACACCGACCTATTCAGTTATTTCGTGCACGTTTAAAAGTACACATCAATGAACGTTTATAGACCAAGACGAGTTTTCTGACCGAATGGGTTTTATCAGTTAACATATTACCTAGTTCAGTAAGCATTTTTAAAAAGTTAAAATTTATTAATTATTAGCTCAGGATAAATTCAAATACTTTATCACATAGAGTGGGTCATTAGCGAAATATAATGCACAAACACTATCTTTCAAAATTTGAATCACGGTTATTGAAATAAGTGTGATTAAATGGAATTTGGGAAGTCATGAGGTGTACTTTTAATATTTGGTATCATATGGACATGTGGAAGAAATTCCCAGAAATCTACACACTTTTAGCAATAATACAACAATTCATGCATGCTCCAGTAACAATATAATATCTAGCAAGGCATGTTTCCAATTTCATTACAGCATCTAGTAAATCTGAGACAATCATAAGACTCATTTTGAAATGGGAATGATTATAACACAGCTTCTTTCATTTTGGTCAAAGATAAAATCATTTTTTCAATTTTATTGATTTAATATGTTGATGTGTTCTGCAGGATGACGACCTGTCTTCTGTCACAATTTTATGTCCTTAGATATGATAAATTTTGTGTTCCACTGAAGATACAGTGAGTAAAAAAACACCTTAAAACAAGTAACCGTGACGACTTCCTCTACCCAGCTACTTATCACTTCAGGCATATATTTTGCAATTACTATTCTTGCATCAATAACAGACCTTAAGCACTTGCGTTAGATGATTCGACCAACAATTATCAAAGTTGAATGTGTGATCACCTGTGTAGGATGCCACTGGGAAACATTTCAGTCTGCTGACATGGGAAAACAATATTTCGGGGAAAAAATTGCTGGAAGTTCATAATAATGTGAGAAGTTGTCTGAAACTTATCTAAAGCCCATTGAAAAGCCATTATGCTAAATCAAGCCGATGAGGATAACGAGATGATTCTCTCGCGTTGAGTTCCCGCTGAGCTCACTCATGTTCAAAGTTAACAAAGCCACAACTTTATGCCCACTGTTGTATTATTCTAGCCGTGAGAGTGCTCCCCGTAGAGATAAATGCATAACCGCTTTACGCTAATGCCCATTAGTTCAGCGTTGTAAGCAACGTGAGTCGTAGTTTTGATCGATCCCGCCTTTGTATCATAAATCATCTCCCTTTACACCAATAGGGTTATACATTAGAGCATTTTACCTAATGATAACTAAAGGAGGGCAGACTTATTTCTGTCCTCAGATGATCATAAAAGATTTTAAAATATCCTTTTCATGGACTTTTTAATGAATTTCTAAGCTCACGGTACATTTTGTCTCGTAAACTAACCAAAAGATACCTTCTAATGGTCATTAGTTTAAGCGTTTTAAAGAAAACAATTGAATCGAGATATACTTTTAGGAGTTGCCGTTCCTGCATCCCGGATGCTTTCGTAACCAGGAAATATAAAACTAGCATTGACTGATCTTTCAAAACCGCTTCAATTTGTCTAAATTTTATTTATCTTGATATTTTAGTATATCTCCAGTCTACTTGATGTATTAAGTGTATGTGGCCACTGAATAGAAATGAGTTTGACACCTCTGCTGTAAAGGATTCCCACAAAGTCAGGTTGCAAAACACCGATTGCTTTAAGACCTCTCGCTAGTAAAATCAAGTAGGTGTTCTTTTCTCTCTGAAATGTTTACTAGAATGTATGGAACTAACGCCCGCAGCATTGGGTGTTAAATTAAACACAAAAACAATTCCGATGAATGATAATTATTTTAGGGTTTCTCAATTAAAGGTCACTGCGATTGCTTTAAGACCCGTCGGGTATAACAAACCCAAACGGGTATGGAACTAAAAGGCACAGCATCAGTAACGGCATTGGGTGTTAACCAATTAGTTACAAACAGTACCGATCAATGATAATTTGATACCACACTATTTCAAAGTGGTTGTTCCTACCTACTGGAAGGTCGCTAGTGTATAAGGAACAAAACACCCACAGCATCAATAAAAACATTGGGTGTAAACTAATTGGTGACACACAGTTCCGATCAAAAATACTACACTGTATCAAGGCGGCTGCTCACATAAGTTAGAAAAATCCCGCAATCTATGGTTACCCAATGTAACCGGTATCAAAACCAAGCGGGTGTTCCTACCTACTACAAGGCTGAAAGAATGTGTTGAACTAAAACTCCCAGCATAAGTAACAACACTAGGTGTTAACTAATTGGCCACAGACATTCTCGACGAATATATTTTGCTCATGTGATTTATGGAACTTGGAAGAGGGTTTTTAGTTTCTGAGGCTTTGCACCTAATAGATAATTGCTTTGCGCACCAAGGCCATCGGATCACCAAACAAGAAAACAAACAACAACAAGAAGAAAACAAGCAACAAGGTTATGTACCCATTTGGTTTTGATATGGTACCTGATTCACAGCAGTAGACAGATTTATTATTCTTTCATGAAGTGCTTCACGACAATTTCAGATGTTTTTTGTCATTGAATCATCTGGCGTGGTTTCGATTCCCAGTTGTGCGTCACCATATGTTGGTCGCGTAATGACCTAGCTTGTGTAGAGTGGACGTTAAACCCAATCGGTCCAAATGATTTGCCGTGTGGCATTGATCTAAAATGTCTGAAAATAAATGTTTTCTACGTATACAATATGCTTTAGAATATGCTGTAAAATGCTTTCCTTCCCTCCACTGCGCACCAGGTCAGTAATTAGAATGGACGATTGAATCAGTAAAGCTAACCGTCGAATTGCAATGTGCCACATCCTGGAGAGGTTAATGAATGACGGATAGTCATTTCACACCAAATCATAAAAGTTGTTATGGTGATTCCAAATAATGGATAGCAGCTTGACGAAGTTCCTACTTAATTGGCATAAGAACAATACAGAAATATGCGCTAGGTTGGTACTATCTTTAAATCTCCCCTCTTAAATTTACAACTAACATGACAACCGAAGCTAAAACCATATAACACTGTTTAATTGAAAAGGAGACAACTTCAAGTATGAATCGATATCCATCTGAATTGTTTCATCAAACCTGTGACCTCCATGGTGGTATACACAGTTTTTTCTATTGAATTAAATAACCTGCTACCACGGTTTGTTGGATATACGAGTCATGAATGCATGTACGTAAAGTACTAATACCGTGCCGACACACGTACTACTGATTGTGACGTTGATAAACTGAAACGATATAATACTTTTTTTGATTCGATACTGATAGAAAAATAAAGCAGGTCTTTTGTTATTTTTTTCTACATTGGCTACACGCTCTTTTCATAAAATAAGTTTCAATTTTGATTATAAAAATAGCATCAAAAGATTCTAAGGGAACAATGCAACGCCTGTTTCTGGTCCTGGTGATCATCTCAAATCCCGCTTAATATCAATTTTTCTTTTATATGAATTTCTACGTTTAACATCATGAATATATATAACTTTCTTTTACCTCTTTTGTCACTTTCATGATAAATTCATGTAATATAATTAAGGATTGCAGGTTGGCACGCGACAATAAATTGTCCTTCCCAGTCTCACTGGTTGGATTTTAACGTCTATGAATATTAAGTTTCATCAATAATAACTGTAAACCGAATGGGTTTTTTCGATTCGTTATAAATTTAAAGCTGTAGGGATATGTTTAATATCCTACCGTCAATAACCCTATGTTGGCCGAGAAAGTTCCTCGGCATTTTTCGGCGTGGTATCAAATGGTCAGGGGACCAGCGGCCAGTCGGATGGGGCTTAAAAAAAAAGGTCTTGTGACACGTTCGTGTGCACGTAAAACGAACCCTTGAGCAAAATATCTTTCATAGCACATTGCATAACTTATGCTCGTCTTCATTAGCCCGAACAGAATGACGTTAACTTCAATTTTATTCATTCACTTTTCTGGGAAAACTTCAACACCTCTATCGGGTTGGTGTAGAAAAGGGGGGGGGCGTTAAAAAGTAGGACGTTAAATCATATTCAAATTAATATACAAAGTATTATAAAGCTGCCACCTGATTAGAAATATGAGAGACGACAAATACATTATAAAACTGCCGGTTTTCTCTTTTGGAAAATATCACAGCCGGATAGAATAAAGAACATTCTATCAATTCCTTTAAATGATCTCTTGTTAAAGCATCAATAAGATGCATCTGGAAAAATTAAATCCGTCTTCTTGAACCACACTTTTGACAAATATCTACAATGATATTCATAATTGAACAGGCACAATACTTTGATTATTATCAATCACAATAAATAAAGATCTGTACCCCGGGGCTATCGTAACGTATGCCTTAGTTAGATAATCACTTTCGTTTTTTATTACGAGCCAAGAGTACTTACTAACTAATAATAATAGTATTATTGCGGAGAAAATTGGGTCTTCTATATTATTTCGCCTTTGAAACCACAGTTAAAAAAGTGTTTATTTCAAAGGCCGGCTTTAAATTCAACCTGAATGGCTGTGCAGGTGGAGATCTAACCTTCAATTAGTAACCCGGGTCGCTAACTCCAGACCACTAATTGTACGCAGTTTATTTGATAACAGATTATCCTCTGGCTTTAAGCACTGGCGGAAGCATAACTCACAAGCAATTTATTTTTGAATGCAGAGATGCGAAAAGCGATTAAATATGGCAAATAAAATTATTGAAAATTATTCTAATGCTGATTGGCGTAATTACACACGTACTAAAGTGTCCCATCACTCGAGGTGTGAAGCAAGGCGACTGTTTAGCACCTTTGTTACTATTCTGTTGCATCAATGACATTTCTTGATATATAAAATCCAATGTGTTACTTTTCTGCTGCATCCGGGCTAATGAAGGCGGGCATGCAGTGCGCTATGGGGTGGGGTGGGGGGTTTTGCCTACGTTCTGACCTGCTCTTGTTTCCAATTCCAACTGCGAAGGCTTTACTTTCCTACACACTAGACCTCGGTCTTTCGTCCAATCCGATAGTGTAAGACTACGAGACAAAAAGTTATAAAAGTCGCAAATGATACCTTAGTCACACGAAAAAAATTGTGCACTCGATTGTATCAACATATTTGCTTAGTCGTAGTTGAATTGTGCAAGGAATTTTTTATAAATAAAACAGTCTTGAATTTCAAACAATATTTTCATGTGCGTTGTAAGATTTATTTAATAGAATAAATTGTTAGGGTTGCATCGATTAAGCAAATACAACTACTCGAGGAATTACAGTCTTTGGGCAACTTTAATTATGTGTCTTTCATGTTGGTCGTTTCGATCAATTATTGTAACTTTAAACACGAGTGTCTGGATAACATAAGGCATTTCCATGAAGAATGTTTCTGACTCGCCTTTGTTGATCATTTTACTTTGGTTAAGCTACTCTAGTCACAATATTTACTTTTCAAATCCTACAAGCTTGCAATGTGACGGCAAGTAGTGCCCGTCTTCATTAGCTCAGTCGATACAGAAAATGACGTAAACCCGAATTTCGTTTATCAAGTGGCATTTATTTATAAATTCAATGCTCTACGTTAGCTCCAAAATACCTATTGTATTATAATTAGTGGGCATTGTCGTTTATATTTTGTGCAAAATATATAAATATCTTTTGAATTAACTGAAATGGATGCCCCCGGGATCATGCACCAGAAACACTCACATAAATAATTATGATTTAAACTTCTTATATGCTATATACGTTATGAAACAGGTAGGAAGTCAATATATAAAGAGATATCCGAGAAAGCATCCGTTTCAGCTTCCGTTGCATGGAAAGCACAAGCGTACCATATGGATCTGAAACTCATAGAAATATATAGACCAAACGACAATTGTGACGTAATATTAAAAAAAAGACAAACCGTTTGATCTAAAATGCACACGTTATACTATTGGAACACTCTACTGCACCACGTATTTGTTGATTTAGGATGTATTCTGCCAGGGTCTTATTCTCTTTAGAATATAATAATTTGTTTTGGTACACGTTCGTATTAATGACCCGTCGTACCCTGACAATCGAGAACTTTATGACACCCGACGATGAAACAAAAGTGTTTTAAAACATAACCAATCATGTATGAATTGTTTTTTTACGTCAATGCCTTTGAAGTATTGTATTAAACTTTTCACACCCGTATCAGAAAATGAAATGAGGAATTCTGTATTTTGTAAAAGAATCAGCTCCATGGAAAACTGTTGGTGTTTTATCGGATTCTCTCCCATGTTTTTAAAGATTTTTTTTCTCATGAATTTTCGCTAGTTCGCATGAATGTATATATGTTGAAATACAGAAAAGGGCAAACGTGTTTTAACCTTCATCCATACCAAACTTGCTGATTTCGGGACTAACATAAGGTGCAAATTTTATATCAGTAAATCTCTTTTGTGTAGAGGTCTTTACAAATAGGGGGGGGGGACAAGGACTCCGAGTAAAACCCATGAAGTTGGAAGGTCCCAATGTATAAGTGCATACTGCTGTTAACTGGCATAACACTATTAATGTAGGAACAAAGTCATCACATTGTAGTCTTATTTGTTTTCATTTTCAACTGTAGGCTATTCGTTTCAAACTTAAATTTATAGTTGAAATGGCGTAGACGCATATTTTACACGAAGTCTATATCCCCTGTAACATAAAACCATTTCGATGGCTGACAAAAATTTTATGTCTTCATAAATCTCCCATCGTCATTTAATACCTGAAATGTGACTTGCACGTCACCTACAGCAAAGGCTAATTCTGTTTCAGGATCATTTCCATAACAAAACCTCCACAAATCCACTGCGCATATTATATCAGCCACGGACATGTCACCCACACGAGAAGAACTTCATCTGAAACATTGATACACAAAATTACCCTTTGTATTTAAATGTACCTTAATAAACATTAATCCAACTTTTGTTCGTGGATCATCCCCGTGCATCACAAAAGACAAACACATCAAAAGGAAGTGGAATCTCGGTTATCGTGTCAGATATCTGTACTTGTTTTTACAGACTGGAACTATCGCCACGGCGGATCATTTCGATTCCTTCTGAAAATGAACATCAATCGCCCCGATTGATAACCACTATAATAATCAAAATCATATTTTAAATTCACAATCGCGTAAAATAATAACACATAATACCACAATAACAATAAACTTACCATAAACGTATACAAGAAATTTTTAAACATATCAAATGACCGAAGTGAACATTTATGCAAATGAAATGCATATTTGATTAAAATATCTTGATGATCAAAGATAAAACGTATTGGCATATTTCGTTAAAGATCATTACCCCTCATTGTTATGTTAATTAGCCATAATTAACACATCATTTTAACGGTAGTATACTATGGGTAGTAAAAAAAAATCTAATGCGGGAATACTGCTGCAGGCTGGCAATTTATCAAATATTTTGACGTTTAAAAAGTTCACATTTAATTCAACACTGCCTATACAAGAGCGAAATTCAATTTTGAATACACTGTATGAACCGGAATATTACTATATTATAAATATGAGTAAATTGAATGACACGATTATCGTTCGCGTATCGTTAAATCGCATAATTAACAATACGCTTAAAATGTAATTAACAACATATTCAATGTGTTTAATTATTATAAATCTGATGCGTGTCAGGACACAATATAACTTTTAGAATCAGGTACCCTATCATGCCATTTTGACACTGATGTGAAAGGGTTTCATGCATTCAAGAACGGGCGATGTTTTTCCTTTCAGAATCATCTGCCCGTTTAGCGAAATGCCAATAAAAACCGCCATTTACACTGGACATGCAAGCGAGGATTTAGTATTTGACTGAATGCACGTGTTTCATGTAAGCCAACCTGCACATCTATCCCCGATAAGAACATTAATATAGTTATCGTTAAGACTTTTTTATGGTGTCAGAAGTCGCAATTTTACATCAACAATGACTTATAAAATTTTGTTAATCCACATAATGTTTGGTGTCAGTTGTGGTCAATGGTCTGTATGAATCTAATCAGATCAACTCCCAATTAAAGAGGATGATACCCGGAACTGATATATAATTGACACGCGGTCGTACCTGGAGGTCAAGTGCTAACTGCAATATATTTAGCTCAGACCAATTGTAATTTATTCTTTCAGGATATTGAATATAATCATTGTAAAAATTCATTCTGTTTAAATTTAAAACAATTAATTCTAATTAAATTGTATTATCTTTTATTTATCCTTTTTTAAAATTATTGGACACAATAACAAGTAGCTTTTATCCTAGGACAGAAATTCATTTGTATATTTTATAAATACTACACGGCTAAACCATGAACCCTGCTGTAACCCAATCCAGTTAACAAATCACCCGAAAACAAATAAATATCAATAATACACAGAGAAATTAATGTCATTCTCTACAGTTCAAACAAAAAGAGACATCAGTTTGTTTAACAATGATATAAATTTATTTTAATACGAAAAGAATCGTTTATGTCCCAACGAGCTGTTGTTACCTCTCGTAAATTTCTTCCATATGGTGCAAAGGCGCGTGGCGCCAAGGTGTTACACTCGATGCTATTAGGTGAAAAGCGATTGTCTTTAGCAATCTACTAGGGTATCTTAAACGTCATTTTATCGAAGTTTCCATCTGTGCCCTGGCCTGGACCGTTCTTTAGTTAAAAGTGATAATAACGGTCGTTAATCTATTGGGGGTTTAACATCCAGTTTTATTGCTAATAATTTACACCGATACCGGACGTTTGTTATTCAACGTTTACTTTCAATGATACAATCGGTTGGTCATGTTTATGTGTTGAACCTTACACCTTATTGATTCAGTATCACGGTGTACCCCGTAGTTGTTGTTTATTTGAAGTACATACCGTCATAGACCTCATACCGTGTTTCGTTGTCAGGTAGGAGGTCTCGTGACATCAACATCAACTAGGAAACGTTATGAGGGTTTTGGATGACCGGTCACCCCTGGCTTACGACCGTGCTTTCAACATCTTGCGCCTGTAAACCTCATGGGTTTACTCCGATTTTCCCTCACAGGAAAGACGCAAGCTCTAAATCTAATAAAATAATAGTCGCCTGTGATGTCACCTAATATCAGTAGAAGCAGCTAAACCCTACGAGCAGAACAGCAACCAGGGAACTTTGTTTGAATCCAGACCTTAGACCACCACTTAATTAGTCTTCATTCAAATTTAACTATTATATATCTGAAGATATTTACGGCCTTTAATTTGATGTCATTGATGTCTAGCAAAATTCATTCTACGATTATCGTCGGTTTTGTTCTCAAATGAATTAAAACATTTACACTTTTCTGAAACGTTTTGTAAGCCCGTTTATGTATTAATAATAGAAGAACAATTTCACAATTGACCCTAGTAAAGAATTGAGATGGGGTTTAATGTCGGATTTTTTAAACGCTGGTAATGGACTGGCGCAGCTAAAACAAATGGGTTGAGACCTTCCGTCTTCATTTTGATATTAAAATACCTTTTGGCACTTGGTGTATTATTTTTGTATTATGAACTTCGTTGAACGTTATTTGTATTTTTAATATTCCCCGGTTTAAATGAACTATAGAATTTACTCAAATTAAGTATTTAACTTTAATTAAGAAAATAAATCCAGATAATAACAGATTCGAAAAGGCCCGTTAAACATGCAAGAGAGCCCATTCAGAAAAGTTGTAATAAATTGCCTAGTGTATTTAAAATTCACAACGCACAAAATTAATTTGATTTACTTAATTTGTTTAGATAGGTATTTCACTATTCCTACAAATTTAAATTAATTAAGGTAGACTAATTAAAGTATATGTTGACAAAGACACATTACTACACCCACAAAAAAACAGTTCTTTCTTCAGGCCTGAAATATTATCTAAATTATTAATTAGATATTAATGAACTTATCCAGACCATAATCAACTCTCGATGCCATGGTTAGTCTGGGATATTAAGTGGATTTGAATAGCTTTTGTGATGTATGATTTAACGTAAAACTGGATAATCGAGAGTTAGCTGGGCATAGGACCCACAAAGTTAGTAGTGGTGTTCGAGGCGAGTCTAAATTTGAATCGCTAATACCTCGGTTCAGAGTGAAGCAAAGTGACTGAAATTTTCAGCATATTCTGTTATCGTTATCTAATTTTTAACTATTATCTTTATCTAATATTACCGAATTCCCCTTTAATCGATTTAACTCGACACATTCAGGTGGCGCTGGCTTGTTTATATGGTTTGCACATCTTTTTAAAATTCTGAGCAGAATTGAACATTTTGTTGACTGATGGTCCTTTTGGCTTTCACAATATTGTAATTTGCAAGAGAATAACAATCCTCCAAATGATGATCATAGGCTGATAATATTATATCACTGGGTTTTCTCACTATATCTTTGACAATTGGGATTGTTAACCATGGCATTTGCGTTGACACTTCTGCATGTTCACAGCACCGACCGTCCTCATTAGCCCAGTGGGAGCAGAACAGTAGGACATTAAAACCCATTTCATTTCATTTCACGCGGCATAGCTTACCCATTTATGGGTCCTAGGCCAAACTCATGAATGGGACCACCAGTTGAGAGACCAATGGGGCCTAAACTTATGGTACAGGAGCCAGATTTTCTGGACACTTTACTTATTGTACAAGGGCTTCCATTCTTTTAAATATATTATAGTGTATTGAAATACCAATGTTCAATTGAAATACGGTTATACACGGACACTCCACGCAACAAATTAATTTCGTTGACCCCCAAGATAGAATTGGCCCTAATGGCCTGCTATGGTTTAGGTTCGATTATTTCCTGTCATTTTGTTTATCATTTACAAATAACAGAATGCTATTATGCCAATATCGCCTTGTCTTAATTGTGTGTAAATCCCGCGTTATTAAAAGCCGGACTAATGTTTGAACTGGGGGCCTAATTTTATTGAATATATAGAATGGAATAGTAGTATTTATCATATTATACATATAGCCCCGCCTCATTTGTGACGTTTGATCTATGGATGAAAACAGCCAATAAGTAATCGCATATCTGTTACCATGTATGAGTAAAACTTTATTCTTAATATGTATATTTATTTCATTCTATCACCTCCCGTTTTCCATTAATTTATTCAATTTTAACTAACCGTTGCTCATATGCGTAGCAAATGATGTTTCAAAATGGCGCCATCTTGCTCGCACCGTCTGTTGTCAGGGCAAAGTAGGTAACTTATTTTGATATTTTTATAAATAATTAGAAGTCAAACATTGCAAATGACACTGTATGTGTGACCTATTGTGCTTTCAATGTTCATAAAACGTTTTTGTTGGATCCAAATCGAAGAGAAACTCATTTTGTTTAGTTGGGTTTAAAACTTTGTAGATTGTGAAAGTTCTGCAGGTTGAGTAAAAATTCCAAGGATTTTAATGCAGACTTCTTCGTTCGAAATCTTCTTCATGTATTCGTGATATTAAAATGGATCCCGAGATGAAAAAGGATGAAGGATACACCGTCGCTTATTCAACAAGCGATGTGTCGTCTTACGATGCGGCACAAATTCCACACGAAATCCAAGGTTACTATACCGAACTGGACTGGCAAAGTGGAGCGTTAGATCACCACAGATCTGTGTACACGTTAGCACCCCGACAAGAAATACCACCACTTCAGTTTTATCCCAGTTACGCACCTGTTGCCCATTCTGATTTGTATCCTGGAGCGAATATTTGGCACCCTTCAGACAGTGGCATACAGCTAGGCGGAGATGCGCCCATATCTCACCACAGTTTGGTTGTTCGGCGAGAACATTCCAGAAACGGATCATCGTCATCTCAGAGACCAAAAAGAAGACGGACTCAAAGTGTTATCCAAAGACGGGCAGCGAATGTTCGAGAACGCCGTCGTATGTTTCAACTGAATGAGGCATTTGACGAATTGCGGAAAAAGCTACCGGCTTTTAACTATGAAAAACGATTGTCTAGAATAGAAACTCTGAGACTGGCAATGACATACATATCATTTATGCAAGAGGTCACTACCGGTACCGACCCTAAAGATGTAAAACTTTTAGCTTATCATTCGGAAAACTCGAACCCTCCGCATGATCTATCATTACAGACCAACGGTTGTCATTCGCCAATACACCACAACGGAATAAACGGTGAAATTGACCAAGAACAAATAGGTGGAAATCTTAGGATAGCCGAAGTTCCTCTGCCTCCTCCAATCCAATTAGTAGAGTTGCCAATGTCGGCTGTACACGTAGAAATGTTACCCAGTGCCCCAGCTCAGATAACACTACCGGTCACAAATCTCGAGGTTTTAACCGATCAGCAATCGGATACCACTGACGAAACAACCGATATAGTCGAAAACAGCTGCCCAGAAACATAAAACAGTGGTAAAATCCACAAACTGCCTATAAATTTCGAAACGAAAGTCGTCGCTACCGGGAGATTGGTAATAAAAATGTATGTATTTTGTGACCATCGCAAATGCACCGGACTGTGACAATACGGCGTGAATAATAAACATGTATATATTTGTGACCTTTGCAAGATGCACCGGATTGTAGCGATGCTACATGAATAATAAACATACGTGCAATGACATGGGCTTGATTACGGTATTTAAAAGTGACAGTTTGATGCGTTTACAGCTCAGGTAGACCATATTCCTATTATTACATTTACAATAAAAATAAATATTACTTTACATTTAATTTCGGTGCCCCTAGCCGGTAATGTTTTCAGTAATTCTCATGTAGTTTGGTGGTCTTTTTAGTTTGGAATTTAAGCCGTTTTGGTGAAATTGGTAAGCTAAGAGGTTGGGTACTAAGGATAATACTTTAGAAAGAACCATTTACAATCGGATTTTAAAAAATTTCTCTTGCCATTGGAAAATTGGTAAAATTCACCAAGTTTGTTGATAACTACCAATTTAAGAATTGAAGTTTAAAATTATAGTAACATTTTAAGAACCATATCATGTTTTAAATCCTCGCAAAGACTGTATACGGTAGATGTTGTTTTTGTTTTATAAATTAATAATAATATTGCTATTTTAAACATTTGGGTTGTCGTTATTCGTTCTAGTCATAAGTCATAATGTTGATGTATTTTTGTAAATTTAACATAAGCATTCATAAGTGCCTTACTAAAATTGTATATAGTTGTGTATAATAAGCAATAATAATTTTGTTATACTCATTTAAAGACAATTATACCATAATTATTTTACACTCTCGGAGCTATGCAATTTTTAAACATTTTAAGTTATCGTTATTCTTTCTAGTCCTACTGTTGATGTATTTTTGTATATTTAACATATGCATTCATAAGTGCCTTACTAAAATTGTATATAGTTGTGTATAATGATTCTGTTTTACTCATATTATATGATTTAAAGATAAATATGTTATAATATGAAGTCAATATTTTACATTTGATTTGCTACTATGCATTATGCTATTTTAATTCCAAATTCGAATAACATTTTAGGTACTTTTTTCATAAAATAATTTTTAAACATAGGTTTATTTTTTATTTTATAAATATAATGAAATATATTTCTGATTTTTTTTTTTTTAAAAAAACCCTTTAATGATACCAATATACAACTGAATTGTATAGTATTTAATGCAACTTATCGACGTAATAAAAGAATGTATAAAATAACACTGATTCCCATTTATATACTATTTTAACGTTTAAAGTATAATTAATTAATTAAGTAATAAAAGTGTAATTGCTTTTTGTATTTTTAAAAATCCATTATCTGATGGGGTATTTATATTTTTATGTAAAAATGACGGGCAACAAGATAGTAATGTCTTCCAGTTGTATTATGATATACGAATGTAATATAATAGTTATTTATAACATTTAATTTAAAAGTATATTTTATGTGTAATTTATATGCAACATTTGAAGCAACTCGAAAAATTTGTTTGATATTGTTTTGAAGTAGGTTGATGTAAAATTGTCATCCTAATTTTTATCATAAACTTGCTTAGTAACCTTGACTTGCACGGTGCAATAATCATTAATTGTCAATTTCATCATTAATTACTGCACCAAATACAAACTATAAATAGCGAAATTAATTTCCATGTAAAAAGATGGTTATTACAAAGTTCAACCGTTTGGTTACTTATCATCAACAAAGTTCAACCGTTTGGTTACTTATAATTATCATCAATAAAGTAAAGGTCACTTTCAACTATCAATGTAAAAGTGAAAATTTAAGTAATATTTGCATTGTTTATCAGCACTGGCATGCCCCTCATGAAATGCGAGAAAGGAAATATTTTAAAGAAATACCGCCTTAAACAGTTTGGTCCGACAAAACCAAAGTTTGCACAATTTGTTTCACAAACTAAAACCAGTTTCAATTCGATAAATTAGAAAAGTAAGAATTACTTGAATTTTGTTTTGTATATCATAGTAAATGTTTTGTTTTGTATACCAGTAATGTTTTGTTTTGTATATCGTCAGTAAATAGTTTGTTTTGTATATAGTCAGTAATGTTTTTTTTTGTATATAGTCAGAGATGTTTAGTTTTGTATATCGTCAGAAATGTTTTGTTTTGCATATCGCCAGAAAATGTTTTATTTTACCTTTGTTGAAGATTTCAATTCTAGTCATGTGTAGGCCAACATTAATAAAAGAACGTCCCCTACGCCACCGCTGTTGGTTATCTGTTGTATGTTAAAGCAGGATTGCCTCTGACGATATTGGCCGGAATCATTTAACCCACGAACGAACGAACGAAAGAATGTCAAATCCTTATAAACACGATCAACGCCAGTCAGTTCAAGCACGGCATTGATATTTGTGTGATTTTTTTAAAAAGAAATATGTTCATTGTATGTCCAACATAGATTGTCTTTCATGGTTGATCAAAATGGGTAACATTATTTTAACACGAATCATGGCTGTATTGCACATTGAAAATTTCTGCCGCTGAAGTCAATAGGAATATCCTGGTTATGTAGCAGTTGAAGTTCCCTGCACATGTTCCCAGAAAGCCCAAACAATGACCTTTCACTAAAAGTGTGCCCTGTGGAGTATTAAAATGGAAACCATCACGTTTCTATATTCGTTTTTAAAATTTTGATGGTGATGTCAGTTTAGATTATAAATATCTCGGCTATCAAGCACCAACCCCACGAGGTGAGCACGGGATCTCCACCATTTGTAAACAATAAAAAAGAGTGCCACCTGAAAAGACTTCGATTTTATACCCTAGGATAGTTAGTCGTTAACAACACGACATTAAACCTGAAATGATGTAAGCACGGGGTCAATGACATAAAGATAACTCTAAATTGGAATCGCTACATCTGGATTAATGTTCAACCTTATACCAGCTTGTTTTCCGAGAGAACATTAAAATATCAAAATGTATTAATTCATAGAAATGGTCCATCCACGTGATCAGAGACACAAACGGCACAACAATGGCTTTTTATCAATTCCCGTCACATCTTGGGGCTGCTAGTCGTCCGTCCGAGATTTGCATATCAGTTACAAAAGTAACACAAAAACCGATTGGCTTATTTAAGGTCATGGGTCGAGTGTGTGTCAAGCACGTGCTTCCGTCACTGCTAGAATAACCAAACATTGCACATGCGCTTCACAGATCAGCTAAAGATCTAAAATTCAGACACCATATTGTTCCAAGGATTGGCTGGTGTATTAAAGCTTGCACGGGGTTATTTGATAAAAAATATGCAGTATTTAATTTTAAACGAGCAACGCTGGCAGCAATTGGATCTGAAAGGTTGCCACACGTCTTATTCTATGTTGGCAGCTCGGTCCATTTGAAGCACTTTGATCTTTGCAACCAAAGACTATATTACAACAAAAAAAAGACCACAAAAAACTATTGACGGAAATAATTTGTCGTCTGTGATGTTCAGTCATTCTGGTAAGTATGAGAAGCCACTGAGGTCAAAGTTTGTTTCTACATAATTGTTTCGCATCGAAAAGACGTTCTTTTTTAATGATCACGTAGTTAATAACCAAAAATACCAAGTATTCACAAATCCACTGGAAACCCAAAGAAACTTGCTCAAACAACATCGGGTTCGAATTCATAACACTCTGCTTAGTAAGCTAGCTTCATACTTGTTAGGTCACAGTGGCTCATTGACTGATGAGAGTAAATGCAGATATAGCACCCTCAAAGATTATTATAGCCTAACGTCCCAAAGCTTTGGAACTACTGCTCTAGGTCGTTTGGATACTGCTTGATAGAATCCCTCACTTTGGGCTTTCATTGGTCAACAATCTGGAAGGCTAAGAACACAAACCCCCCAAAAGAAGCTTGCTGTTGGGTTAAGATGACACTGAACAGACAATTCTCTAGAATCATACAATATGAGATCACCGTGACAATGTCGTCCAGAAAAGTTCTACACGAACGATTACGTAAAGGACAAACAAAAACTATACCTCAGACTGCTTCTGTGTTTTTATTCTAGTTTGTGTTAGTTCCGGGATCCCGCCACGGGATTCCCGCTCCCCGTGTTTACATTTTGACAACATAGGGGTAAAATTTAGAGTACGCTCAGAGGCACAAAGAAATTAATCAAAACAAACGTCATCTCCAAATCTTATATGAAAGAAAGTTATGAAAAAGGTAAATCTATTTTTTCTCGAATTTGACACCAGATACAAAACATTTGAAGTTGGATAAAACTACGTGGCACGTGCTGCACGGACTAACGTGATGATTAGAATATGATCACTAAACCACGTGACGTCAACGTTTTGTGTGTACAGGAAGCGGCACGCGACCGAGGGTTTCCTGCTCTTTTCTGTTGAAGGCATAAAATAAAGAACGCACGTGTTGGCTTGAACTTGTAACATAAGATATCCTTCAAGAAATTCAATCTTCTTGGGCTAATAAGGCGGCTTGGTACAATATGACCGCATATGGGTTTGTTCACGGGGCCATGCTTTACCCATTTTTAAATACTTCGGCGTACTGCACTTCGTAAAAGGGGCACCACTTCAACGATGGACTTTTTAAACGGATTGACGCTCTCTTTTATGATAATTAAAATATTTAAAAGTAATTAAGTCCTCTGAGTGAGAACAGTCCAAAAGGTGGGGAAGCTGAGAGTTGGTTGTATTTTTTATTTATCGTTATTATACAATAGCTTGATTGTCAACGAGTCCTTTATTATAACACTAACAATGGGTTTGTATAGGTGAAGCTAATCTCTCTTTTTGAAATAGAGCGCATTTTTATTCCCGCTGGAGTTTTGCCGTGGGTTCTGCCCAGGTGTTTAGTTTCTCTTATCATGTATTACGACAGGAGTTGAATAGTAACCTGTTCAAAATACTGGTGTGCATTGAATGGATGCTTGTCATAACTGTTATTTTCAACTTTACTCAGTTAATATAAAGCTCAGATTTTCCCCACGAACAAAACCCTTATATCCCGGAGTGAAAATGTGTATTCAATTTACCTTTTTTTAATAGTTGTATAATTATAACCGGGCACTTGAAGTGAATTGGATTTTAAAAATATCAGTCAAAGGTTTTTATTTTTTGTGTTATACTTGTATAATATTAAATATTTCATTTAGTCGTATATTAGCCGTCAAAAATATTGTTTGAATAATAATAATAAAAGAAATAAGAACGGTTTTCAGAAATTACATACAGAGATATTGTTTTTGAATAATAACTTAAAAATTGAAACAATTTTCATTTGTTACACGATCCACAAATTTATATTTTTAGAATTTACGACAAATGGTTCAGTTTGTAAAAAGTTAGTGCTGCACAGAAATTAAATAAAGGTATTTTCTTGTAACTATTTTAAGAGAGAAATGAGTTTAACGTCCACTCGACACAAACCAAGCGAAGATAAGTCTCGAATATACCACGAATGTTCAGCTCTTCATCTAAATCTTAATAATATATCTTTAACCCTTGTGGGTGCACGTGGTGAGAATCACATAGCAGGTAACAAGGGGTCCGTATGGACCCCAGTTGTAATTCAAAGTTTTTACGTACAGATGTATTTGAATTTAAAAGCAGTGGTTAAGTTTTTATTTGCATTTATATTTGACAACTGAAAAACAACTAAATTATTATACAAAAACATTTTTGTGACATTTTGAACAGATTTAATGATACTCACAAAATTGCTACTTTGTGTACTATGTTATAACGAGGTTAAATGGCGATTCACGCTTGATACAAAAACCATAGAATTTTTGGAATTCATCATTTAATTTTTGGTATTTGTAACATGCAGATGTTTAAAGAGAGAATAGTCTGGCATACGCAATATGATATCGGGAAGCAAACACATTAGCAAAATTCCTACTGCGAGTTGTAAGTTTGGGGTCCGATTGGACCCCTTGTACCCTTCAAGCGTTGGGCCTGTTTGGCATGTAACATAACTCTTCATGTCGGAAGCAGATGGATACCGATCTATTCGCCATGTTTAAAAATATATTGGAGACAAAGTCACTAAATTTCAGAAAGCAGTGCCCAGTAATTATTACAAAACACCATAAAACAAGTGCATGGGGTCCACAGAGACCCCACGTGCACCGACAAGGGTTAAGAATATAAAAAGAAATACGTACAACTTTCTATAGTATTTAGATACACACAGAAATTATAGTATAAAATAAATAAATATTTAACGCTTTAGTGCAATATATTTGGAATGCATAATGAAATATTTAAATCAAATATATATGTGCGGGAAATAGAAATGAATCTAAACAAGTCTCTCAGTAGTCTACAGTCTATATCATATACAAGCAAATTCAGTCATCTCCTGTCTCTTCCACTATAAATTATATTTGAGCTGGTAAAATACATAGAATACAATAGCTTTTGGTGACTTTAAAGTATTTCGTAAAAGTCAAACTGACCCGTTCGTCTGCGCCATTTCTTGATTATGCAAATTTTGCCTTTCAAGCATACGGTATGAGATTACGCTGAAGAAATCGAAGATGATAAATCCCACACCTGAATATTTTGGAGGAAAAATATTTAACCAAAGAAAAATATTCTTTATTGCAACACAAGTCAGTTCTTTGAAGCACGTGGCCGTTCTCAGAATCAGTGTCACAGGACACACGTTGCTTTTATGGCGTCACAATTCCGACCGATCGACTCATGTCGAGGGTAATGAGAGACACCGGGCTTTCTCCTATATTCTCGGCTAATTGTCTTTTTAAAGCATTTTACGAACAAAAGAAATATTAAAAAATAAAAATGAATGCCTTCGTTAAGCATGGTTCACACCTTTTCTAAGAGATATAGCATCTTTTATTTACTACCATTATACGTCTAAGATAACCGTAGACATAATTTAAACGTCAGTCGAGAAGTTCCCTCGGGACAGAACTTTACACGTGTCATTTGATTATATGTTAGATTGGTATAAAACAATAATATTTTTAGAATAAACATCTTTAAATTTTGAAGTTTTTAGCCGATTTGAATTTGAAGAATAAATATCTCGTAGAATATACAATATAAAAACAATCATCTTGGTCGATGATGGGGATTCGTTCCGTGAATAAATATATCTGATCGAATATACATTTTAAAAAAAAACGATCAAGTTGATAAGATTTTAGTCGAATTCTCGGATGGTCGATGATGGGGATTCGTTCCGTGAATAAATATATCTGGTCGAATATACATTTTTAAAAAAACAATTAAGTTGGTAAGATTTTAGTCGAATTCTCGGATGAGTGAGATAGGTCGTTTGAGATGATTTTTATCTGCTTAAAGATAAATTAAAGGAATTCTGTATTGGTAGGGGTGGGGTGCTTTGTTAAAGATATTGATAATCGATCTTTTTTTAAAAATTAATTAAACGAATTCTGTATTGGAGTTCGCCGTGGATATGTGTTAGGACCCTTACTGTTTTGCGCTTGTACACGTGAAGTGTACAAATGGATATTATTTTTTATAAGATGGAGGCCAGCGCTCATATTCACAAGACAAAAATACAAACAAGCATAGACATTGCAAACAACAAACATATCTATCAAATGTATGTGTGTGCAAGATTTATGATAGTTTACAAACGTTTAATAGTTTACTTCGTTATGTTACGTTGTTATTAAGATGTACGAACAATTAACATTTTACCAAATATCATGCAACACACGGATGGTCATATTAACTGATATATGTCATTTATTATATTATGGTTATTATATTGTGTTAAATTGATTTTCTATAAACATATGGAAATTGCGATTATTAAGCGAAACGATAGATAGATATTTAAATATATTCAACAACAGCATCTGTTACCAAAGATCGATTTTTCATGTTAAAAATCAGACAGTTTTATCATGTTCATTGACCGGAATGCTATTTATATATGTATTCAGTTAATATGTGTATATAACGTATATAACTTAAATGTAAAAATCAGTTGAAAAAATGCAATCTGTATCTCAAATTGAAATATTAAACAATAGTAAAGCGTCGGAATGGTTGATATTTGCATTTGCGTTGAAATATATTGCATTTTATAACATCATGTATTTCTTTTCCATTATTTCTAAACCAGGCGAAATGTCAAGAGAAAGAGAGAGGGAGAGAGAGGGGTCATTTCGGGATTAATAAATGGTTTTTAATTTTATTTTAATAATTCGTTGCGCGTAGAGACTTGAACAGTCAACAGTTTGATTTGAACCAAGCGTGTCACACACAAAATTTGACTGCGAATAACCCGCTTGGAATAATTGTTCCTGGTTGAATTCGGAAATTTATACCGAATCGTTGGTTCGGATTCAGTTCGGTTTTTATCGAATTGAGTGTGGCGCCAAAGTCCGGAATAAGCCTTTATTCTGAATTCAATTCAGATTAAACCCCTAATGTGAACGCAGCTTAGGACCTACCCTTATTTCGAATTTCTACTGTCAAGGTTTCATTACGTTCTGGCCTCGGGTTTTTGTCCTACCCGAATGATTAAGGTGAAATCAGATTTTTCTACTAGTTTTAAGTTATTTTTATACGCACACATTTTAATGTCTTATATTGTCGTCACCCCTGTCCATCCGTCCGCCAGTTTATTTGTTGCTGAAATCATTTGATCCCTACTGATTTTCAACAAGATTTACAGCCGTTTCCGTTTATTACGAAATCTCTTTAGTAGCTTAGATGCAGCTAATCATTTTTTTTTTTATTAATTTTCATAATTGTTTGGTCGTCTTGCCGTTGGTGGGCGTATGTTTTGTTTTAATTGTCTAATACCTCTCAGAATTACCAAGTATTAAATAGCTATGATTTTGTGAGTCTACGTACCGTCAAACCCTTGACAGTGAAACTTAACATAGTCAAATTTTCACCCCACAAAACAGATTAGCATACAAATGAAAATGAAATCGGCAATTCTATTTTTGAAACAAAATAAATAGGCTTGATCGTTTTAACGTATAAATTTTTTTTCTTGTTAAAACAAATACACGCACACTTGGTATTTATATATGGGGCAGCACAGTAGTGTGCAGAGCTTTGGTGATGCTCGGGGTCAACTCATTGATAGGTAGGACCTTTATTCACAAATGTGAGAAAGGGAAACTTTTTAGATGTCAAAACAGATGAAAAAAACCCAACATTTTTTTTTTAAAATTAAGAACGGAAGCATGTACAATAAATTGAAGGTTGGTAATTTCAAATTTTAATTTCAATTTCATACTTTCCGGTGGGATACCCGCATGAATTTAATTCACGGGGATTTTGCCCCCTCTGCACCCCAGCTGCACGCCACCGGGGTAGCATTACAAGCAATGTACCCTTCATCATATCGACACTTGAATAGAATCAGATTTTTATCTTTTCGTTTTCATTGTTAAGAAAACATAACTGTTGAAAAATGAAGCTACGTTAAAATAGAATAAAAAAAACAACCTAATCTAACACGACACTTTGTAAGGGTTCACTGTGACGTTACAAGAAGGAGATTAGTTTAATTTTAGAATGGTGTTTCCGATTGCCCTTTGTTACAAATCTAATTGTATCACTCGATTCTGTAGGATTATGCAAATGCGACGTTATTTATTATGATGGCTGAATAAAGGTACCTTTAAATCCTGAGAAGTAACGTCTCTTGTGACAGTATCTTTAAGATCAAAACCTAAACTAGCAATATTATTCTTATTATTTGTCATTTATTGACTGAAATTAAAAGACGCATTTTATAACAGCTAAAGGTGCCATATTTCAGTTGTTTTTTCTTGCTTCAAATGTTATATAATAAATTATTATTTATACATTTATTCACAAGACACGCCCATATTCAACTCTCAAGACTATTGGATAGCTTGTATATGAAAGTTTATTTGACCAACCGCACCATTTAAATAACAGATCGAGACTATTCTTTCAAAAGAATTAAACACTCACAACTTCGCTCAGAAGTTTTCAATGCATTCATTTTTCATTATTCAATTAAAGTTTCAATGCGCCAAATGGATCCAAATCATTTCCCTATACTGTTCTTAAATACATAATAATAATGCTTGATAAAGATAATAATAGTAGTGTTGACTGTTGAAACGTTGCATGTAATAAACAGATACCAATAAAGGTGTAAAATGTAGCATATAATAAAAGATAGGCTGGCACTGCCAGGCAGGATACGCCCACATTTTTGAGAGATGGATAGAGAACAAGCAATACCGAAAGTGATTTTTCCTACATCATTAAGTCCTGTATTTCATACTGTATTGGGAGCAGCCATTTTGTTGGTCAGTTCCAGTCTGATATTCATGAAATTCGAAGCCGACAATGATTATGGTTTGACGGTACACAACCTAGAAATGTTACTTTTCGTCAAAATCGGATAAGAATTGTGACCTGCAGAGAGTCCACAACCATGATATACCATATTTTTACACTATTCGCGTACAAACGGTGACCATTTCGTCCGCCAATTTTGGTACGATTTTCACGAAATTCGAACTCAACCTTCCTTACGGTGCAACAGTAATATAATCAGAGTTTTTTTTAAAATCAGATAATAATTGTTCGAGAGATAGACAGAGAACAAGCAATACCGAAAGTGATTTTTCCTACAATCAAAGGCCATAATTCATTAAGTTACAATTTGATATGCGCAAATATCGAAAAGAATAAAGATCTTTAGGTTATAAACAAGCATTTCAGGTTTCATCAAAATCGAATTAAAATTGTCACCTCTACAGGGTCCACAACTTTGACATACCATATTTTTACACTGTTCGCGTACAAACGGCGGCCATTTTTTTTGGCAATTATGGTCCAATTTTCTCGAAATTCTAACTCAACCTTCCGTAGGGTGTAACGGTGATAGAGTCAAACGTTTTTTCAAATCGGATAATAATTGTGACCTCCAGAGGGACCATAGGTGATTTTTTTTAACAGTATTCGCGTACAAACGGCGGCCATTTTGTATGACAATTTTGGTCCGATTTTCCCGAAATTCGAACTCAACCTTCCTTATGGTGTAACGGTAATATAATCAACCGTTTTATTAAATCGGATAATAATTGTGACCACCAGAGGGACCACAAGCTAAAATAAGGCGATTTTGCGTATAATCAGGGGCCATAATTCAGGAAGTTACGTTCCGATATGCGCAAATATCGAATGGAACCAAGATCTTTGGGTTATAACCATGAATTTCAAGTTTCATCAAAATCGATTTAAAAATGTGACTTTTACAAGGTCCACAAACCATGATATACAATTTTTTAACAGTATTCGCGTACAAACGGCGGCCATTTTGTATGGCAATTTTCGTCCGATTTTCCCGAAATTCGAACTCAACCTTCCTTAGGGTGTAACGGTGATATAATCAAACGGTTTTTTAAATCGGATAATAATTGTGACCTCCAGAGGGACCACAAGCTAAACAGGGTGATTTTTCGGACAATCAGGGGCCATAATTCAGGAAATTACATTCCGATAGGTGCAAATATCGAAAGGAACCAAGATCTTTGGGTTATAAACATGCATGTCAAGTTTCATCAAAATCGGTTCAAAACTGTGACCTCTATAGGGTCCACAAGCTAAAAACGTGATTTTTCGTACAATCAGGGGCCATAATCCATGAAGTTTTCATCCGATACATGTCAATATCGAAAGGAACCGAGATCGTTTGGGGATAAACCTATATTTCAAGTTTCGTCAAAATCGGATAAGAATTGTGACCTGTAGAGAGTCCACAAACAAATTGTGGACGGACGGACGGACGTCCGGACGGACAGGGGCGACGACAATATACGTCCACATAAAAATGTGGGCGTATAAAAAGGATAAATCCATAGGTTTTGCTATTAATTATGCATATCATTATGAATAGAATCGAACTCTTTAATTCCATGACCAAATGAAATTGGGTTTAACGTCCTACAGTTCTGCGCTGACTGGGATCATCAAGACGGACATACGCCATATATCGAATTCCAACTGCCAATTAATCTTTAACGTATACGCCTATGTATACACGGGAACTCGGTTTTTCGTCCAAAGAGAACGACTACACAGCTGTCCTTGTCAGGCGCTCGTCCTGCACCACTGATAAGGGGAAACCATGCCGGAAAATCCCGGTGAACCTTCTCCCTAAAAGACTCAAGAGAGAAATGTGAAAACAGGTGAAATAAACTTTTTTAGTGGGGCAGCATGTTCCACGAAGTTAACATCGATAATTTCGCATTTTTTTTTCAAAAACCGTAATTTAAATTTCACTCTTTGATTGGGGGATTCTGATAATAGATGCCCGAGGCTGTCGCATGTCGTTCTTCGATAGGTCATGCTAGAATTGTAGAAACCACACAGTTCACAGATCTAGCTAAACTTCTTTGTAGTTCTGCATTTAACTACTGCGATCTCTTAACATAATAATTTATCTATGACATGGTTGGGTAACTTCCCAGCCATATATAGGTGTCGCTACAGCACACAACTATTCCAGGATATCCGGCTCGTGACTCGCACCTAGTTTTAATGAATGCGATCAATTGTTGCATGACATGCATAAACTGCTAGACGCGTGTCGCAGACAAAAGCAACTAATGTTGTTGAACAAAAAAAGATGAAAGATAAACTGGAGATGTCTCTGTTTTTTATTTAACTTCCTTGTTTTGGACAAAGAGTTTTCCTTGTTCGTTTCACCTTGCCGCCTCACTTCATTAATATTTATGTTATGTTGATTCCTATTATTTTAAATTCTAGAGACATTCTGAAGATACATGTTACCCAAATTTTTAAATCAAACGAGTCAAGGGTTATCACGTGAAACCATATTTTAAAAGTGCACGATTGAAATGCAAGAATGTTTGGCATTGAGCAGCCTTAAACTTGTTTGTTATTTCTTTGGGATTTATATCATGTGAACAAAAGTTTCTTTTTTTTTTAATCTTTGCACTTTTCATGAATGATGCTTCATTCGATATAGGTCCACAGTTCACTGATCAATATTTGACTGTCTTTGATTTCGTGACGCCATTGTTAAATAACCCGGATGTTTGCCAGCATCGACGCTATCTGCATATGATTCCATTGCGTTGAGTGTGCTTTAATATCGGTACCGTGACACAAACTTAACTTTATTGGTTCTAACATCACACTAAATAATAATAATGACTAGACAGCTGAGTTTGGATAAAAAAAAATTTTTAAAAAATTGAGTTTGGTGTATTTTATGAAGCGGTCGCCTGTCTACATTTAAAACATTTTGGTCCACAGATTAAGTTAATGATGAGAAAAAATGACATTTTGGCAAAAAAATGAAAACAACAGACGGAAGTGAATATTTTATCAAAATTACGTCTAATTGCTCTTTGAAGAAAAAAATTACTGTTAGAAAAAAAAATCAGTTCAAATAAGCTATGTCTGATGGAATGGAGAATATGGTTAAAGTTCTGATCTACTCCATGCTTCCTTATTTTGATAATTTTCATTTCCATGGTTACGTTTGGAATTTGAAGGCGAGGGCGGGTGCACCAACTACTCTCCGAATTCCAACTTCGATGGGTTTTTTTTTTAACGTGCCGTGTTTAACGTGCAGATTGGCTTCGTTTATTCGTCCCACCCGAACAACAAGTCAAACATTGTCCATACCGCCGGATCCTTGACTAGTGAGAATCGGGGTTGACATTTTCTGTTTCTCGACCAATGCCGGAAACTGTAACATGTACTGTTAAACACAAATATAGCGAAGTTAAATGAAATGGAATGGGGTTTATCGTCCTACGCCATACAGTCTGCTATGAGGGAAATTTTGCCCGGACATCGGCCTATTCGTATATCGAATTCTAATTGCGAAGGGATATTTTACGTGCACACCAATGTGTACACGGGACCTCGGTTTTTCGTCCCATCCGAACGACTAGACAGCTGTCCTTGACACTGACAAGGGGGTACCACACGGAAAATCTGAATAAACTTTCTCGACCAATGCAGGGATCGAACACCCGACCTTCAGACTAGCAAGTCAGCGACGTACCCACTTAGCCACCAGGTTAGGCAGACGAGCATGCACTGTCACGTACAAATGTAGGATCGGCGCTAAAGAACTTAATTCAATGACAGACATTATGACCTAAAGCGCCCCACGCCATCAATTGGACTATTCATTTTACCTTGTATGTATGTAAGCTTATAATAACGTAATTTGCCGTAGTTTCGTATTCTGGTTTGATCATAAATGATATGAGAGAAAAATGTGTGTAACTTGCAGTGGAACATATTGTGGTAAATTTCAAGCTGTGACGACATAATTTCAGATGTGGACTGTCATATTGGCAACAGCTTACCGAATATATATTATTTATATACATCAAACTTAATTCAAAATAACATTTACACTGCTTTCTTCTCTTGCTTGCATATTAATACCACTGACATGGTTCTTGGTTAAAAGACGGAGATTCTACAGTGGAATAACACTATTTAATTTGACGCGGAATCAGTTTTTAATAACGGAACTTGGTCTGATCGGCCGTCCAGATATCAATTCCTCATTAGCAATTCTATCATCGACCCCAAGACCTTCATTAAAAACGAAAAATGACAAAACGGAGTCGTTTCAGCGTTTAATATAAAATCTTGGAGAAAGATCGACAGAAAGCAGGATTTATATTAAATTGGAGGAACTGGTTAAAAGACTTCCAGTAATTCAACAAGGAACTTTATTAAATAGCCAGAATATGAATGGTCATTATGCAGTACCGATTGAAAGCACGATTCTTTCCGCAAATCATTCCAGTCAACGGTACCAACGTTCTGAAAACTACTCTGGACACATGTCGTACCCTCGAATTGTTCCAAGCAGCATTGATACACCAGCGATCTACCTGCGGAGCACCTCTGCCAATGTATTAACAGATGCCCACTGCAGGGGCATGCTTCCAACAGCGTATTACTGGCCTGGAGAAAATAAGTTATCTTTTGGTATTCCTGATGCCAATTCGCAACAGTTTTATGATAACCGAATAGTAGACGAGAGAGACGATCGGACCAAGAAACGTCGATCGCCATCACTTGCTCAACGTCGTGCAGCTAACGTCCGAGAACGGAGACGAATGCTGAATCTGAATGAAGCTTTTGATGTGTTGAGAAGAAGTGTGCCCACCTTCAACTACGAACGTCGCCTGTCAAGGATCGAGACACTGCGGTTGGCCATGGGATACATATCGTTCATGACCCAGATTCTAAACGGCAAGGATTCTAAAGATGCTCGGGTCAATATTGTTAAAACGCCAGTCAAGGTGAAAATGGATAAAGAATTACAAGAAAATGTGAAAAATTCAGAATAAACAGTAGTTATTCCAAAAAGGATTAATAGTGGATCCAGCAAAATTCAATTCTGCGTAATAAATTGTAAATATTTGTTGTTTTTTTATGGATTAGATATATATTTAACAGGAGGTGAGGATTCTTCTTTTTTTAATGCGAATAGAGGCGTTTAAAAATCCTTAGCATTGATTGAATTGTGTGTTATGTAATTTAAGTCGATATCCAAACCAGGTTTGCGAACTGTTGGAATATGATTTGAGAATGATATGAAGACAAGTTCCTAAATTATATAAATGGATCAGTCATCCGGGAACAATGCGATGAGTGACATTGTTATACTAGGAACTTTATGTGGCGCTAATTTTGTGAATTTATTTAATGTGTTTATGTGCCAAGTTTAACATTAGTGCTTTGTATATTAAAATGGTTTGTTTGTACTTTTTGATTGGGGGCTGGTTGAATACGAGATTCAGAGGAATGCTAATGCTTTGCAGGATTATTCCAGTTAATCGATGTTTAGATAACAAAAGATATACATTTTGTTAATATCAGACGAACGCAGTACCAGATTCAGAATTGCCGAAATCAAACTGGAGACCTCTTGTTTGAAAAAACAGAACAAGACATAAAAACCTTTTTAACCTACGAAAATTGCCCCTAAATCCGTAATTTTGTTAGACTTCTGTGGATTGTGACGTCGTTTGTTGTAGCTTCTTTTGTTTATGCCGGTTCTGGACGAACGAGAAACACTAGTTGTTCGTGGATTGCGCTGACTGGCTTTCGACAACGATAATGTGGAAAATTTTCTTTCTTGTAGGTCACCTATTTTATTGGGATATAGAAACCCTTGTTAATGCATCCGTTCAACATATTGTCACCAATACATTATACTGGGTTCTTATAAAACGTTGGGGTGATTGGGTTTCATCGCGAAATCTTTCAATGTATCAGGTGGGTGGTTTCGATTCACAGATTGTACGTGAAAAGGAGTGGGGGTTTCCCCCCGGTCCTCCAGTTTACCCCCACAGCTAATGACCCCTTTGTGCAAGCGAATTGATGAAATAAAATTTAGTATCGAAATGAACTAGTTTGTTTGGACAGAAACTCTGCATTTCAACAACAACCTAGTCCAAATAATTGTTCTTCCATAAGCATGTTCTTAGGATTAGTGAATTATTTCTATCGCTTTTAATATTTTGTGTTTTACTGTCCATAAATGGATTTTATCATATGAAGGTACTTGTCAATTCTAGCAAAGCCTAATATGTCATTTTATGATGATAATCGAATTGAATAACACACGGATCCTAATCAAAACCAAATTTAAATCAGTTCGACATTTTCTTACCTTGCTTCAAATATATAAATATGTTTAAAGTCTTATGAAGCTGTTTATAGGTAAACGAAAACTTGTTTTGAATTTTTTAAGGACTGAACAGTTAAAAAATGATTTGTTAAAAGAGCTAGATGTTTAGTTGAATATTATGTGATAGATAAGTTATTGTTTCATTATAATTATAAATCATCTCATTAATTGTGTTGTCTTAATTTTCTTATAATTTATATTTATTAATAAGACATTTCACTCAGAATTTCTAGCATTTTCGTGTTCTACAGGCACACTTGATATCTAAATGTTCGTTCATTCTGACTCTATAATACTGATAATATTTGGGCACAACCCATCCCAAAGGATTAAATTGTCCCAGTTTAACCCCTTCGGTGAAAATGTCAGCGAGCAATGAAAGTTCAGTGTTCATATAGGCTCACTGCGAACTATTCTGTGTAGGTCACAAATGAATTTAAGTACACCATAAATTAGTTGTCTATAATATAAAAAGAGGACATAGTACACATTATTTTTGGCCATTTGACAAGTTTTTTTTTTGTACAGTTCCAGTCTACACTTCTTCGAATTGCAAAACCAAGGGATATTTTACGTGCGCAATTAAATGAAAAAAAAAGGATTAAAAGAAATTAGAGAATTTTTCCCCCGCTTACTACCGTGCATGAACCATTCGGCTACCGTGTATGAACCGTCCGGCTACCGTGGTCATACACATAAAATCGATTGTTGGTGGATTGTCTCTTCGTTGTGGAAACTTTTGAATTATTATGAGTCATAATTTATACACGTATATATGCCAGCTTTAAAAGCATAATTAAATATCAAGCTGTTGTCATATGCAGACAAATTTATATTCTAATATTGAAGGTAAATCTTTCAATTAAAAGTCGAAGTTCATTAGCGATTATTTATTACACTAAAATGTCAAAGCAAACTATGCACATTTTAGATCGCCGATATTCCATAGAAAAAATTATATCATGTCTTCAAAATCTTCTGATTTAAGGACTTATCCTATTTCGTTTATTTTTTGATAGTTGAAATTTCTTTTTATTCGTGTTCGCAACATTGTCTAGAAGTATATTTTAAATAAACCGCTTTATTTCTCATTGAGAGTATCCAATGAAATGTTTTGTTTAATATAGCGTCAAGCGAAGTGTGCACTAATTTTTGGAACATTATATGGAACAGAGTTTACGTCATTCAGTATGTGACCCCTGAGATCTACATTATGGCCAAGTTGTTCTAATTGGTAAACTTATACTTTAAAGGAATTGCGTCCTTTTAAACACAGTAACATTTGTCGCCAGCCGAATTCGACCGTTTGACATCTAAGTTCGACCATATGAATTGGACCATTTGAATTCGACTATATATGAGTTTGACCATCTGACATCTGAATTCTACCATATCAGTTCGACCAACTGACATCTGAATTCAACCCTCTGACATCTGAGTTCGACAATCTGTGTTCGTTGTCCATTTGCATTTCTAGTGTCCACACTATCTACATAGTTCTGGGTTGATTAACATGCATGGGTTGATCGCGAGATCAAAACGAAATGTCCAAATTTTCATGCAAATCTTCATCCCAATTATGTGTTAACTTTCATTGTCTGTGAGTGCTAAAGGTTATGTACCATTCAAACTTTCTATTTTAATGCTTGTAAACACTCAAAGGAAACTAATATTGTACCAGGGGCTTCTTGTTCTTGAGGTTACATGATAGGAACTGGTCCCAATCGCTACTCATTTGGTTGTTTTTGTTCATTGGTAAATTGCACATCTATAGATTTAAATTTTTGATATGATGGTTGGCATGACGTCATACACAGTTCCGGGTCAATATAGTACCGTGGTACTTGCTTTAAAAGAAAATCCCTCCTTAGGTCATCGCATAGTTTATAACCGTCGTTTAGACATCGGACGCTCTACATAAGAAAGTTTTTAAATGATTTGTTGACCCGGCTCCAACAGTGATAGTCAGTATATGAACTGAAAATACGCAGGACACAATTTTATGGAATGCAATTACTGTTTATTACTAGACTTATACAATCTGTATCAAGAGATAGGGAAATGGGGTTTAACGTCCATTCGACACAAACTAGGTCATTTCGGGACTAACACATGGTTCAGGACTCGGAGAAAACCCACGCGGTTAGATAGGGACCCTATTCTTTGTCACGTACAGCCGCAAAAGCTGTATCTAGCGATGAGACCTATAGCTAATATGAAATGTTTGTTGATTTGTTTTTGTTGACGTCAGTGTTTTTGTTTCTTTGATTTCAGCCGACAGGACTGACTACATAATATACGTTTCAATAAAATAGATTATAAAGTGTAAGCAATCGCATATTTCAGTTCCAATGTTTTGCAATTATTTTCCAGCTCAAACGCTTCATTACGTATCAAAATAAAGGAAATATCGCTTAAACAAATAGTTTTAATAAAGTTAAGATGTCCAAATGTAATTTGGAACCGGATTTAAATCGACCTAATCCTACAACAAGACTCGCTATAATATTACATGCCCTGCTGTCTGCTAACTCAAAATTCAATATGGCCGACACATTCTTCATGACGTGAATCAATACCCGGATTTAATTAAATTACACTCAAATTCAAGTTAATTTCGACCTGACGCCGGATCAATTAAAAGTGAATTTCTTCTTTCACACGTCAAAACGGGCAGGACTGCGGTTAAATGTGTTATTATGCTATCAAGTTGTCTCAACCAGCGTTAAAATATCACCTCAAGAATAAACATATCCTGTTTAGCTAATAGAGAATTTCTAGGGAATCAATGATAAAATCAACGGTGTTCTGCATGTGGTGCTGGATTGACCAGGCACGGTGTATAATATTTTTGACACTGCCATAGGCCTTTCTTACACGCACTTAATTAAGCATCCGTCATCCTCGACTTTGCTCAGTAGTGTTTAAATCACAAATTCATATTGCTATAATAGTGGGAGTGGGAGATTGAAGAGGGGGGCAAAAGGGGGAGAAAGAGAGGGAGAGAGAGAGAAAGAGAGAGAGAGAGAGGGAGGGGGGGGGGGGTAACGTTCACTAGACACAAACCAGCGTATTTCGTAATTAACATATGCTTCAATTTTATTTCAATAATTCTCTTGCGCGTTGGGGTCTTTTGCAATGGGAGGGAACTAACTGAAGACCTGGAGAAGACCCATGAGGTTGGACAGGCGACCCCAATTCTTGTCACGTACAACCAGGGAGTCAAATTCACATCATTTGAGTCAATGGCAGACCTTATGATACAACGCACACGAGCTAACCATTCGGCGATCGAACCCCCGAGTAGTCTCTTTTCATCTAAATCCGGCACTGGTTGGATGGGGTGATGAAGCCTTATGTCAGTCAGAACTATCCTGCTACTTACTTAGCAGTCAAGAATATCCTTCGCGAAGCAGACCTTTAGATACGAAGAGAGCCCATTATACATGTTTCAAATACAGGGTGTAGGGCATTTCCTCTTGTCTGTGGCACCACGCTAGAAAAAAGCGGAAGTAAAACTTGGATACACTGGTCATTTTCCTTTCAACCACGACACAGGACCCTGGACACGGAAACAAAAGTAGACCGGATTGGCCAAAACTGTAGAGCTGGTATGCTCGTCGGATAAAAACTGTTTACATAACAGATGGAAAATGGATTTTTTTTTTTTTTTTTTTGGATAACAACCCCAAACAATTTTAACGGAAAACATGTGATCAACAACCGATTACAGTAAATGTGTACTTCTGACATCAAACATTTCCCATTCCCAAATCCGATTCCGACTGGGCGCCTGAATCCTCACCGTCTGCGCGAAGATGACAGAGATGTCGGGATTCATCCGATCTGCTTCCTTGATCATACAAATATTATCTTGATCATACGTCAATACGAAACTAAGCCTTAACCCTAATTTGCGAAATTTTCGGCGACTAGAAATATTCTGATACTGCCTTTAAGATAAAACAAAATCATTGATGTATTCTAATGAAGAATGGAACGTCGCACAGGCACGTGATGCCGCGTTTTCACGTTTCCCTTTACTGCCATTTGAACTCCTGTCGTCTGCCGTTTTAGCACGTGCTATATTTTTTAAAACTTTTGTTAATTAACCACATTTTTTTATTTTTCTACAAGAAACCAAATTATTTATTTCCGCTTTCCTGGAAAACGAAAATATGGTCTTAAAACAAACAAAGCGAGAGAAATAAATCTTGTTTTATTCTGTGATCTCATACAGATCATTTCTGCGATCATTACAGTACAAATTATGTTGTGAGAGAGAAATGGGGAGGGGGGGGGGGTAATTCAGCAATCAGCACTAACATGTGGTACGATTTATTTCTATAATTCACTTGCAGTGTGTGTGTAGGTGGCGAGGGGGGGGGGGCAGGAGGACCCAGAAAAAACCCCTCGGGGTTGGATAGGCGACCCTAATCCTTCTCATGCTCACTGCCATACCTTATGATCTTAATTGCTTGCAGGAAGAAAGCCATTCAGCACCCCTTCCGAATGCAATTACGATCGTCATAGAACTTGACATGTATGTTCCTTGGACGATGGTGCACCAATTATCGTCACTATTCCAAGATGGCTGCAATGACGTCGTGTTTGTTTTCCGGTCCAAAAGACAGAATTTTCCCCAAATAACGTCCGCTACACAAACTGGATCATTTTGGAACTCATATATTATCATTGAATTTTCATACCAATAATTGCTTGAACGTGAGGTCTTTAACAAGGGGAGAAAACCGGGGAAACTGGAGAAACCCACCATTTGTACAGTACTCTCCCGTTTATGTTCTATTAATAACTTTTATTCAGCTGCCGTAACTACCAATTTAAATTCTTTGTATGCGCCATCAATTTCATTTTCTGTTTTAGGGATACTGATTTTAAAAAATGTCACTTCAATCAAGTGAAATATGTTTTTATTTATATTTCAAAACTTACAAATTTAGAATTAAAAGGTCAATTTTCAATCTCGTGGGTTTTCTCCGGGTCGTCCAGTTTACTCCAACTGTTAAAAACATCTACGCGCACGCGAATTATTGAAATAAAATTGAACCTTATATATTATTGTTATTCTCTCTCTCTCTCTCTCTCTCTCTCTCTCTCTCTCTCTCGCTCTCTCTATCCCCCCTCTCTTCCCGAAGAAATAAGAAACAGAATTATGACAGTAGTTCTCGAAGACGAGAAAAGCAAATTGTTGACGCCTAATGGCACTTCAGTTGAGTTTATTCTTAAAAACCATTTCATGGATATTTGAACGGGAGCCGATTAATTATTAAAGCAATATCATAACTCACACACAAGTGAAGCCAAATATCTAAATACAATATTACTTGCCCGGAAACATTAAACCGTCTGAACTGAAAGGACACAGCATCATATTTGAAGTATCTCTGGTAGCAACAGAATCCTGTTTCTCTAAACAGAAGCTGACTATTTTATGAGTTAGGGATTTGGATTTAATTTATTTCACTCAATTATAACATTTTACAGATCATATTCAATTTCACTTTTAATTGAATTTGTTTATTGTATTCCAATAAATTATCATTTTTTTATGATAATATTCAATTTGACCGTTTGATTGAATTTGTTCATATCATTCCAATCAATTTTATATGAATTAATAATCAATTATAATAATCAATAAAATAAATTACTTTCAATATTGGAATTATTCAAAGGTGCTAAATCGCTCTTCTATGACCCCTAGAAATGGACACGAATGGGTCGCAACGCATATGATAATGTGATATGAATGGGGTTTACATTCAATCGTATCTGTTTTTACTGTAATTTTTTAATTAGAAATACGCCAAGAGTTCGAATTGAATGACAGTCTTTGTCGTCAGGTTATACTGATGTACCCCTGTAGTATTCTCCTACATGCGGTACGTTTAGCGCCATTCATCGACCCGCTTCATACAAATGGCGTTCGCGAGCATTTTGGCACGCAATTCTTGTTTGGGTTTATATAGGCTTTGTCTGTTCCCCAATCCCCTCAGTGTCTGAATAAATATTGTGTATTCTTGTTTTAATTTTTAAAATTTCATTTTGTCTTGAATATTGGACACCAGAAACCCATCTTTTCACGGTACAATAACAACATCAATGTTGATTTAGATTGGCCAATCATTTGTGTTTGCAAAGACTTGGTTCTTTTAAGCCATGACCGCTGGTTAAAGGGACAGTAATTCCAAATGTGATTTGTCTGCGATATTTCCCTCGGTGGAAGCAGCCGTTAAGCCATTCAATCGTATAGTGCACAATTTTAATGTCTAGACTATTGCTACAAAGTAATTAAAAGACATATTATTTAAGTAAAGATATATTATTTTAGAAATTAATTGGCCTAATGCAGATCTTTCGTTTAGCCTCAAATGTTATAGAAATGATTAAGTAGACATTTATTGAAATGCCAATTCCATAATCAACAGTCTAGATCATCAGATGGTTTTGGTTTTTAACGTATTTAAACACGATTGTCAATTAATGATTCATTTAAAAAGTGGATAACCGAGACTTTGTTTAATATCGTAATAGCAACGACAAGAGACACTCTCTTCTTCGACCGGCCATAACTCCATCCAGAATAAAGTAATTTGACTGGAATTTTCAACATATTCACTTTTCATTATCTATTTTGAACTATTATTGCGAGAACTATCTGAGTATACAGAATGATTAAAAGAATGGGCGGGCATGTCTGAAAAATATAACATAATTATTATCACTATTTTTGTCCATAGATAAAAAATGGTATTGTAAAATGGCAAACGCTTAAAGTCGCTGGATGTCATTTGCATTCAATCGTAATAAAAACGGTAGAGAATATCCCGCCTGGATTTCAAATGATATGAGTTTATCTCCTAAATATATGTTCAATAGTAATACAAGCTCTTTTTTATCATTACAATAATAGGCATTACAATGGTAATAGTACGATTGTTTTTAGAGAATATTATTGAGATTAAATGTTCTTTTAAAACTATGAATGTTTTGAGTAGAATTTTTTCCCTGCCGCACACTTGGGTTTTCCAGGATGTATGATTGCTTGTAATATAATCAGATGTTTGAATGTAGTTATGATCTATTGTTCCATTCTTTTTATTTGATCAAAATTAAACATATCTATATATTGTCCGTATCAGGGCCGTATGTAGGATTTTTATTGTGGGCTGCAGCAGAGTGGCGAGGCGCCATACCCTCCACGTAATTGATATATAAGTTTGGATCACTGCAAACGAACCCGTCGGCGTGGAGCCGCCCTTAAAACCGACCGACTGATCAGGGCCCTGTTTCACGAAATTTTAACTTAAGATAAAATCCAATTTTAGTAGATACTTCAATTTTGATTGGCTAAGCACTAAAATCAATCTAATATTATCCAATCAAATTACTAAAATTGGGATCTTATCTTAGTTAAAATTTCGTGAAATAGGCCCCAGTGTCTTAAGAGCATCACTGTGTGGTCATAATCAAATGTATTATTTTATAACTGAAAGATTGCCAAAATAATTTTTTTTGTATAATAGTTACGAGAGTAGGATATCAATAATTACTCTTTAACTTTAACTATATCTAATGTAATTTTGTTAGTTGGCGTGGTGGTTAGAACGGTCTGTTACTCATTTATTTATCTTTATTAATTTACGTTTATGAATTGAACTTTCGTCGTCAAGAAACAAGTACATTATCAAATTCTTGAAATCTCAAAATTAAGTAACATAAACACAAAAAAAGCAAGTTTATATAAGCTTTTAGCTTGTTTTTGTTTCATATGATATATGATATTTTATAAATAAAAATATGGTTTTAACCATATTTGTATTGTGTTGGAGAAGTGAATGATAAGGGAACGGACCCGTAGCCAGCTCATAGAATTGGGAGGGGGGGGCTACTGAATTTTTTGGAGGGGCTGAGGATGTGGCCAGCTAACAACACTCCTAAGAAATCATTAGTCTTGGCGAAATATTGGTCGGGGGGGGGGCAATTCGGCGGGGGGGGGGGGTAATAGAACAATTTTTGACCTATATTTACGTTATTGCAGCAAGAGTAATGATAACTCCAATAAAAACAATATTTTCGAACTATTCTTCAGTTATTTGTTTAACGTCAATGGGTTGCAGACAATGGGATGTATTGAAGAATAGTGGGGCTACATTCTTGTTTTGATTATTCTTGAGAAACCACTGGGTGCTGGGTGCTTTCTATAGGCCCGCGTCTTTTCATAAATTTTCTTAATGATTTATTTGATTTCGGCCAGATTATTATTGTATTAAATTGAAATGGTGATGGAAATTTATAAATCTATAATCGCAGGCAACCATTAGACCCTATAAAAACACATCGGAATCCAGGGTTTAGCCCACCAACCCTTCCATCAAACAAACTCATTATTGATTCGCTACCCTGAAATTATCTTTCGAATTCACACTGTGTATCAATAAAATTAAAGTATTTAGTCGGAATAATAAAGCCGAATTAAAATTATGAAATAGCGGTTCAAGTGGCATGGTTTCGATCCCAGATTTGAACACCACAAGTAATAAGGTTGCCCGTCCATTCTTGTGAGTTTTCTCCAGGTTCTCCCATCCCACTGCTAAAACCTGTCCAAGCGAATTACTGAGATTAGATTGGGCCATTGTTAGTCCGGAAATGACCCAGTTTGTGTCTAGTGGATTTACCTCCCCCCCCCTCAACAGCCTACACTGTCCACCTCTGTCTGTCAACATGAAATCCTTATACCTCATTTAGTAATTGAATATATAATATAAAAAACAAATGTATATGGAAAATAATCACTGGACCGTTTCAACACGTCCCCTTTGTCGTTCTCAAGTAAGTAATGACAGAAAAATATCAAGAAATCAAATCTCTCTCAACATGTTGCGACGTGTTAACTTTTATCCAATGCCATAACCGATGAGAGAACCAGACACGTAACGGACACGTCACAGGTGTGTGTGATATTTATTACAATACTTGATACTTGTCGTTAACATCGGTTGATTATCGAACACAATGTCATGCTAAAACTTTATCTCCAAATTTTAAATTAAAATGAGAAAGGGAATGAGACGATTATTTGATAATGTCAGTTTATTAAACGCCGATTTCTCCACCTTTTATTGATTCATAAAAGCCAGTTTGGTGGTGTTAAATTAATATCAAATATTTAACATAAAATAAATTGTTGGATTTTTGGAATGAATGAATGAATGAATGAATGAATGAATGAAATGAGGTGTAACTTTGTACTTGTCTACATACTAGGGGTGCGGATTTTTTTCCTGGACAGCAATTGAATTACAACTGGTAAGGGTCGTTTATCTGCACGTCAATATGTACACGGGATCGTGTTTTTATTTGTACGATCCGAAAGACTAGACTCTTTTTACGGTACCCTGACAAGTGTATTGCATATTTGAAAAACACTTATCATTCCAATCCAGGTATAGATACATGAATTTCATGGTACAAGAAGAGCAGAGTGGACGCTTCTCGTGAATATTTTGAAAACAAATTCGACGGGGCTTTAATTATCTTCATAAAATGACCACAAAAATCAAATGTCATAAGTTATATTCTATAACAAGATTAACCTGTTAAAATATATGATATGTCATTAATGTAAATTATGAAACCACATGGACATAAAATAGAACCTTGTGGTGGTACGCTATAGCATAATTTTGACTTATATTTATTTCACGTAAAATTGGAAACCACTTTTATTTATTGACGGACCATTCTATTGATACTCTTTTATTTATATAAATAGAATGAAATTGGGTTTAATGTCCTATTTTTCTTTTTTGCTTTTGCAACGACTAGAATAATGATGACGATTTTAGTTCATATAAAAAAAATACCATGAAATATAATTAATATATGAAAACAGAGTAAATTTGTCTGTTTTGGAATTAAATTTTGGTTGAAGTATTTTAACCAAATCTATATTTTTTGAACAACATAGCCCTACGGGATGTTGTAAAAATCATTTAACCCATAGCCAAATGAAAGCCTTTTAATTACACGCAGAAACTGATTTCAAGCTGGGCCTAATGGTGCGACCGATTCCTTGAAATTAGTTTTCACGAGTTTCTAACATTAATTAATATTCAATTTGAAGCTGGGGGCTACATACACACAATGCTTCCAGTTGTCTTCTATATCAGAAGTTAGACATTTTTAATCATAATCGTGGTAATTACATGTACGTTTCCCTTATACACGTTCTGTTTGATGAAATGTATGATTTCCGTTATATGAATGTATTCAAAAGTGGGATCTGGATTGTACCGTTATCAATTTAAAACAACATATGTTGCCCTGATCGATAAGAAACTCTGTCGTTTCGTGGTATATTTCATTGCCGTTTCAATATCAACCCATTCAGGAGCTAGGGCAATTTATTGAACTCAAATAAGATTATAAATAGATGTGCTTGATATGCAACAGCGGGGAATTCAGACATTGACTGTTAATTTTTATTAACATGTTTTTGAATATTAACGTCGAAATCAAGAGTTAGTGAGCAGTCCTTGACTAAGAAAATAAACTAGCATTAATAATAGAAATGAATTTAAATTAAAAAGCTGTCTACGACCTTTCTATTATAAATCACCGAATTACAATTTTAGACCTTTCTGGATTTTTATGATTCGACCTTTCTGGCTTAACCCCTATGACGTTTTACACATATCATCATTTTCGAGATTGGTTATAGCGACCAAACGTCTGCAAATATTGTATGGCCTTAATTCAAGAGCTTTATTAATCGCCTGATTGAAAGAAGTGTCTCGCCTTCAGCTTAACCCTTTAAACTCTTACATCAAACCATTATACTGGGGGTTAAACGTATGCAATCGGGGTTACAGGTGCCTTAAGTGATGATATAATTACTCTCCCGAATACTTGGTAATGGATTTTAGAATAGATTGAAATATGCGATGTACAGATTTTAATCTTGTCGTTTTTCTGATTCTCCTTAGAAGGCCATTTCATATTCCTTTTCAGGGTTTTATATATGTGATAATACCCCCCCCCCCCATAAAAAATGTTTATTTTATAAAATATCTTATTTTGTAGTTTTATAACGTCAGTAAAATGTAATTCTTGTGCACCAAATTTTAATAAAAGAAATGTATTGGTTTAAAGCAGCTTGCTATGGGTGATTATTTCTGGGTGATCTTTAACGTGTTGTCAATTGAATATACGGGTCTTTGCTCTCTTGTCCCACCCGAATGACTAGACGCTTGTAAATGACAGCGCCCGCGACCTGCACCACTAACATGTGGATACGGGGCTGGAATTTCCCCAGGAACCACCGTCGGAATCAGTCGAACTCAAGACCTCATGTAACGCAAAAATACAAGAATTACGCGTTAGACACCGACGACCCCCCCCCCCCCCCACACACACACACAAGGTTATCCCAGATCAAATATAAACTCTTATCATTAGGTATTTATAAATGAACTCAAGCCAATATTTAGTATCAGTTTTCTTCATAAAAAGCGATATCATGATATAAAACAGTTTTAATTTTAAAATAATCATAGCCTTTGCTCAGTGATTAATGATGACCTAAAGGTCAGGGGATACTATATATCAGACCACTGAAAGAAAATAACCCCCAGTTTAAACAATCGTAAATATTGGGGAAAATAAATAAAAGGAGCATTTTACATTATTAATCCCGATTCACGGTTGTCCACTTCTAAACAATCAACAAATGACAATTGTCCGGTTTATAGCCATGTCATAAAAAGAGAGTAAAAAATCCAACGGCGCCCGGCATGGAGTCTCGTTACCGGCACGAGACTGGATGCAGTTAATCTTAGGGATGACTGTCGTGTTGACGAACCAAGCCCTCGTTTATCTCTGAATGATCTGCTGGGTGGTAAACTATTGGTGGCTTAATAAAGCGGTGTTTGATCTCTTATTGAAGTTAGTTATGTTCGGGTCGGCCTTCCATACAACACTGTCCAGCCAATTTATAATTGAGACAATTCCATAATAAAAAAGGATTCTTTTTAATATCCTTTCATCAATGGATATAGGGGTCGGGCATTCAATGACTTTTTGTAGTGGCCAATAAAAGAAGCGAGTATCATCTGAATGGAAGTACGTTATATACGGTTATAATAATAAGAGTTAAGCCACAAACAGAGATGAAAGAAAATAAATCTATTCAGTGACCACGCTTTTTGATAAAACTATTAAATTAATTGGAGAGAATCTAGAAATATTGCTATAGTGTAATTTCATATCATTGCTCTAAATAATCCAAATATATCGGTTACTTCTTAATTGCTTTTAAGTTATTCAAAATTATAAATAATACAGATATAACCATATATTACAATACATGTATGTTTATCTTATAGTATCAAAAAGATAACAATAAGTGTTACAAATATTACATTACAGTTGTATATGATATATACATAAAATAGAATAAATAAAAGATTCTACTCTCAGGTAAAAAAAGATGAAATTAATTTTTTCTTTCCAGAAACTTCATTTCTGGAAAGAAAAAATTAATTTCATCTTAGCTAGCGCTTTCACCCACTACGGGGATCATCTGGCTTTTAATAATATATATATATTTTATTACAGTATTACAAATATTACATTACAGTTGCATATATATATATATACATATTATATTATATCAAAATGGTCTGAAGAGGTTCAAGAGAACTGGAAACGTTAACCATAAACATGTGTTTATTTCTTTTTTCAAAATAATTTTTCATATATATATAAATATATATGTATTACATTATATTTTATTGCAGTATTACAAATATTACAATATACGTGTATTAAAATTATTACAATATTGGTTTTGAAAGATGCTCTTAAAATGAAAGAGAAAATCTTTCCCCTGTGTAGTTTGATTTCTTCTCAAACGTGAAAAATATCGTTAATATGGGGCATACGAAAATGTGAATATGGGGGCATGCGAAAATGTGTCTGGATTCATAAGGTCTTCTAAAAAACGGACGACGCTCAAAACGATAGTTTTAGCCAATGTTACCAAGATCACCTGGACAATGTTGTTTTCAATTTAAAAGGCTTAGAAAAATATTCGAGATTCATTATTAGCCGTTGAATTATCAATCAACATAATAGTTTGTCCAATAGTTTGCCAATATCGATGCCGATATATCACGAACTACTTCATCATGACATTGACCAGTGGCAGTAAGCACGCGGCTTTCTTTGTATATAAATATCGGTGTTGGATCATACATCAACGGCTACTTCATAACGTCAGTGACCAGAGAAAAACAAGTCCCTCCGACCTAAGTACCTATTATAATGTTTGTATACTGTTATTCTCACAACATTCTCTGCCTTTAACGCTATGGCGGTCCAGCTGTTGTGACCAACAAGGCAACAGCTCGTACGTAATTTTATAACTTTCCTCTTTTTCTATTGCTCTCTCACCTTCCTGATTATATGATAAATCTATAATAACAGCTTAACACAATTAAAATTAAACCAACTTATTGCATAGAAGAGTAAATCGAATACAGAACAATTGATCCTTATTGGTCCTACTTGATTACAAGAGGTAGACGAATCAAATGGTCACGAATGGAGAATTACAAAATACGCAGAAGGCACAGATTGTGTTTACTTTCCATTGAATTTTTGAATTTTGCTAACTTGATAACATTGAAATCAAAACCTTGACCACCTATGCACCGCGACCTAACGATTTTTCAAAAAAGTGAAGTTAGATTCTTTGCTTCAGTTCACGGCGGTAAAATTACAACAATCTGATAAAAATACTGATTTGTATTTCGTTTCTTTTATTTACATTTGATTGCCTCCGAGAGAAAAACGAAATTTTGAACTATAAAAAAACAAGATAGGATCTGCGCCGCCAACCAATGCATTTATACATAATATGAAAAAACACATTTCAAACCATTCGTGATCTAATTTGTGTATCTTTCAAATAAAGAGATTTATAAATAAATTTTATTAGTCGTTCGAATTCAATGTAAGCCTTGCTTATACAAATGGAGGTGTGATTTTGAACACTCACAGATATATTGAATTGGGGTTCAACGTCCACTCAATACAGACTAACATACTTGGGGACTAACATATTCAATTTTATTTTAATGAAACCTTTCCGCCTAGGGTTCTTTAGCATTGGAGGTCGGGACTGAGGTGGGACAAGCGAGTAAGACGGTTTGAGATTTTGCCTAGAAACATTAAAGGGAAATGAGTCACGTAAATGGTTTTCTTTTACTATAATATTTCGAATCAACTGGTTAAAGAAATATTAATGGTTTGCGACCTATGTTTCAAATATAGATTGGTTGCCGTCTTATTGTTGTTGTAAACGTGAACATATTTTTTAAAAAAATGCAAAACACGTCACTTTATAACCAATAACATGTTTCATTCATATACCCTTTATTTTTGTATTTCTCTATCTTCTAGCTCCTCTTTCTACACAAGATCTGTTCACAACAGCGGTCCACAATTCTTCGAGGGTGAACTATTTGCTATTTTTCAATCTTCGTTTATCGGCAGTTACAAGACTTAGTTAATTGTAGAATGACGTCGTCAAGCTCATCGCCATTTTTATGTTTCGTGAAATGTAATTGATGCGCTAGTTTTTAATCCGATAATCTAGCGTTGATATTTTTATTTTGTTTTCTGAATTAAATATACAATAATCAATCTGAGTACTAGGGTGGATGAAGACGTGAGAAATTATATATTTGGCGAAAAATTAAAATCGCGCAAAGTTACTACTATTTGGTTTTTGGACTGTCATAAAAGATGTACGTAGGCAAATTACATTAAAGTTCCAATTTCACTTTTTCTAAGAAAGTCAAAATATAATTATTTCTATGTTTTTGCTCAAAAGGTTGTCAACTCACTATTATACGATCATGGACAAAAAATTTTTTTTTTGGGGGGGGGGGGGGTAGAAAGGGTGACACTGGTTCATTGAGGAAATAGTTACTCAATTACCTCCCTTGTTTTCCCATTCTTCTCCATGGACGGCCATCTTCAAACGTTTGAATTTGAAGTTGAAAATGATATTTTTGCCAATTTCTCAACTAGCAATAGTGAATTATAGGATTAATAGGATTATTCTTTAACAAGGTAGGACTGTTTATAGGCTCAATCTATTTTGGGGCTTTATTTTAATAAATTTTAAAAATATAACTTAAAAAAATGCTATTGGAACTTTAATCAGATTAATTTTGACAATGTATATAGAAACAGAGCTGTTGCCTATTCTCTTATCATTTGTGAATTACTTCCGCATTGTCTTTTGGAATATAGTTTTCTTTGTTGATTACAAATGGCGCTCGAAGCTATTATGTCCAGAGAGTATATACACGACATCGTGTACTGAAATGAAAATATTAATTGCGTTTTAAATGTTAAATATTTGTATTCAATATTTTCTCGGTGTGAAATGAACCAATATTGAATTCTGTTTTTTAAATTTTGAATATTGCTTATTCTTTTACATGAAAAACATGGATTAAACATGATAATTTTGACAATGCATACAAACGGGCGAAGGTTAAACAGATAGTAAAAACAATACGAGAGTCTAGTTTTTTCCGAAGGGGGGCGGGGGTAATTTGTTAATATAGGCATTATTACGTGACAGGGACTCAATATTCTTCAGACTGTTAATAAAAAGGCACGTCGCCAAATTGCATTAAACACAGTATTTTTAAAAACGCATAGAAACCATAGCCTAAAGTCTATTCTTTCGGAGAAAAAGAATTAGTTTGTTAACATGGGCGATTCTATACTGACAGGAACTCGATATTTTTCGGACTGTTATTAAAGATGTACGTCGCCAAATTGCATTAAACATAGTACTTTTATTAATGCATAGAAACCATACCAAAGTCTATTCTCTCGGCTGAAAATAAGGATTAGTTTTACGAATACTAGCCACGATAGTCGAGATTACATGATGTATGTTATAAAAGAGCAAGGACCCTAAACTAAATAAACGACCTTACCGACGTTAAAAAATAGCAAACGACACACTTTCATACAATTTCTCATGGCAGAATTAACTTTCAATCCAAAGCAATCATATCTATGAACCCCGATCATTGATGAAACAGAATAGCCACGTGTTAAAACTATCAGAGCGTATCATCTTGATGGTTATCTCTCCGACAAACATTAGAATCGGAAATACCTCATTGTACCGGAGATCGGCGCTTTAATTTGAATCTTATCTGTTTCAAACTTATATAAGAAGTATCATGAGTTACAAGAAAAAAAACCCAGGCCCCGATCATAGTGTTGATAGACCTTTATTAATGATTGTAATCAATTAATTAGCACCGAGCCTTGATTAGTTTCGAGATGCATCCTAATAAAGTAAAAGAATAAAAATATTTAAAAAGTGAAAATTTTTAAAAAAAAACTTTATTCAAAGGAGCTCAATCGCTAATATTTGGGAACTAGAATTTGACACAATTGGGTTGAACGAGTGTATATAAACTGATTTACATTCAATTGTTTCCCATTTATTCTAATTTCACATCAGTTATGTTCGGTGAAATACACCAGAAGCCTCAATCGAATGGCAATCTCTTGCGACTGGTTATTCCAGTATACACAAATAGTATTTATTGTACATGCTCTCCAGATAATGCCAAATAAATGTTGATTTAAATTGACAAATAATTCGTGTTTTCAATGTCGAAAACTTTGGATGATATTGAGTTAGACAATTAGCTACTTTAAAAAAGAATAATATGAAATTCAACACGTTCCCCCTCGTTGTGTGGCTTCATCGAATATTATTTGTTAAATCAATGGTTAATTAGATCATTGATTTAAAATTTTGAATTTTTTTTTCAAAATTATAAAAGTGTGCAGGCGACATTAAAATCCACACTAAAGGGTTTTTTTGTTGTTGTTTTTTTAGGGGGGGGGGGTATTCATGCAGTTTATCAGCCACGCTGATGGGAATAAAAGTGACCATGACTGACTGAAATCAAAGTAAATCTATGTATCTCCCTAAAACCGTCTTGGTTTTAGTTAAAAAGGCAAATTCATAATAAATTATCTATGTTTTTTCGTTCAGAATCGAGATAGAAGAAGATTCCACGTTCTTAAGTTAGTGTTGTGTTCTTGCAGACCAATAGTGAAACATTTAACGAACAAATTAATGTTGTGAGCGAAATCAAATTAACTTATCTCTCAGGTGGGGTGGGGGTAAGGGCGGTGTACGTAAGGGAGAAAGGCCTAAACCATACGACAATACTTACGAAGATGTTCCAGTGCCATAATATACTTTCATATGGATACTTTTGCGCATTTGGCTCACGTCCACTGTAAGAGCAAATTATGTTTATTACAGATCTTAAATATTTTATAAATTATTAATTAGACATTCATTAACATCGCAAGACCATAATCAACTCTCGATACCATCGGATGGTTGAGATTTTAAACGGATTGAAACCTGAAGGCAATTTTAGAAATGGCTAATCGAGACTTTGTTTATTATCGCAACAACAGTAACAATGAAAACCGAGACTACGCTATTCTTCAAGCAGTCATAACTTCGCTCAGAATGAAGAAGCTGGACATAAAATTTAATTTTCAATATATTCGTTTTTCATTTCAATGTATTCCATTTTTTCATTATCTATTTTTAAACAATTATAGCAACAACGTTGATGCCATATATCCGCCCAAATCTGTGTTATCAAGCTTATTCTGTATCATGGTAACTGTTAAATAACATCAAAAGGGGTAATAAAAAAAATTAATAAAAAAAATATAAATAAAAAAAATTTCTATTTCGTATCGTTATCAATTCTTTTAAGTCGGGTTTGATTTATTGCGATTGGATAACACCATCTTTGCTACAGGTCAAAGCTTCTCTTTATTTGTTAGTCAGGTTAACGAACCAAATAAAATGAAATGGGGTTTGACGTCCTACTGTTCTGCAACGACGGAGCCAATGAAGACGGATTTATTTAAATATTTGATTGATCACGTGTTAATATAATGATTAACGAAAATGGAACCCACGAAATGGCATGTGATTTTAAACAGACAGATTTTGTCTGTCATCTGACCCTGGCTTCATTATACCAATTGGTGCAAAAACTTTGGGCGTTAAACCCAAATTCATTCTGCTATGAATTCAAAACGAATATCATCAGGCCACAATCTATTATCAACTATCAAACGATATTTTGTTTATTAATTAAAGGGAAGAACTTCCCGCTAAACCACTCGATAAACTAAGGCTGTAATTGGAAAGACTGCAAAATCATTTTCTAATAAGCAGAAAAAATTTTCGTCTGTCACTACTACTACTACTACGTGTGGCCAAACTGCTAAGCTTATAAATACTTATAATGATCTATTATATTATTCCTCTCCATAGTATACAATAGATAGATCAACATGAAAACATTATTTTATTCGAATTCGTATGCTTCCTTTATCAATTCAATGAGAATCTTTTATGTTATGAGATTATATTATAAAAAATATAGGTCAAAATGATATACTAACATTTGAATAATCGAATTCAAAGGGCACGCGCCCGATCAATTATATTTTCATCAAATGATCAATTTGGTGAAAGGCCTACAACCGTCAGTCTACCATCAAAAGATGGATCAAACACGAACGATTCAATTCTATACTATCAACAAAGAGCAAAATAACGATGTGAATCATCATATACCCTATTTAACTTCAAACACAAAAGATCGAGAAAAATCAAGTATTGTCAACAAGGATGCGAGAAGTCAAAATGCGCATCCATAAAAAATATTTATGGTCAAAACACAATACAAGTTTTATTTACATTCTTTTTATAGTGTTTACTTTTTGGGGTAGTTGGGCTAATTCATATGTGGTTTTTGTATACCCTCAATCATCGAGGTTAGCCGTTCTTTACAACATAAAAGGTTGTATGTAGTTTATGGATTGGAAGGTAAAGATATGACGCGAGAATTAAAGATGAAATCCAGATAGAATAATAGAGTATACAAATCATATACAGGTGCCCCGTCAAGCGTGAAATATTTGTTCTTGCAATTTCGCTGCTGACCAATGGTGATAACAGCGAGGGTATTATCCATTTGGACTGATAATTCCCCACTGGCTTAATGATAGATAAAATGAATAGCAATCAAGAAATGGATATTTCCTTTTTGCCTCTCTGAGCACAATTAACACCCATGGTCAAATCTTAACAAATTATTGCTCCCAAAACGCACCTGGTTTCTACAGTACAATTTTAATATCCAATGTTCTTTCCATAAAATACATAAAAGATAGTCATAATCTAAGGTCATCTAGTATGATAATTCTCCCGCTGGATTAGCAAAAGCGAAAACGATTTCACAATGGGGAACTGTGTGGTAGCCTAGACATCTTAAGTTATCAGCTTTATTAACTTTTATTAAATACCGGAAATTAAAAAAATGAGTACTTCTATTGTTTTAAAATTTTGTATCGTCTGAGACTCCTATTTTGCTCCGTCTATATGGTTTTTTTGGGGGGTTGAAAAATACTTATTCAAATACGGGTAGTCCCCTTCCGGCCTGGGTTCCCCTTTTTCAGTAGTACACAACAAGGAAAAGCGTATCCTCGTTCGGATGGGACGAAAAAAAACCCCGAGGTCCCATGTCCCATTTTATTTTATATTATGTCTTTGACAAGTAAGTGAAAGTGAGATGCATTCAGTCAATTAAATTACAAAAAAACAAAACAAACGATAATTCTGCAGCGAAGTAAGACAAGGTCGTGTCCTGTGTCCATGTTCATTTAGTATTTATGCAAATGACCTAGAGATATTAAGGGGCAAGCTCATATATTTAGGTACTCTATGAATTTAGACTAAATTATAAAGACAATAAGTGTGAAAATATAATTTAAAGATGTAATACTTTACAGTTTCACACATTAAAACTTATACATATATAATAATGCTGCATGGTTAATGAGCACATAAGAAAACACTAGAGGAATTATATATAATAGCTTATCAGGATTTATTTATTGTTTCATTTTTTATATCAATACACGTAGAGTTATTTATATTCTTCTAGTAGAAAACATATATACATGCATGGCATTTAACACAGGAACATTTTTGTAGAAGGATTATGCATATTGAATAACTTTCAGTTTCCATCACAAAAATCATTTTTATTTTTTATTTCAATTATTTTATTGATACATCTAGAAAATAAATATTTTAAAACATGGAGAATATGGAAAACAGTTGTACATACATGATATTTAACATAAGAGCCCTTTTCTTAAGCCATTCAGTTGTTATTAATTGCGTTTATTAGTTATCTCTTGTCCTAAATCTGGAATTAATTCCGAAAAAATACACCGGTGAAATTAAGTTGAGTGCTTTGTCGGTCAAAAATACGTGGATAATTTATACCCTGAAAGAGTATACGTCACGACACGCGGACACTCCATTTATGTACACAAAACAGATTTGTATTTTGCATGCATACACGTGTTGAAGGCGATATATCCGCCTACTTTATTCGAAATGGGTGACAGCACATTATATCTCGACCAAAAATTAATTTTCACTTTTCTAAAGTTTTGGTAGGAAAACGATGACTGGTAAAGCCGTGCCACCCGTTCTAACAATATGTTGGATAAGTGTTATTTGTCCCTAATACCAAATAAATTGGCTTTTAGAAAAAAAGCCTCTATCACTAACAAAGTGCCTCGTAGCTGTGTGATTGAATATTAATATGAAGATTTCTATTTTATGTCAGCGTGCTTACTACATTAAGTTTGTATCATGCAAATGAAGAAATCGCCCCATCGTTCCGGGAGTGTGCAGTACTCAACCGCTACCAAGAACTGCTCAATTTATTTTCCAAATGGGTCATTTACAAAACTGATGGATCAGGAACAGGTGTGGAGAAATGATTTTTTTTTAGAAACAATGGAATATTTTGTTGTTGTAATAAACCAATAGTGGATATTGAAAATCAGAACGTCTTAGACTGGTTCTGGTGCCAAGACAAATACTTTTGTTCAGGATGTTAGAAGAGCAATGAAACCTACTTTTCTGCCATATCCGAGCTAATGAGGGAAATTTTGACAGGACAACGGCGCTACCGCCAACTCTTATTTAGAATTCCAACTGTCAAGGGTTCTTTTACGTGCACCCCAACGTGTGCATGGGACCTTGTTTTTTCCTCCCATCCGAACAACTACACAGTGTTCTTAGCCTAGCACCACTGACAAGGAGAATCACGCCTGAAGAATAGAAAGGAGCAGTGAAGCAATAATTATTAAATAAACATTATTTTCAAGAGCTAAACCCGTTATTAATTAGACATTTATTTTAACATGGCAAGACCATAATCAACTCTAAATGCCATCAGATGGTCCCCATTTAAAGTATATTAGAACATTTAATGATTTAATTTAAAAATGGAGAAGCGAGGCTAAGTTACGATAACAAACAATCAAAACAGCGATAACTAAGCTCAGAATAAAGTAATTTGAATTAAATTTCAATATATTTATTTTGCATTATCTATTTTTGAACTTTTATAGCAGGAACGGACAGCTCTGTATTCAAATCTTACATAAATTATCTTTAGTTAACTTAATGGAAATACGTATTGCCGTCACTTATGATCCGTTCTCAGTCGTAGTTTTCTGTGTCACAGCTTAGATATATAGTAACGGTAATTATCGAACCATTTCGATCACATAAGATCTGAATGTATAATAATATATTTATATTTTCATTTACCTTTATAATCTAGATCGCTTGTGAGTCAGCATTCAGGCATAAAAGACTTCCTGTCATAGACAAAGAAAGAGGCAGAAATGGGGCTTAACGTCCACTCGACACAAACTAGGTGATTTCGAGACTAACATATTGTTTAATTTTATTTCAATAATTGGCTTGTGCGTAGGGGTCATTAGCAGTGGGAGAAAACCGGGGGAGCCGGAGAAAACCCATGAGGTTGGACAGGCGACCCTACTCCTAGTCACGTACAGTCGAGGATTCGAAAACACGCCAGTTGACTCAATGACAGGCTTTATGATACAGAACGCGTGTGCTAACCATTCAGCCATGTTAGAGACAAAACTATTTGAAAGTACTTGATTGGCAATGAAGAACGTAGTATTTCAGAAGGATTCACAACTTGAATTTACTATTTATTAAATGGATGAAGAAAGAGAGAGAGAGAGAGAGAGAGAAATGGGGTTTAACGTCCACTCGACACAAACTAGGTCATTTTGGGGCTAACATATGGTTTCATTTTATTTCAATAATTCGCTTGCGCGTAGGGGTCTTTAGCAGTGGGAGGAAACCAGAGTGCCCGGAGGAAACCCACGAGGTTGAGAAGGCGCGATTATCTCCATGCCACATCACACCAGGGCTCGAAACCACAGCTAGAGGTCGAAGCGCGGCACTCTAGATCACTAGGCCAGCCCCCCCCCCTCCTGAATGGATGAAAGGCAGCATTAATTTGGTTACATCAATTATACTACCATTAATCTGGTTAAAATACAGAGATCTATATTTCATTTCGTTGTTTTTATACTTTCGATGGCCAACACTACATGAAGATCTGACCATATGTACTGGAGTCAACGAGTGGCTTTTGACCGTATGGAGTCAGACATTGATTAATCAGCATGCATTGTCGTTTTTACGGGTTTACCCACAGTTCCTTGGAGAGCATGCCAAGAACTCGGCGTAAAAGACCGTTTCATTGGCTAATTCCGCAGATCAACTAAAACGCCTTTTATAAAGCTACTCTTCCAGATCCTATTGTGGTGAAGACAAGTAAATCCCAAGGGGCACGTATTGGATGAAGACTTAGTTCAGGTATCTAGAAATTTTTTAACATAAATGTAAAGTAGTGTATTTATGGTCTTAACGGGGCTAAATTGCTAATATTTGTGTCATAGAAATTGCGACAGATGGGTCGCAACGCATATAATAACGTAATATGAATGTATATAAACTTATTTGTTGATTTATATTCGATCGTTTCTGTTTTTACTGTAATTTCTTATTTGTTATGTTCGTCGAAATACGTCAGAAGTCTCACATGAATGGCAATCTCTAGCGTCAGTCTACATAGTATTTATTGCGCATGCTCACATAACTTGTGGAATATGTGTAACCTCGTTCTTCGAGTCCCTTGTTAAATATAAGGAGCAGAACAGTAGAACGTTAAAACCTTGTTAAAATGAACCCCTGAAACGCATTTTGGTACACGATTCGTGTACCAATGGTAAATTGTTTATTTTGTCTTAAATATTGGATATCAGAAGCACATCTTTTCGTCTTAGGGCGGGGATGTGGGTGGTGGGTGTGTGTGTGTAACTTCTGGGGTCTTAGCATGCAATCCTGTTACCATTTTATAGCCCAATTCATTTGTCCATGGCAGCAAAAATATGCCTTATTTCACAACGTTTGCCCCCAAAAATAATTGCGTATTGGATACGAAAATAAGGCGCGAATTGATTGATCAGACGATTGACAGAATTTTAATTACGAATAAAAAATATTAATAAAGACTCTGTAAGTGAGGTTCCATTAATTCTAGAAGTGTGCCTACCTGACAGGTAAAGTAATCAAGTCGTCTTAAGAAAACGGAGAGGTTAGAGGGCGGGATATTGGTTCAATTGAAGCTTTTATTAATTCACAAAATGCCTAACCAATTTCTCGTCAAAAATGGACGTTTAACATCCAAATACCTGACCACATCAGGAAATACTCAATGAAGCTCGGAAGGGGAAGCAATCAGCCGGAAAACAACAAGAGGCGCGCACAACGGGAGTTGGTGGTCACGTGTCGTTTATTAGATATTATTTTTCTCTATTTAAACTGGATAAAAGAGGCTCATCGTGCGTAAAACGCATTTACTAGTATTTAGGTTTCTCTGGAATATAAAAGCATTTGCATAATGTCCTCGCGCGGTTCGCATCTCACAAATGTAAAATAGTTAGGCACGTGGGAGCTGTCACTTGTGGCGCGTGCACTACACGTGCGGGGGATGATCCACGAGGAAAAGGAATGGAGTGATAAAAAACAAGATAAATAGAAAGTAAATCGGGCATATTGAAATTTTGTCAGATGCCAGTCTTTTTTTTTGTGTCCACAATTTTCGCTTTCCTTAGATCAATAATTAATTCATCTTTTTAACGTAGTTTAGAAACCCGGACAAAACCCCGTCTTTACGTGGGTTGAAGACAAGCCACAATATCCTTAGTAATACTATAAAACACAAGTGTTGGTAAATTTTACACGAAATTGTATGTACAACGACACGTAACACAACAGTCGTATTGCTAATTTAAATACGTAAGAGTCGGTGTTACAGGTATTCGTTTCAGATCCTTCAAAGAAAACCTTTTAAAACAAGAATTAACGTCCACCTTATTGTGTTCCAGATAAATTATGGCGTTGTTGTTCGACATGAGATGTGGAATATGTCTAGCCTCGTTTTTTCTGGTCACTTGTTACAAATGACACCCGAAACGTGTGTTATGGTGTGACGTCATGCACAGACCGATGATACACGTCATCTTTCTCAGGGTTACAAGAAGCAATCTGTTTCACAGAGAATTACTTACGAATTATCTCTGTAACAGATGACTGTCCATATCACCTGCGTTGACCTCACGCGGCGGTAGTCATTGGCTCACGGCTCGTGCAATGTTTACCTAACACCTAACTGCTTCGGGCAAAATGATGCATTTTACTCATTTTAATACCCAATTACACTAAATAGGAAATATTTTTTAACTACAAATACTTCAAACGTCTTTATTTATTTTTCTTTTACCTCAAAAAAATGTTTGAGAATTTAATTTGTCGGAGTAAAAAAGTTAATATGCCGTACTCATTAAGCCTCGTCGATGTCATGCTTATCAGTGATTGTAGCGCCCAAGCGAATATTTACTGCGGGATCAGTTTGTACAAGAAGGCTTTCGAATTACCGCTGTGAAACAGATTGGGCGTAAATAACGAAGACAGGCATACATGATACCGTGTGCTATGAGGGAATTTTGCCCAGACAAAGGTGCTATGGCCTACTCTTATTTAGAATTCCAACATTATTATCTGCTTTTGTATTGCCAAATAATGAAAGGTTTTACTTATTTTCGACCCGTATTCACTCGCACAACATAACATAAAACTGAGAACGATAACGAACATTGGCGAATGACTTTATTGCATAGATAGAGAATCTCCTGCGAGTCTTTTTTGATATGACTTTATTGCATATATAGAGAATCTCCGAATGATATCAAAGAAGACGAGTTGGGGATTTTATTTATCACCCGACCATTTCTTACATGCACAAATAAATAAATATAATTATCTGGTACAGATTTCACTTTTACTGAATCTGATTACATTACAGCGTAGTGATACATCATCACATTAGTTTACCTATACCAAAGTCCTATATATTGACCCAGTATTTCCTTCACAGTCAAGGAAATTAGGACAGTCTGCCTTTTTTTACCCCCCCCCCCCCCCGCCCCCCAAAAATAAATAATGAAGTTACTTTTTATTTAAAATAGGTCGTTTCTTTTATATAAAGAAAGTAGTTCCTTTTTGATTGAACATCATATTCATGTAAAGTAGATTATGTAATTTATCACACAAACGATATCTACTGTAAATGTATTATTGGGTGATACATTTTCTTATTCATGGACAGCTGAAGACACGGAGTTAATCTAGCAATTGCAGATCCGTCTTTTGGCTTCAAATGTTAAATTATTATGTAGACATTTATTTACATGACAAACCCACAATCCAATTGGCTTGGATATAAAGTGGATTATACCACCCACGTCAGTTAGTCCGTCATGCAAGACACGCCCACATTTTTCAAGAGATCGACGGAGAACTGTAAAATCGACAGGGCCCTTCCTCTAATAATTGTCCTAATGTTTCACATGGAATTTGAGAAAAGAACTACTTCAAAACTTTAACATCTATTGTGTACAGAATGTTTTAGGGAAAGGTGGTAACTCCGAACCGGAATAGTTATGATATCAATAGAAGTAGCATTCACAAAATTCTGCGCTATGGGGGCATAATTCTGGAACGAATGTTCGCGAAAATCTTATTATCAATAGGGTTCTTCCATGACCCCAATGCTTAAAACCAAATTTATTCAACAGTAAATCCAAATTTACTATCCCTCTTTCCGAAACTGTTCAAATCTATAACCGCTATCGGGTTCACAAGGTTTTCGGAAAAGGGGGCAGGTCCGATGTGCCGAAGATCAAATTATCCCGGGACCTTTAACATATGTTTATAAGTTTGATTCTGAATGGGACAGCAGTTTTAAAGGGACAATCCCTATAAGAACAGAGTCTCAAAAATTAAAGTCCGAGTATTTATGAAATTTATGGACCAAAATATAGTGGCATGGTGTATTTACCTTTTCTCAAAATTTCAGCTCAAAATATTGAGTCGTTTGGACGTGAACGTCAACACTGCTTATCCGGACACGTAACCCTTTTAAGATTTCGGGTCAATTTTTTCATTGGGTGACCTGATAATCAATTAATGTTTCTTGAGAGGTCTATACAGTGAATGACCCATGCCCTGTACTTGATAACAAAAGGTAAATTTCACCTACATATTATTTTTATAGAAAAAAGTCTGGTTTTATCCAGATACTGTATAATAAAACGTTCTCCATTTCCAGGTGAAGACTGTCAAGTTTAAGTTATTTACAAGCGTATCACAAATATCGGGTTAGTAGGTGGGCCTTTGGTTATGGATTTTAAAGGATTTTAACACAAAATTAAGCAGTTTTATTCCCCAAAAAGTTATCGGGTTTGGCACTTTAAGCTCCAGAAACAATCTGTTTCTCAGAGAATTAGAAGCGGCCTTGCGAATATTGCTGATCAGTGTGCTCAAGAAGATCAAAAAATTTTGTACATTTTTCACCGGGGGGGGGGGGGATAACTCCAGAATGCAAAATCCGGTTAGCATAAAATAATTCGATATAATCTTTTTATCCTTGAGATACGTTTAGTTTCATTGTAAACATTTTGTGTAATAGGCAGTGCAGGACTTGTTATTTCTGAGATATAGGCAGAGGAGACAATGATTTTCATTTTATATCAAGCTCACCTCTTCCAGTTATGCCGAGAAAGTTACTCGACCGACACCGGGAGCGAACCGGAGAGCTGCTTGCGTGCCAACGCTCTATACTCACTGTTCCACCGCGGCTCACATATTCAATCACACCCGACACTGTATATAACAAATCAAGACTTGTCCATTGTTTAAGTTTTATTGATATTAATTATCACATGGCTGCATGAATAAAAACATGTCGTTAAGTGAAAATTTTTACACAGTGTATCGGCTATTATAAACCTTTTCTTACTAGACAAAAAGGGATAGCATCAAGGCTTGCGGAGAGTACATAAATACATATATATATAAACATTATTAATAAATATTACATTGATAAGCTTATTATATATAATATAGACTACACATGTACAGTACTTGGCCTTGTTCCTAAAGGCTATACAATTAATTATCGGTGCCTTATTCACAAATACGTAAACTAAAATATGTTGAGAATTCTGCTCTTTCATTGGCCCAGAATTGAAATTTGTACTAGGATTGTTGAACTATCAACCAATCAAATATGTTAGTTTAAGTTTCCATTCATTAGCTGGTGTTTATATTTTTAAATAGGTAAAAACCGAACACATTAGGGGAAGAGGAAGAATCCAGGATTATTATTAGTTAAAGATACATAATGGGAATTTAGGTAACGAGCTATAACCGTTAAAAACTAGAAAACGTAAAGGGAATTTGCTGAAAATTTCAGTCAAATTGAACCACACTGAACCGAGAATTTAGCGATTGGATTTTGAAGCTAGTCTGGAGTCTGGTTCATCATGTTTAAGTCGGTACGATAAAAACATAGTTTCGATTATCATTTTTTGATTTAATCACCAATAAGCGTTGAGCAGCAGATCGGATTCCAGTCCAGTCATTATCGCAGCCTAGCGATGGCACCGAGAGTTGAATATGGTTTGGATTTGTTAATTAATGTCTAATGAACAGGCTTAAAGAAAGTTCTGTAATAGGCAGGCTTAGCTTTTGCATAATGTATGTTTAATAAATTTAAGGGAAGAATCGAGACTTAATATTAAACAACATATTTAAATTTAAGGCGAAGAATCTAGGCTTGTTATCAATTAATAAGTTTAAATTTAAAGGGAAAATATCAGATGTCGCGTAATATGTTTTTTAACGTATGTCAAATAAATAAATAAATGGTGTGAAATAAATTCAAGAATTAGACTAGATCATTATAAATAAAGAACATTGGGGAGTATAATTCACTTTAAAAAATGCACAAAAAAAAAACAGATCAACATCAGATAAGCTTATAATCAGCCCTAATTATCGACTCTTAAAATCTTTTTTTTTCTTATTTCCCAGGTTCGAAACTCGGTCTTACCGGAAATTTTGGCAGACTGAAATTTCGGTATTTATAACAGTCTGAATTATTTTACAGACCCTTGTTATATTTGGCCTAACGTAAATTGTTAGAAATACGTTTTGGTTTGATCATTTAACGAGATTCAAAAGTAACTTTGAGTTTGAAATTTAATAATTTAATAAAATTAATTAATTTCTATTTAAGATTTTATTTTCGTTCAAGCAGTCAATTTCAATGGCATACGACACACCTGTGCTTGCCTACTCCATGATCAAACACGATAGCAGATGGCTTCCATCTTGTTTACTGACGGTACTACTTATTTTAAGACAGACTCGGCTTTCCAATTTATAATATCTACGTCATTGGGGATTTCCAATTTATACTCAGTGGTTGCTATGACCCGCTATGGCGTTGTCTAGAAACGCGCGTGCTCGCGTTAGTTTAAAATTTTTGCTATACGTTTAACATGGACTATTTGCTGTAATTTGCCTGATTTGATTTGGCCCCATTTCCATAAATTTAGGTTGTTTTTTAGAAATTTTTAGCAAATGTTAATCTTAGGTGTTTTTTAATTCTAGCCGAAGTAAATTTTTTTACAATTTATAGCGAGTTAAGTTATCGTCTCTAAGAGGCGGGCGTAGTATTTTAAATGGCGGCCATTTGCCATCATGTGTATTCTTGTAGTAGGTACACATGATGTTATCGTATGTTTCAATGGCTGTCGGTTAAAAAAGGCAAAAAAGACTGAAATTAGAGGCCTGTCGGGGACATAGCCATACTTTTTTCTTGATATGCTGTAGTTAAATTGCATATAACATTTACCGTGATGTATCTAAAATAATACTAATCAAGTGTAGCTGTGTAAAAATGTTCTACAGATTAAAATAAATAAGGAAGGATATAACTGCAAGGAAACTGTCTTTATTGCACTTCGTGTAATTTAGTAATCAACTGTTCATGGGAAATAACTCTTGTTTTGACTAAGAAACAACTAGAAGACCTTTGGGTTTCATCTTCATATACAGAATTGATTCCCATAAAAAGTGAGAAAAAAAAAAAGGAATTTAAATTAATAAGATGGAAGCACACACATTTTACAAACTTAAAACACAGATGAGTATGACTTTATAATATTTCAGCTCCAACTTATTTTATAAAAAATCAAACACTTCATGTAATAAATATTGTGAACTGCTCTATATTATCTTGTTTTACAGACTGTCCCGACCGTTTGTTTCCTTCGCCATTGACAGAAATCACCTTGCACACCCACTACAACCTAGTCACCTTGCGAGCACAAAAAACCCATACTAATTATGCTATATTAGATTAAAATACAATATTCTGTTCTTAAGATCAGTGAATCCAGGTAATACAGCTTGACACATTTTTGATTGTCCAGGACTTAAGGGAGCTAAACCCCTAAACTCAATATATTCATAATCTTCAACATCAAAAACATGAATTAGAATATAACTATGGTATCCTGATATCTAATATTTAATACACCAGAAAAAATACACTAAAACCAGTGCCCTAATTCAGGTTCAAGGTTCTCTATGATCTCAAGCACCATTTGTAATGAAAGGGCTTGATGAATAAATCACAAAGCAAAACGTGTCTCATTTGACAATGTGGAAGTAATTAAAAATGGCTGATCTACAAACACCTAGACTAATTGGTTGTCAACAACTGCCTTTCAATTTGGACTGCTCATGTATTTCAACAACACAACTGAATAGAAATGACAGTAACTAACCGAATGTACATCAGCTTATATACACTCATAATAACATTGATATGTTTCTTTTTGATCCATTTTAAGGCTCCAAAGAATAGAGGTTTAGCTCCTTTAATGATAAATGAGTGTTGGTACTGTTCATTCTGTACATTCAAGTCACTGGCTAATTAGTAGGAGATAGAGATGGAAACAGTATTTATATTAAAGTAACTAAACTACACTTGCCTATCCATATGAACAGCAAAATTATTACTGGCCGTCTGCCAAAAAGGACCCAACAGCAGCAAAGGGACATAACTCATCAGATTGCTTATTTTATGCAGAGCAGTAATGAATAACACACACAAACACACACATAATTTTAACAAATTAAATGAAATTTACAATTATGTAAATGATTTGATTTTTATGAATGCTGATTTGTGTAAATTTATGATAATTTTAAAGATCTGTCTACAAACTTTACATCTAATTAATTACAAAAAAAAAACCCTAACATTTTAATATTCAATATTAATAAGGAACGCCCATGGAGATCATTTTCAAAGGTAAGGGGCAATATTTAATTCCCCTTCCTTTTCAGTACTATTTTGCAACATTTCAAAATTAACAGTCACTTTTAACTTTAAACATACATGTGGTTACAATTTTACAATTCCACATAATTTATTTTTTACAGTGTTACACTAAAAAAAACATCTCTTTTGATATCTGCTATTTAATATACACATATTTTATATGAAAAGAATAAAAAAAGAAACTGATGATATTCTTCTTGCTAATGCTTCAAAGATTCTGTCTGCAATAGAAAAGTAAAATAAATTCTAAAATGAGGATAATGTCCCCATGTGCAATTCCAAAAATAAATAGATGAGGCATATTCGTTAATATAGCTGAAAGTACGAACCCAGCCTTTTGATGAAATAACTAAAAGAAAAGACTAAAAAATGGACAGGGAGTTAAGCCTCTTCTTCAGTGATTTTTGGACTAAAATTGTGGGGGAGAACTTTACCAATACAGTATTTTTCCAAAAAATCTATTAGGTGCCCTGCCAATTTGTACACAGAGCCTTTTTTGGCCCCATCTGAAAAGCTTGTCAGTCGGCTTAAATAATCCTGTAGACTAGGCCTGATTCTCGATAAAAGTAAAGCAAGAGGCATTTATTCTTAACTCACATTGCAATTCATTGGGGCTTATATCGGTAAAAAACACTATACTTTTCAGCTATCAATTGGTTAATTGTGCAGTCCTCCGGTTTCTTCCCATTGTTAAAAGCACCTACGTGCAAGTGAACTATTGAAATAAAATCGAACCATATCTCAGTCCAGATATGACCTAGTATATGTCCAGCGGGAACTAAATCCCCATTTCTGCAATATGTTTATATGTTTGACCTTTGAACCAACTGTAGGGTATAAACCTTGAATCAAAACCATGCCAATTGACCTTATGATCATTCAGCCAATGAATCAAAGTGCATTCGTTAGACTATTCAGCCAATGAATCCCCCCGAATGTAAAAAGTTATTACCTGGTGTTTTCGCCGTTCCATAAAATCAACTAATCGTGATGTAAGGATTGGCTTAGGCCGTAATGGAGAACTTCTAGGAACAAGAGCTTTGCGTATCCAGGCACTTTCTAAACATGTCTGAGCTGTGGGCCGTTTACTGAAACGAAGAAATATCTTAATCAATAACTAATAGTATAACTAACATGTTATTAAATAGATGCACTGACTGGGCTAATGAAGATAGCCATAAGCCATACAGTGTGCCATAAGAGAAATTTTGCATGGACAGCTACGCCCTACACTTATTTCGAATTCTTTTAAAGCAGTTTTCCGTTCCATCCGAACAACTAGACACTGTTCCATGCTCTATAGCATTGATTTGAAGAATTTTTTATTAATACAAGGTATTCCTTACCTTAACTCATCCACTAAAATGAGACGCATGAGGTCCTTGGCATCGGAAGATATACCAGCAAAATACTCATCAGGAAAACAGTAATCATTACGAACAATATTTGAGCAGGTTTCTTCCTGGCTTTCGTCAAGAAAAGGTGAAACACCACTTAATAAAACATACAGTATTATACCAGCACTCCTACAAAATACAAATATAAAGTATTATACAAGAATCTATGATTATTTCAGTAGGACGTTAAACAACATTTCATTTCATTTTCTATGATTATTTAAGAAGTTTTACTTAAAATTAGAGCCTCCATTCTTAGAAACATCAATGCTTGAAGTTAATTTTTTTATTTCTGATTGTTGACAATGTGTGTTAGAAAATATGCATTAGCAGTGATGGGCAGCACATCATGTTTATATATCAGGCAATCTGTAAATGCATTGTTATCATTATTCATTGATGTGCTTACTAGTGTCTGTGTACACAGAGACTCAATATATTTTTGAAAGATGCCAGTAACTAGATTAATGCAGACGGCATACAGTGTGCTATGAGGGAAATTTTGCCCGGACAGTGCTGCTACGGTCTACCATTGAATTCAAACTGCTAGAGGATCTTCTACCTGACCCCCAATGTGTACACGGGCCCTCAGTTCTTCGTGCCATCTGAATGACTAAACAGCTGTCCTTGTCAGGCCGTCCGTCCTGCACCACGTCGCTTATAATTCCATATCAAGAATACATACCATATATCAGTAAGTAAACCGACTGGTGTAGAACTGACTATTTCTGGAGCCATGAATTCTGGGTTTCCTACCATAGGATGTATATAATAACTATTATAGATATGTCGTGCATCACCAAAATCTATTAATTTAACACATGTAGACATGGCACCTACTTCGATTAATAAATTTTCGGGCTGAAAAATAACACATGTTAATTATTAGTGACCATATAGCAATATCAAATATTTGATTATAAGTGATTAATTGATATCTGTTTGATTTATTAGCGATTATCTTGGCTCACAGACCAATACATAGGAATAACTTTTCAAAGAGTGAGTCCACTGGATACAAAACAGGTAATTTTGGGACTAACATATGGCTCAATTTTATTTCAATAATTCGTTTGCACTGGGGGTTAAGAGCAGTGGGCTGAAACCAGAGGTCAGTATGCTTCATTGACTCTGGAGACATTTCTGTTTTCTCTATCAATTAGAGGTGGAAGTGATTCTTTCTCTTCCCTTTAAGTCACATTCCATGTTTTCTCTCAACAAATACAGACTGAATAGGTGTACCATTACTTATAAACGATGATGAAGCCAGTAATGTGCCTTTGGACAAATTATAACCATGTCTAATTTAATACAACTGGGGCATCTGTTAATGAAAAATTAAACCAAAATCCTTAATGATGCTGCCTTTAATTGGTACTAATATTTGCTCTTAGCCAGGCCTTTGATCTGAGATTAATTAGGATACACCTCGACGTTCGTTTCTTGTATAAATTAGAGGTTATTTGGGACAAGCTATTCCATTATTCGTGTTAGACATCGGTATTAAACTTTGTAAAAATAAAAGTAGCAATAGTTACCTTAACATCTAAATGGGCAATGCGACAATTATGTAAATAATGTAATACTTCTAATAATTGTCTGATATATTCAGCAGCTTGAATCTCATCAAAATGTGGTTTAGAACATATATATTCTAATAAACGCCCATGTGGTAAACTACAAACACAAAAAAAACATATATATTCTAATATATATCGTGATTTCCCCTTGTCAGTGATGCAGTAGGAGGGCCTAACAGGGACAGTTGCCTAGTCGTTCAGATGGGCCGAAAAACCGATTTCCTGTGTACACATTGGAGTGCACATAAAAGATCCCTTGGCAGTTGGAATTCGATATAAGAGTAGGCCATAGCGCTGCTGCCCGGGCAAAATTTCCCTCATAGCACACTGTATGGCGTATGCCCGTCTTCCATTAGCCCAGGTTAGGTGCAAAAGAGTAGGACGTTAAACCCCATTTCATTTCTAATATATATGTGGTAAACTACTACCGTTCTTTCATTGAGAATAAAAATTATATAAAGTTCAACGGAAAGTTTGTTTATATTATTATCAAAGCCAAACTTACTTTTGCATAATGATTATGAGATTATGTTTAGCTTCGTACAGATCAAAGACTTGTATTAATGCTGGATGCTGTAAACTTTGTAACGTATTAAATTCTGTTTCTGTTGCTTGTTTACTCATGAGTTCCCGTGTGATACATTTAGCAGCCATTTCTTGCCCAGAACATTTCTGTATACATTTTCTTACAACAGAAAATCTACCCCTGAAAAACAAAACAAAAATTGAAATAAGACACGTAGCAAGTACAATTTTGTGATGGTGTAGGAAAGGAGTGTCTTGACATCACCCTGCTTCTGTTGATTTAACATAATTATTTATTTCTATGGTTACATCTGTAGAATTTTGCATGGACAGCAGTATTTCCATCAGCTCTTCATCAGATTCCAAGTGTCAAGATTTACTTTTTATCACCCAATATCTTATTTGACAGTAGATATCGCTTGTATGATAAATTACATAATCTCCTTAGGAGATATCGCTTTACATGAATTTGATTGGTCAATCAAAAAGGAACTACTTTCTTTTTTTTTAAAGAAACCACTTATTTTAAATAAAAAGTGACTTTTTTCTTGTAAAAAAGAAACTGTTTTTATTTAATTGACTTTGAAGGAAATACTGGGTCAATATATAGGACTTTGCAATAGCTAAACTGCAGTCAAAAAACTGATGTATCACTACGCAGTAATGAAATTAGGTCCAGTAAAGGTGAAATTTATACCAAAGAATTATATTTATTTATTTCTGCATGTAAGAAAGGATTGGGTGATAAATAAAATCTCCAACTCGTGTTTTTTGATATCAAAAAATATCAACACTCGTTGATAAAGTAAAAAAAACTCTCTATATGTGGACACAAGTAGACCAAGGTTTTAAGGACTATCTGAATGACTACACAACGCTTGCTTAGATATGCTTTATGCAAGAAGTGAGAATGAAAGAATGAATGAAATGAATCGGGCTAATGAAAACAGACATATGCCATGCAGTCTGCTATAAAGGAAAATTTTCCCCAGACAGCAACTGAATTCCGTCAAAGGTTCTGTTATGTGCATGCCCCATCTACACATGATCTCTGTTTTTTTGTACCATCTGAACAAATAGACTCTGTACCTTGCTGCCCTCTGTCACTGATAACGGAAAAACCATGCTGGAAAATCTTGGGGTACTTTCTCAACCAACAATGGGATCAAATTCTGGTCCTCTCGTTCAGTGAGTCTGCATTTTACTCAGATAGCCACCTTGGCTCCTCACAACTATTGGGAACAGGGCATGAACATTTTACAAACAAAACTTTACCTTCCAATTTCACCAACATCCATAAAATCATTTTCAAATGTTGCTTTCCATATTGCTCCTGTACTCTCTTCTCTCTCACATAATTCTATAAAAAAAAAAATAAAGTGCATATTTAAACTGACCCATCAATTAAGATTTTATCTAACACATATCGGTGCATTCTAGGTATCCCCAGTGGTATCGTTCTGTTTTACTCCATTAAACCCTGGGTCTATCCATGGGGAAGACAGTCAAATTATCAGCCCTTGATATTTCTACTATTTCATCGACCAATCGAGTGGGCAAAGGGAGGTAACTTGCATTTTATTGCAACTAGGATTATTGTGGTGAAGGATAAGACTAGTTTGTAAATTGTTTTTTGATTGGTTCATAGAATCAAGCTATAATCAAGGGCAGATAATTTGAATTCGTGGAAGGACTCAGAGGTTAGTGGAGTAGAACAAAACTATATCACTGGGGATATGAAGAAAGTTGTAGGATGTCAAATGTCCAGGACTGTTATCCTTTTTTTTGTAAATTTCTGAACAGAATTGAATCATTTTTGGGCTGATAGTTGCTCATTGGTTATTAAAGGCCCAATCCCGATAACTTTTTGGGGAATAAAACTGCTTAATTTTGTGTTAAAATCCCTTAAAACCCATTACCTAAGGCCGACCAAGTAACCCGATATTTGTGATATGCTTGTAAATAACTTAAACCTGACAGTCTTCATCTGGAAATGGAGACCGTTGTATTATACAGTATAGGGATAAAACCAGACTTTTTTCTATAAAAATAATATGTAGGTGAAATTTACCTTTTGTTATCAAGTACAGTACATTCACTGTATAGACCTCTCAAGAAACGAGAATCGATTAGCAGGTCACCCAATGAAAAAATTGACCCGAAATCTTAAAAGGGTTACGTGTCCGGATAAGCAGTGTTGACGTTAACGTCAAAACGACTCAATATTTTGAGCTGAAATTTTGAGACAAGGTAAATACACCATGCCTCTGTGTTTTGGTCCATAAATTTAATAAATGCTCGGACTTCAGTTTTTGAGACTCTGTTCTTATCGGGATTGTCCCTTTAAGATGTTGGAGTTTTGTAATGAAAATTTTACTTGGGACAGCAATATTTTCTCCTGCCATCACAGGATCTAATACATACACTGGTAATTTGTACACCAATTAAATGGGAAATACTTCAAACAATAAGAAAAGTGGCTTACCATGTTCTGTGGGAATGGTTACACTATCTGAGGTAGGACTTGGTTCGCTAATACCAACAGCATTATTGGCACTGACACGGAACTCATACATAACACCAGGTTCCAAGTTACCTATAACTTGTGAGGTATTTGGGACGTAGGGTATAGCAAGTTGCCATGCATGATTCCCTGAAAACAAATATTGTAATATATCATAAAGAGACAGGCGTTGAAGGTAACGTCCACTCTCAACACAAACTAGGTCATTATGGGACTGACCAGGTAATTTCGGGACTAATATATTTTTCTATTCAAACAAGAAAATGATAAATAAAATAGTGCCTAAAATATTGAGTGGCTACAATAATTATCATTTTTTTTCCTGCTGCAGTTTTGGTACCTCCCTGTATTTATTTACTCACCAACTTCTCTGAACTCAACTGTGTAACCTTGTATTTGACCACATTGAGCTGCTAGGGGTGGACACCATTCTAGATGTACTGCTGTACCAACTTGGTTTCTTATCACAGGTTTACCTGGCTCTCCAGGACGATCTAAAAATAATATAATTCAACAATTAAAACAAATGAAATGAGGTAACTTTTCTATAGCAATGAAGTCTTGTATATGCCTTGTCGTGGGAGAATTTTGCCTGGATCAAAGCACTACAGATTCTCTGATTTTTAATTCCAAGTGTCAATGGATCTTTTACATGAAAGACAACGTGTGCATGGGACATCACTTTTATACAACATTAGAACCATTACACGCTGTTCTTTGTCTGCACAAATGAAGAAACCATTCTTTAAAATACGACGGAACTTTCTCTGATAACACCTGAAGCAAACCTGAGACTTACTGTTTAGCTAGCTAACTCACTGAGGCACCAAGGCTCCCAAATTTAGAACAACATAAATCAACGGAACAATGGACATTGGTAAGGTTGTACCATTAATGGCACAAGAAATTATCTAATATTCTAATGAGATCCGAAGATTCTAACCATTATTAATTCAGTATGCTGCCTCCACTAGTCAAGAAACTTACCTAAGACTACAAGAGTAGCTCTAGTAACAACTGAACCGATTTCACTACTGGCAAAACATGAATATTCACCACTATCAGCCACCGTTACTTGAGATAACTACAAAATACAAATATAAAACATGAATATTCTCCACTATTAGCCACTTGAGATAACTACAAAATACTCGATAGGCACAATATAACATCTAATTCAATTGTTATTTCTACTAAGTTATGTTCTGTGAAATTCTTAAGCAGTCCAAATTGAATGTCAGTTTTTTTCATCTTTTGTTTTTATGTAATTTGATCGATTTGTGGGATATGTTTTGCTTTATTCATCACAAATGGTACTCATGACCATAGACAACCTAACATCTGGAACTGATTTTAAAATGTTCAATATTTTCAGAGTAAAGATTACAACATCAATATTGTTTGAAATTGATCATTATTCTAATTTGTGTTTTTAATGGCGACTGTTAGGGATGATAATGACTTAAAAGTTATATGCCCTTTAAGACAGACTGGATACCACATCAAACCATCTCTGACATCACAGGTGTAGAATTTACCTGAAGTGTAGCAACACCATCTTCATTATACATTAAACTAGTTCGAGGACCAATGGCAATAGGTGTAACATCTTGGAATCTCCATGCTATATTTGGTCGTGGTCTACCACATATTTTACATGATAACATGGCTGTGTCACCACTCTGTACCGTAACACTGGTTAATGGATGATGAATAACAGGTGGCATTTCATATGATACATCTGGTCCAACCATCTATTAAACAAAACAAATGAAATGGGGTTTAACATCCTACTTTTCTGCTCCATCTCGACTAATGAAGACATGCATACATCATGCAGTGTGCTAAGACGGAAATTTGTCCACACAATGGGGTTATGACCTACTCTTATTCCAAAAAATTTCTTTTACCTGTAAGCTAATTACTACTGTCCTATGCTAGGCCCAGATCCGGGATTTTGTCAGGGGGGGGCATATATACCGACCGTAAAATCTGGGAATCCCATTGCTGCCTGCAGGTGTTGGTCTGAACAGTGATGACCAGTCTTACTGGGGCTGATGGGGGCTGATGCCAAGTCTGACATGGGGCTGTCAGACCTGAAAATTCAGGGAACTTTTTGGACTAACTATGGGATCGAAACCAGGATCATCCCCAGGATATTGAGCTAAAGACTCACACACTGAACAACCGTGGCTCCCTATCTAATAGATGTCAAAGGACCAATAATCAGATCATAGGTGCTTCAAAAGATACACATGCCTACAACAGTCATGTTGTGCAAGCAGTACATGTAGGATTGTCTCATGTTTATTCTTTGGCCTGGACAGCAGCATTTCTGCCATCTCTTCTTTAAATGCCAATTGCCAAGGGTTTTTCTTTATGCCAATGTTTAAACAGGTGGACAACAGTTTCATCCTTCTGAACAAAGGGGCGAAGAAAAATCCTGAAGAATAGTGGGCTTGAAAGAATGTTCAAAGTTCCTTTCATAAGTTTAACTTCTTACCTTAACTTTTGATTTTCCTTCTCTACCAAGTGACTTGGTCCGTCTTTCTAAACTATTCATACCATCACCGTGACCCTTTTCACCTTTAAAACTAGGTTTCTTTAATTTAAACATCTGCCAGGATAATTTTCTGAAGGGTTTTAAAAAAGCATACTATCTAGAAAGCATTTTTCATGTATAGTGGGAATTTCTAATATCACGTCAAAATAATTAAGACAGTGGCACACATGTTTCGTGAAAATCAACTGTCAAAATATCGTGATTTGATTTAAAGCAGAGACCTACATGGGTGTATTTGAAACAACGTTCTTGGCAACATGAGAACGATAGGCGTTCATGGATAATAACATTAAGTATTAGTCTACAATATTTTCTCATGAGAGAAAAATTACAGCAGTAATATATGTACCCTATTTCATAAAGTAAATAACTTCAAACCTCTCCTGGTGGCATAGGAAGTGACAAAACAATTTTCACGCCTCTGTGTTCGTGTGTTATTAAGAAGACCGTTTGAAATACAACCCTTGTGAAGCACTTTGGCATATTGTATATGATTACGGTCTGTCTCTAAAGCAGGTAAGTACTAATATGTTATTATTGTTCACTATTTATTATTACTCATTATTGTTTCATACCATAATCAGTAGTTGAAAAATGCCCTCCAAAGTTGTCCTATCCCTAACCCTGGAAGTTTTATAATCTCAACAGTTTTAGAGGGAATTTTATTTGAATCCGCGCAATGGTTTTCTTTTTTTTTATAATATTCCGCACAGCTTTCAAAAAATATACAATTCCTCAATAATAAAGAATATACCAGTTTTTAATACTTCAAGATGCCTTTACGGTCTGATTTACATAAAAAAGACAAAAAAAAACATTTAAGAGGCAGACATGCCAGCCAAAATTTTAGTATAAGTTTTTGTGAATATAAGGTTCCGAAAGTTTATTTCTGAGGAATGGTAAAGTTTTGAACGGTTGTTTCACAAGAATTATTGCTAACAATGAACGCAATGCCATGAATGGTCACACAAGCCCACTGCAGCTTGCAGCTCTTTAACTTGATCTGTAATAATGTAGTATCTTATAATTTATTTACTTTAGACTGCCGTCTCCCTCTTTTGGTCCTAACACTTGGCCTGGTATCCAGCCCTCTGCTGCAGGACATTGATTATTGGCTGGTCGATGAACTAAAAACATGTTATATTGGTTGGTTCCGAGGATTTGAACAATTTCTCCCCGATTCACAGAGATTTCATCTTCTTTAACTGCTAAATAATCGCAAATGATGCGACCTTGAGTTATACATCCATCTAAATGTTGAACCTTTAAAATAATTACATGTTTTAAATACAAAAAACTCCTACACAAGATGTGGGTTAAAGGACTTGTACCAGATAGAGGGAGAGAGAAAAATGAGGTTTAACATCCACTACGTCATTTTGGATACAATGTCATTTCAATAATTCGCTTGCGTACAGTGGGAGGAAAGTGGAGGACCAGCAGAAAACTCATAAGGTTCAGCAGGACCCAATATCCCTGTCACAAAACAATCTTCAGATCGAGACCACGCCACTGACAGACCTTATGATCTAAAGCGTATGTGTCAGACCACTCATTCCCCTCGGCTCAGCCGTCCGAAATATAATCTGGTAAATTTGCTTTAACAGGTAAATGTAAAGCATCATCTTAATCCAACAGAGGAAACCAAAGGACCCAGGGAAAACCTATCTTGTTTTGCAAGTGACCCAATTTTTGTCACCTACTCTTTTATGTAAAGTGATCTCATTTAGAAGCAAAGTCATTGTGTTCCAAAAGGCAGGATGGGCAGACAAACAGGTCAAACCCATCTGACAAGTCCCCTGCTTTCCCCAGATGAGGGAAGGGAACTATTAGTTGTCCATCTCACAAAACCAATTTGTTCATCAAATGTTACCGATTTGACTATTTAAGTCCATTACTTTTTACTGTAGCAGGGGGAAGAAACTGGAGGACACAGTGATAACTCACGAGATTGGGCAGACAACCCAACTCCTTGCCAAATCTACTCAACACTCAATGTCAGACCTTAATAAGTGCAGTCAGTAGACCACGCGGCCACGCATCCCTGCTGCTTGATGTTTACCTTGATTTTTCATTTCATCCAAATGATAAATGGGACCAGGCTTTTAAAATCCTGATAATTCTTATCCACCCAATACTGTCAATTGTTTAATGTGTGCTGTATTCATATACTGTTCTATATGTTCTGAATCAGTTAGATTCCATTGACTGTCATGACACAAGCAAATATCTGTATTTCTGTGGATATGTCTGGGGATATGTTTGATTGTGTTAATCTTATCATCCTTGAAACGGAAAATTTAGGATTATCCCATTTCCTTCACGTACCATAAAAACTAAGGGTAATCAAATTTTAAATGGGTTAGCAGGATGAGTTAGCTTTAATTGCTCACAAAAATTAATTAGTTTTGGCAATCTGCAATTCTGATTCAACTTTGATGATGCTTTTTAAATTACATTACGGGTACCGTATAAATCTTTATGGAAAACAAAACAGTATTACTATTTCATTATAAAACGTTACAAGTTCTAGCAATTCTGAGGAACAAATCTGACAAAAAGTATTATTGAATTGTTGAATAGTTTGAAGCCTGGAAATAAGGCACAGACATAGTCTGGTACAGATTTAGGCCTTTGTCAGGCACAAGTATGTTGGTGTCTGTCATTATGTTTAGTATAGATTTGTCTCTCTTTTTTGGGGTGGGGATTATTGATATTTTAAAACAAGTCTGGGAAGGACAACATTACTAGCGACTGACATTATGTCAGGTAGAATTATTCCAAGGCCTGAATAGTTTCAATTAAGAAACCCAAGATTTTAATAATGAGCTGACATGTTTTCCATAAAGATTTTAATTGTTACTGTAATGCTTCTGTAATACACAAGGCACAAAGTACTTGTAAACTGGATATGTTAAAGGGACTCAACTTTCTGATTCAAAGTTGTCTATATTTTACAAAGGAATAGAATACTATAATGAAAAAAAAGAAGAGGGAAATGGGGTTAAAAGTCTGCTCGAAAATAATCAGGTCATTTTGGGACTACTTCAATCATTCTCTTGCATACCAGCATCTTTAGAAGTGGAATGATATCAGAGAAAAATGGGCTTTAATGTCCACTGTAAACAAAGGTCATTTTGGGACTAACGGATAAAAACATTTTATTCCAATAATTTGCTTGTGCAAAGGAGTCTATTGCAGTGGGAGGAAACATACGGTTATGTAGAAAACTGACAAGGTTGAACAGGGAACCCTTCACCTTGGCTTGGGATTGAAAAACTTGGTATCAAAACCATGCAACTTGACTCAATGATAGACCTTTTGATTTTAAGGATCTAAAACTTGAGCTTTACCCCACTCGACCACCCAACACACACACACACACCCCTTGCCAACGATTGAACAAGATTGTTGAGTTCCTTTAAAGCATGCCAATGAGAATAACTTGTAGTAAATATGTTTTGATAAATGAAGTTTACAGTTAGGTCAAGTTGGGAATAATGAAGAGATATTACAACAGAGGTGTGCCATTGCCAATACAGGAAGTAATTTTTATACACTCAATCTATTAAGAGGGACTGCACTTTTCAGTTGCACAATTTCAAAATTCCACAATTTTGACAAGTTCAAGGAATCTCCAGATTCCTCTACTAGCTTTGTTCTAATTTCAACTCATCAGGTTTAATTGAGAATGTGCGGTTGTTTGATCACATCTTTAAATTATAATAAATTCAAATTTGACCTAAAGATTAGTACAATGGATTTAGGGAGGGGGGGGGGTCAAGACAGGCATTGGTCCATAATGCATTATCAAGTACTTATTTATGATTTTGAAGGTTAAAATAACGATGCATGATTTGCATTTTTCGGAAAATTTTTGACAGCTTAATCCCTGCTAATAATGATGATTTAACATTCAATTCAGAAAACAAATCAAAAGTACATCACTAGATAATTCCTCAACTTGTATTCAGTTTGGATATAAAACAGGACCATCCAATTTGATTTTAATCAGCAATTAAAGATGGCGGCCGTCTTGTTACATAGGGAGCAGCATAGGTGCATTGAATTTTAAATTCATCAGCTTTATAAATATTGAAAAAAATTGAACCACTTTTTGAAGTGACATTTCTATTAGGGAGTCATACAATTTTCACAATATTGTAGCCTGCAAGGGATTTCATACTGTTAAAATGATGCAGTCTTTAATGTCAATATATTGTCATAAAAATGCAAATGGTGACAAGTGGCTTTAATAAAACTAAACACTGTTCATAATGCCTTTTATCTTCTAATAGGGGCATTTCAGTCCATTTCTAATTCGAAAAATTAGTTAGCCAACCAAGTAAGATACACAGACCAATTGCCCAATAATAACTGACTGTCCACTTAACACAGACAAGGTGATTCATGGTCTAACATACACGTATGGTATATTTAATTTCACTTATTAGCTTGCAAATTAGGATCTTTAGCGGGATTATCTAGCGTTGATATTTTGATTTTGTTTTCTTAAAGATATGAAGAGCACAGGTGAAGAATAATCTAAGTCACTTTTTCAACGAATCGCAGTTAATGGTGCCATCTGGTAGCAAATTGTATAAGCTTTCAGTGGAAAAATCAAATTCAGGTAAAAACGACCAGTCACATCGAACCAAGGCCCTTCTGAAATGACCACCCGGACTAAAATACATCCATAGTACCCTTTATTTGACCATAATTTGGAAGTGGAAGTCTTTGTAGGTTAGTTATTTCTAATAAATGTGTGGCAATTTTGGTATATTCATGGGAAAAGGGCACCCACTCTGACGATTAAAATGTTTTGAGAGGGAGAGTGATAGAAAACTGGATTTAACGTCCACTGACACAAACTAGGTCATTTCGGGACTAACACACAGTTCAATTTTACATCCAAAGTACCCTTTATTTGATCTTAATTTGGAAGTGGAAGTCAGTTGTTGTACTGGTATTATGGTTCGTGTTGAACATCATTTTGAAGTTGTAATTAAACCCAACTTGTTGTTCTGTTCGCAGATAATCCAGGAATTTACTTCAGCAACCACTACAAGTTGATAATGGATTCTTCCTCAATCAAGTCACGTGATAAACAAGGCAGATATATAATAAAATCTTTGCGACATGGGATAGTTTTCTGATGATTAAAATGTTTGGAGAGACGGAGAAATAGAGAACTGGGGTTGAACGTCCAGACACAAACTAGGTCATTTCGGGACTAACACACATATCAATTTTAATTCAATAATTTGCGCAGGAGTCTTTAGCTGTGGGAGAAAACCGGAGAAAACTTACAGTTGGACAGGTGACCCTAATTCTTGACACGTTCAAGCGGGGAATCAAAATAACATCACTTGACTGAATGACAGACCTTATGATTTTAGGCGCACGCATTAACCCACTAGGCCCACCTTGAGTGTCCATTTTAACATGGATTAAGGACAATCCAGATTGGCGACTCGGATGGAGGAAGTCTCATTTAATTACTGTATGGTTAATCAACTATGTTCCCCATTGAGATAATTTAAGATTGGGGGATACATTTTTGGGGCAAAATTACTCCCAAATACAAGGTCAATACTCTTCTTTGGGCTGTTTTAAAAAGCAAAACACAAACTTATACGGCAGTGTAAATAACAGATCTCTATCGAGTGTAATGTTTCCTTTTTTCAAGGCAATGCCTCAGTCTCGACCTCAACTTGAGCTGTAGCTAAACAAATAGTTTTATTAAATAATCCATTATCTTTTGCTAATAGATTTGAAGATAAAATTCTGGCAAACACTAGCTGTAAACTTCATCTAACAATATGTTCATTCATCTAATTACTCATGCTTATTTGTATGTATTGAATTATTCACTTTGTTACCTCCAGTCTGTAACCATGACAACATGCACTATATATCTACATCTACAACTAAACTATTTACCTATCTACTACTACTTATATCAAAATACACTGTAACCTTGTTAAAATAAGAAAGGAAGGCTGGGCAGGGTAAAGAGATAGGGGATTTTATTCCTATGTCCTCCTGTACACCCTTTGGCTAGAAGGTATACATGATAAATTTACAACAAAGCATTTAAAGATCAAGAAAGAGAATTTAAGTTTAAAGTTCACTTCACGCATTGCCTACATTAGAATATTTTGGGACCAACATATGGTTCAATATTATTTTGATAATTAGCCTCCATGTATTAGGGGTCCTTAGAGGGAGGGGACAGGTGAGGCCCCAGAGAAAGTCCACGAGGTGATTACATTCCTCATCAGATACAAGCTTAGGATCTAAATGAAACCACTTGTCTTAATGACAGACCTTATGATCTAAAGCGCAAATTAAAAGCGCACACCCTGACCATGCCATTTAAAGGTTAATACCATTCTTGTTATGTATGAAACAGGGTAGCATTACATGCATGGAAATTGGGTATTCTTCTATTGAATCAGGAATAGAATCAAACTGAATTTCATGGCATTATAAGTCAGTCATCCCAAGAGTTTTAAGAGCCACAGTGGCTCAGTAAGTAAGGCACTGGTTGACTGACCAAGATGTCTTTGGTTCGATCCCAGTAATGGCCAAGACAAGTCTCACGGTTTTCTGACATGGTTTCCACTTGTCAGTGGTGAAGGATGGGGGGCCTTGTAAGTTACAACAACTAATTGTTCAGATGAGATGAAAAACAGGAATCCCATATCCACATTGGTGTGCCCTGCACACGAACCTTTTGACAGTTGGCCAGAACAGTAGGATGATCGACCCAATTTCATTTTGCAAGAATTTTAAAACTTCCTGTTTTACCAGTTTTTGAGATGCAGATAAATCTGGTAAATTGTTCCAAGGAGTTAATCAATTCTCAACTTGAAGTGGGACTTCGTGTACATTAATTCATATCGGGGGAAATGCTCACTTAAAGATCACAACACCTGCAAGGGGAATTTATAATACCCTTTAAAGCCATTAAAAGATCTCTCCATGATAATTATCCTTTATTAGTGAGTAACAGCTTTTTAAATCAAAATTAACCCTTTAAATTTCAAATATAATAAATAGTGAAATGGGAGAGAGAGAGAGAGAGAGAGAGAGAGAGAGAGAGAGGGGAAGAGAGAGAGGGAGAGATAGTTTAATGTCTACTTAACACAAACTAGGTCATTTTGAGACTTGTATGTGTTATTTCAATAATTTACTTGTGCATAACAGTCTTTAGTAAAGGAAGGGGGGGACCTCAATGAATATCAACTTTATATCAAAAGCTTTCTGTATGAATATTATACATGTACTGGTATATTTATTTCACAGAGAAAATTTAGAGAATTATTTTCAATACACATATACTGACTCATATTTCATGATTAAATTATTTCCAATGACTTCAAAATTGTTTATCCAATTTTCTTTATAAATAAAGCTGTTATTTAGTTTAAAAAAAAAATCAAAAAAAATCATCAAGTGCAATCTAGTTGTAAAAAGAGTTAATCCATGCATATTATACACAAGCTCATTCAAATCACAGAATGCTCTGTTGATCATTCTGAAAAGATTTAAAAAGCTTATCTTTTATGTTATGGTAACAAGTTTTCCAGGTTACTATATAATATTTGGGAGTGGAGGAATGATCTTAATAACAAGGCCACAGTGTATAAAATTATGCACAAGACATAAGATGATAAAATAAATACTTGATACATGTATCTTCAGAAAGTTTATTGTCATTCAAATTTGTTTCAATAAGTTGACTAGTTTTTATACATACAAGGACATACGGTACATATATATATATATATTATGATGATGCAGATAATTTCATATACAAATTATTATAGAGCAATGAAATAAAATATCTTTTTCTTTCTTCTTTTATCTATCTGCTTTATTTAACGTAAAATTTTATAATCTCAGAAATATTCAAGATTTTTAATTCCAAATTTGGGACGATTCCATATTGGACTTTTAGTTCTAATTCAAAAGCAGTAACATATATGCATTCAGTTTTAAATGGATTTTTCTCAATGGTAATGACCTGATTCAAACCGATCCGCATTATATTCCGATCTGCCACTTTCACAATACGTCGGTGGAGATGTTTGGGTCTGATCACCATAATGCTAATAAGGAATCGTAATGGAATTTCAACAACTTCAAAATAAACAGCAGATAGATAAAAATTGTTTGATTAAGAAGGATATAAATACTTCAGTATTCTTTCTGTTAATACATTAGATTGTTAGGTGCTTTCAACCTTCATTCAAAAAAGAAATAATGCTAAGAACACATGAAATAATGTTTTAAAAAGAATAGAAAAATGACGATACTTGGATATTAAATCTACAGCGTTTCTAAAAATGTTCATCTATATTATGCTTCAAGAACCATACAAACTAATTACATTTTCCAGATTTAGAAAAAAGTCAAAAGAGCCATCTACTAAAATATGTACAGTACATATTCATGTCAATCATAGTTTTTAAGAGTAGAATTTCTTTGGTCATTCAGCAGCATTTGTCAAGTCTGCTTCTATGCTCAAAGAAAAAATAATTATGCAAGATTCAAACAGTCTCAAAATTATATAAAACAGTTTATAAAAATCATTAAAACCCCTCAATAATAGTGGGCTAGGGAGGAATTACGGCCATTTTGACTTCTTAACTTCTGGTTTTGTAATTCATGAGCCAATTTAACCAATTCTGTTTTTTTCTCCATAGATGTAAATAATGTAGTTGAAGATGTACATATAATTTATTCTATATTATCAAGTTAAAGAAATCAACACTAATATAGTTTGAATTTTCAGTCTTATGGACTTGCATTACTTCTTTCAAATTATGTTGTTTTCTCTTTTCTTTTTTTTTTTTAAAGGGCTTTTGTAAAGTATTGAATGCAAATTAAACCCATCATTAAATAGTGATGATTAGTGTGCAAGTAAAACCTGAAAACTATTTTAGTACCATTCATCCAAAATTCAACAAGATGTGTCATTAACTGCATAAAAAAATTAATAAAAGGATTGTTAAAGTTATAAAATTATATTTTGTGGTTGGTAAATTTCTAGAATTGAAAAATATCTTATGTGGTTGGTAAATCTCTAAAATCAAAATAGATTGGATGTGGTTGGTAAATTTCTAAAATTCAATAATTTGATGTGGTTGGTAAATTTCTAAAATTCAATAATACTTGATGTGGTTGGAAAATGAATTAAAAAAGATCTGATATGGTTGGTAAATTTCTAAAACCAAACAGGATTTGGAGTGGTTGGTAAATTTCTAAAATTAAATAAGATTTGATGAGATTGGTCAATTTCTGATTTTATATGAGATTTGATGTGATTGGTCGATTTCTAAAGTTATTGACCAAAACCCTTGACTAATCACACGGACGACATGTATATTGCTATTTCCGTGTGACTTTCTAATAATTCAATAACGAATGGTAAATGATCAAATTAAAAAAAGTGATGAGGTGCATTTTTTTCTGATATAGAATTTTGTTTGAGAATGATTTAAAATGTATGATGAAATGGAAGCTAAAGATTATTGTCAGAGTTTCGGCTCAGAGCTGGAAGTGAGACATGTTATTATATTAGTGTACATTTAATTCACTTTGTTATTTCTTCTGAGTATCTCATCATTATTGAACCAGTACTCTGGACAGAGTATCAGCATTATTAGTAAATTAATGTACCCCGTAGGGGATTTATTTTTCATATAAATGCTAAGTCAGTTGTGTTGAATGCCTGTATGTATAAAATGTCTGAACACTTTCTTTTGAAGACAGAAATAACAGCCACTACAGTAACAACTGCCGTAGACTTACTATTTCATAATAATTTAATATTTCTACGTTAAAGGTCTTACAATATACAAGAAATAAAAATAAATATGAAAGGTCAACTCCTGTTAAAATGTTTACAAGCAAACTTCTTGCACATGCACTGTCCAGATAAAAATCTGTTGAAAAGAAAGTATCGTAGAGAGTTTTCAACTAAACAGAATGCATATTTCTCCTCATATTAATCCAGAGTCAGAAACTAAAAATAAAACTGAACAAGAGCCAATCATATTTGGTAGCTATTGCCAAACTAAACTCAAGTCACATGACATAGCATTTTATGTCAGATTCACTGATTGGTCAACTCCAGCATGCAGTATATCACTTAAATAAATGTCAAAAAAGGTCTTTTAAAAACACATCACTTGACCAAACAACTAGCAAAGAATGCCCCACATTTCCCTATCCTCCCTGGAAACATGCATTTCTTTGCCACCACAAAATCACTTTTTTATTGATTGATAAATGTTTTGCGTTTTAATTGAATTATCTGATATGTAAATTAAAATTTTACGTCATCATAAAATCTCACACAAACACTGAGCAAATCAGCTAGTTTCTCAGACAAGCTGCACATGGTTGTCAGAGCACCCAGGCGGTTTCAGAAAAGAATCTATATTATTATCATTGGAAATGGCAAAAGTGGCTGCATGCAGCAGTCAATGAAATCTACTGGTTTATAATCTTATAATCCAGCGCACATCATACAATACAGAAAGGGTAATAATCCATCCGATCATATAGCTGATGATCATCATCTATTCAAATGCTTCTCACTTACCGAAGCTACATCGTGTTGGGAGGAGTCATCTGAAGTTTGAGATCTGCTAATAGATGTTGCACCTGATAATAATCCAACGTCATTTCCTTGCAGTAAATCGGGCATTGTATTTGCATAAGCCACTTCAGGAGATTTTGTGCCCGTTACATCATTTTTTGATTTTCTTAATGTGTTACGGAATCCTTCAAAAATGGTCTTTCTAGGTTTTGGAGAATCTGAGCATGAAGTTAGTCCATCAGATGAGGTGGAGGATGGAGGCGTGGCCTTTTGGCATCCTGCTTTGAGCTGCTTGACATTGTTGAGGTCTTTCGATGTATCTGTCGGTGAGTTTGGACAAGATGTTTGGTCTTCAGCTTGCTCATCAACAGTTTCAGGAAGAGGATTTGGAACCGATTTACACCGTTCCTGAATTTTTGTATCTTGTGAACGCTTGGACTTTGCCTGGGTGGCAAGAGGTGATGGCCCTGGTGCCCCTCCTTTAGTTTGAGGATGGGACTGTGTTTTACGTAATTGAGAGTCTCTAGGCAAACTGCCAAACTCGGGTGCAGAGCTGCAAAAAATGGTAAACAATTGCTAAGGATAAGGATAACTAAATGTTAGAGAACAAATGAAATCAGAATAAAACACATGCATAAATACTGGAAAACCTTTTTTCAAAATAAATCCATTTCTGTTTTCAGAGAGTAAAAGGATTTCAGCTTTCTAATGCACTAAATATTGAAGTAGTACCAAGTGTTTTTGACAGACATCACTAAACAATTTATCCAAATTAAGTCATACAATGAATCTGTAAGGGATGAGTTCTTCATGAACTATTACAAGTAATAATATTTATTGATCAATGACCACAGTATTGACGGACGAACATGTTGGGAGTTATGCTCTTTTGAAATTTGAAAAAGTTGCAACAAAAACAAGATTTGAAAGCAGAAAATCAAAAGCAAAAGGTATATAATATATATAAGTAAATAAAATTACGAGATTGCATTATGGAAATTCCAAGTTCATAATTAATAATGTTGAATTGTCAGTGCCTTAGCCTTCTTTCAAGAAGTACATGATGAGTAGATTCTGGGGACTAGTTTCTGGTCCAAAATTTTGGAAATAACTATGACTGATTTTAATTTCTTTGGATCTCACTAATGGTATAAAATTTCATGCAATAGACCTGAACATGCAATAACTAGATAAAAGTGTTGATATATGATACATCATGGATGCCTTATAGATATAATCATACTTTCATCAACAACCAAAGAATAGCCTTATATTTGTGTGATTTTGATTTTAAATATAGATAGAACAAGCCATAAATAAGATAATACTTACAGTTCTTTGGTCAATTCTTTTTGATAAGCTATGGGTGACTGCAGGGCTGAAAGATATAATAATTCCCATTTGAACGTTTTGTTCTTCAATAACATGCCTAATTCTTTTAATTAATAATTTAGTCTGAGTAGTTCAAGTCATTTTTTAATGTCAATCTATTAAAGTCTGTGCCAATTTTCTGCCAACAAGTACAGGGGTGGACTTCAATTTATTGACACATCCAAACTACATTATTGTCCTGCACCACTGACAAGGGGAAACCGAGCTAAAAAATATCCTGAAGAACTTTCTTGACCAACATTAGGATTGAACCACGGACATTCTGATTGGTGAGTAAGGGCTATACGCACTGAGCCACTGTGGCTCCCTATATAAGTTCTTAGTAGTTATCTTTGGAATTCAGTGACATTTTGAAACTCGTACAGATGAAAATATTTGTAAGAAGTTAAAACTTCTGTATTAGGCTAAACAAGAGGAGGTATCAGATGTTCTTACAGAGTAAGCGCACCTTGTAAGAAAAAATAAGTTAGCAAGTCTATCTAGACAAACATCTCACCTCTGAGAAAATCACCCTGCATATCTAGTATACTTCGAATTTCTTTGACCCATGTTTCTTTATTTTCTTCTGAAATGGCTTGTATTAAAAACTTTAAATCGGAACCTGGGGTACGATCTATCAGCATAAACCGCAGAGGATCATTATCAACAGAGTTAGTCATTGACATTTTATTAACCTGTAGAGAAAATGAAAGTAGGTTTTATTTAATGAGGTATTATGCTGGAGCTAAATTTGCCTGTTGTCGAGTGTTTTTTTAGACGTTTATTCATGAAAAGACCATAATCAACTGAGAGTATTTATCGCTGATTCTTCTCAAAACTTCCATCACTCATAACTTCACTTGGACTAATGCTACTTGACGGAGGACTTCCCGAGTCAAGGTTTTGTTCTGTCCAAGGAATGTACTGGTATTAATATATCTTCTTTTCTCTACCTTTCTTAGATTCTTAGAGGAATCAGGAGAGTCAATATTTATGTATACCAAGTGCTAAAGGGTTAAACAAGAAACTATAAACGTCCAGATAAAAAAAACCCCAAATTCATCGAAATAAAATTCAATTTTGAGTTTATACTTTTATGCCGATGATAAAACATAAGTGCAAGCACTTGAAACCAAATACATGGATGAACTTTATCTACTTTATCAAGCACACATTTTCTCACCTTGACACTATTTTTGAACACATAATTTGCATTAGAAAAATCGCCTTTTCGTTTTTCAGTCATTTCACTAAATATGATGATTTGTTCGAATAAGAAAACACGTCTTTCTTTAAACTTTTGTTGACTAGTAGGGGTAACTTCGGCTACTAATAACGTATCCTGAAAACAAATATAAAGAAATGTTAGATAAAGATACATATTAGAGTTCATTCAGAACTTGTAGACCTCAAAATTCAAGGATTTTCTATGGATTTCGCAGGAAAATCATGGAATAGAACTCAGACTTGAAAGCTGTCTATGGCTGTTACAGGGAAGAATAGACATCAAAATTAGTACAGGGCATATGAACAGAGAATATTTTTGCTAAATGCAACTGATGGAATTTTGTGAAATATAAATTGTTTCCAAGTCATTGGTTCAATTTGAGAGCTATTCTTTGATAGAACTAACCTTTCACAGTTTCTTTTAGGTTGCAAGATCTTTGTACAGTGATTTTAACAAATACCCATTTTGAGAAGAGAAATGTCTTTGAATTTGATAAGTATTTGGGTTAAAAATAGCCGAGGGATAATAAGTTGAAAATGTATTGACTAACTTACCTGAAGTAGTAATTTCCCTTGAGCAGTTATTTTACCCTGAAGAGAAATTTTTTAAAAAGAATTATTAAAGATGCGACTTTCACTGTAGATATAAATAGAAGCTGTATATTTTCGTAAAACTTTCAGTCTGGGGCCCTGTTTCACGAAATTTTAACTAAAGATAAAATTCAAATTTTAACGGATACTTCAATTTTGATTGGCTAAGAACTAAATTCAATCTAATATTGTCCAATCAAATAACTAAAATTCAGATCTTATCTTAGTGAAAATTTTGTTAAATAGGCCCCTGTACTGAGAGATAGAAACATGGAGAAGACTCGCAATGTTTGACAGGTCACATACAAGCGCATGTGTTAAACACTCTGAGCTGACATTTTATCAACCGGAATGAGAGAGAGAGAAATGGGGTTTAACATCGACTTGTCACAAACTAGGTCATTTTAGGACCAACACATGGTTCAATTTTATTGCATTAATTTGCTTGTGCATCATGGTATTTAGCAGTGGGAGGAAACCTAATAACCCAGAGAAAACCCACAAGGTCTGAGAGGTGACCCCACTCCTCGTCACGTACAAAGAATCGAAACCACGCCATTTGACTCAATGATAGACCTTATGATGCAACGCGCACACGTTAACTATCGCACTTCTAAGCTGTGAAAAAATGGATGTTAAGAGGTTACAATACAAGATCTGTAATAGTATATATATATATATATAGTTATTTGATTTACTTACATCAAAACCTTGCAACCTTCCTACTTGCATCATATCATTAGCAGCTTTTGGCACAACACGCATAACCCGTTGAGCTTTCTTTAGATCAGTTACATCTAAACCAGCTCTTTCTGTATATTTTAATATATCCTGCAAGCACAAATAAATAATTTAACTTAAATATTGTTGATAGCAGATACATGTATGAAATATATTTTCCCCAATGATGAACAGAGCTATATATATTCTTCACGACATAAAGGTACATGATGACTAAAATTTGAAACCAGTTAGGAAGAAATTGTCCATTTCTGTATGGATAATGAAAAGACCAATGATTTTTTATTTTCATCCTACCTACACCTATTTAATTTTAGTACCATTTCTTACTGAACCTTATTTCTACGCTATAGGAAGATGCTGACAACTTGAAAGCGAGCTTAGAAAGAAATGGTGCACTTATGAAAGAAAAAATAGGAAGAAATGGTGCACTAATGAAAGAAAAAAAAAAAAAAAAAATATAGGAAAAGAGAGGGTACATTTTGGAAGAATGTAAACCCATCATATCTGTTGAGAATCTGCCAATAATGCTAGGTTCCAACTACCAGGATTCATGCTATGAAGGGAATCAGGGTATTACTGATCATTTATTGAGGTTATTCTAACAATCATGTTAACCCTATTGAAACGTATCTGAAAGTATCTGCACATAGCAAACCGTGGATTCTACACGGACAATCCTATTCGTAAGGCATTGCACGACAGTGGGAACATGCCAGTAAGGGATATTAATATAACTACCTTACTATAATCTAGACTTGAAATTACTGATGATAAAGACTCACCTTTAATAATAACTGATATTTCATAATTCTTTGTACAGGTTTAATCAGCAGATCTGATAATGTTAAACGATGACCTAATTTTTGTCGGATTTCCTACAAAACAAAACATTTAAATAATAATATATCAATTTTTTCAAAAAATACCACCAAGACAGAATAACAAGGAAGAGAGAGGTTCAACATCCACACAAACTAGGTCATGATGTGGAATAATTCTATTTCAGTAATTTGCTTTTGCATAGGCATCTTTAACAGCATTAGGAAATCAACAGACCTAGAGAAAACCACAGGGTCAGACAGGCACAATACAATGACAGACCTTATGATCTAAGCAATGTGAGGAAACCGGAGGTTGGACGGGTGACCGTACTATTTGTCACATACAACCAGAGAATTGTACGAGTACCATAACATTAAATCATCATTAGTATTATTGGGAGGAGAAAGCCGTTATTCATTTATCATACCCACCTCAAAATAAGTATCTATATATTCAGCTACCACATATTCAGATTTTGGCTTATTTTCACAATATTTTACATACATATATAACCTTCTTTCCTGAAATATACAACACAACAATAACAAATAATGTCTTACTTTACATATTTGGTGTATATATTTATGAGACAAGGCCCCAAGTTCACAAAGCATTCTCAGATTCAAGTGAACAATTTACTTAACTTTCATTCACTGTTAATGAAAAACATCTTTGATTCAGAAACACAAAACTTTGTACATGGTTTTTCATTGATGTATTCGATACATTAAAACCGCCAAAGTTTTAGTAAGTGCTACAGTCTAGTTAAAATCAGACGAATGACTTCAAAATTACTTACATATCTTACAAATAAAGAACCTATTTTTTCTGGTTCCTCACTAGTTTTTTCTATTTCAGCCATAAATGTTCTGAAAAACAAATTCAAAATCTTTTAATATAGCAACTAACTGAAGTTTAAAGAGCAATGTCAAAAACTAGGACATTTTGGAACTAACATTTAACAGATTTTATTTTACTAATTACCTTTGGGTCTTAATTAGCAGAAGGAAGAAATCTATGAGGTTGGGCAGGTACCTACAAACTTGGGATTGAAATATGACTCAACTGAATTACAGACAGACCGTATGATCTAAAGCACACTTGTAAGACCACTTGACCACTTTTCCCCACTAACACATTTAAACCTCAAGAATTTCGAGATAAAAAAAGTTTAAATGCTATTTCTGTAGTTGTTAACATATTTAACATAAAACATTAATGGATTATATAGGTTTTGCTTCTTTAAAGTTTAAATGAGTTTACCCATAAAAAACATTATATATAAATATTATTAAGTTTGTATAAATAATGAGTAGTTTGTGAAATGTGAGTGGAAGGATATACATTAAGACATAAGTGTTAATGTCTGATGATATCTATAAATAGAAATGTTCTCCATGTTTGAATCATACTGATATGTCACAATCAATCAGACAACAGTCAGTAACATGTTCACAACAACTGTAATCACATCTCTCATACAACCTGTGCTCTTATTTCAACACCTTTACAGTGAAAATAAGTTGTTTGCAAAAACAACAAAAAACAACACATTAAGAGGCAAGCTCCATGAAAATTCTCTTCCTTATTCAGTATGATAGGTCTATAGTGGTTATGAGAGAGATAGAGAATTTAACGTCTACTCAACACAAACTAGGTCATTTTGGGACTAACATGAGGTTTAACTTTATTTCAATAATTTGCTTGGCGTGTAGGGGTCTTTAGCAGTGGGAGGGAACTGGGGGAATCGAAACCACAACAGTTGGCTCAATGACAGAGCTTATGATACACATGCTAACCATCAGGCCAACCCTGTGGTGGTTATGGAACGAATAGGATTTTAACACCTCATAAACACTTGTCACAGGTGCAATGTTAGGAAGGAGAATTTTACAGGGTTTCTGCCTACTCTTCACCTAATTTCAATCGTCATGGGGTCTTCTATGTGCATGGGAGGAACATTCGAACTGCTCAGCGAAACTATACTTGTCAGTCCAGCATAGAGCAGGAGCCCGGGGGGTTCAACCTAGCTGAAAAGCTAACCAATTTCTACATGTGTCACTAGGTTCCTTATGGGTCACTGTCACAGGATATGAACGTCTGCCGTGCCCGTTGTGGTGGGTGTGGTCAAGAGGGTCAAAATAAATGGACCCAAAAATAGGCTAGACTAGCTTATTCTATTAACCACGCAAAACTTGTCGCAAAATGTTAAGCATGTCAAAATGTATTGGGAATGACCACCGCAAGACATTTTAGGTGGTGGGGCGTGTCCGCCAGACCAAAAAAAACGGGGCCCTAAAACTAAGCTAGACTAGCTCATTTACTAACCGCATGAAATTTGTTGCAAAATGTTCAGCATATTCACATGTATCAAGAATTACCGATGCCAGACATTTTCAATGGTGGGGTACCCCCGCCAGACGTCCGCAATTGCCCCACCCCAAAAGCTAGGCTAGACTAGCTCATTTACTAACCGCATGAAACTTGTTGCAAAATGTTCAGCATATCCACATGTATCAAGAATCACCGATGCCAGACATTTTCAGTGGTGGGGTACCCCTGCCAGACGTCCCCAATTGCCCCACCCCCAAAAGCTAAGCTAGACTAGCTCATTTGCTAACCGCATGAAACTTGTTGCAAAATATTCAGCATATCCACATGTATCAAGAATCACTGATGCCAGACATTTTCAGTGGTGGGGTACCCCCGCCAGACGCCCCCAATTGCTCCACCCCAAAAGCTAGGCTAGAGTAGCTCATTTACTAACTGCATGAAATTTGTTGCAAAATGTTCAGCATATTCACATATATCAAGAATCACCAATGCCAGACATTTTCAGCGGTGGGGTACCCCTGCCAGACGTCCCCAATTGCCCCCCCCCCCCACACACACACACTCAAAGTTGAGTAAAGTTTGCCTAGCTCATTTACTAAACGCACGATAATTGAATCATTTTTTTTATTATATTAAATTGTTATTAAATTGGTTTATTTTATATGTTTAATTTGATTAGTTTTTCTTATTCTCTTATACCTGATTCCAAACCCATTTAGCTTGTACATTCTAAATATATAAAGGCAGTGTAATATAATATGATACCATGGAATAGATAATAATTGGGTTACAATTTATTGTCTTGGAGAAGTTGATTACAGGATTCTCTGTATTATCTGTGAGTCAAATTCCTAAACTTGAAATCTGGCTGATCTCTAGTCATTCTCAGAGCTGTTTATGCCAAAGATAAGTAGGATAAAATGTAAGTATTTCTATATTTTTTTTTAACATTATTGCAATACCATAAGAACTGTCATATTGGGAATAAAACATAGAGAAAAAATAAAAATATTTGTCGTATTAATTATGTTTTTGGGTTGAATTGAGGATATCACTTATGGAGGGTTATTACTGTCGATCTTAGGTATTTTCAATATCAAAATAACGTATTCCTCAAATATCGGATTTTTAACTTTTCAGACTTCCTGAATGATGACTACCTCGTGCTCTAATATGGATCGTGAAGATAGGACATTGGAGGAGCGGCAAGTTTTGGAGGATTTAGCGCAAGAACAAAATACTTCTGCTGATTGTTTCAATCAAGTCATTGTAAGTTAGTTAACATTCTGTTACTTCACAGCGTATTTTGGTAAGCCAATTGCGTAGGAATGCGTGCATCATGTCTATGGGTTTTCTACTTCATGCACACTGGTAGAAAATATTCATGATGAAACATAGTCATGCTTTTTTAAAAAAAAATATATATATTGATGCACTGTTATAGGCCTTGTTCTATAATTCCAGGGTCCGGATGTCGAACCTAACATCTGCTACATCTGTCAGAAGTCAACTGAAGAGGACAAGAGACTCAAGAAATTTGTCGAAAACACATGGGCAGCAATAAAGAATGCTGCTGCCTCACGTACAAACCTTAAGTCCAACGTATACTCTGATAGTACAAGTAGGATTTTAAGTTGCAATGATGCATCTGCTCTAAGTTACCATCCTGCTTGTCAGAAGAGATATACAGCGGTGAAGCGTTAACATCCTGACCCACCCTTCAGTGATGTACTTTCCAAAAAGGCCTAGATTGAGACAAGACAGTGTAGTTCTCTACCGAAGTCAAACCAACAAGGATTGCTGAAAGGTGAATGCATATGAAAAACACGCAAGAAAATTCGTGGAAAAGAAGAAAACTTAGTCAAGATTGCTACGTTAACAGGTTGTCAGTCCCTGCTTGAACGGGCTAATAAATCGACCAATGATCGCATAAAGAGTCTTATTAGGATTGGCGTCAATCTTATAGCAAAGGAAGCGGAATATCATAAATCCTTTCGAGCCCAGTTTCTTGTTAAAACATCTGATCAAATGCCATCAACTTCTACACAAGCACAAGAGGGCTTGAAACAGCACCAGTACCACAAAATAGCATTCACATCGCTATGTACCTATATCAAAACAGAGGTCATAGAAAACCAGCGATCAGTGTCAGTTACTGCGTTACTTGAAATGTATAAAGCTGAGTATGCAAGCAATGGTGGGGATGAGGTTGATATCATCTCCTACCAGACTCAAAGTCTATAGCGAAAGATCAGAGACCACTTCAAACAAAGAGTCAATATCATGTTAGTTGACCAGCGTACTGGTAACATCATTTATTGTTCCGGCTTGACGGAAGAAGATGCTGTGGCACGTCTCTACAATGATGCAGAGCGACACAAACAGGACGACAAGTTACGGTGAGCAGCTCTGCATCTTCGATCCCTAATAAAGCAGTTACCAAAAGACCAAGACTCCAGATCCAGTAACAGTCCAGAATCTAAAGGAATGCGCCCCAGACATTCCCAAACAATTGGACCAGTTTTTCAGGAACCTTTTATGTGGCTCAGCACGAAGGGGGTGCGATGCGTAACAGGAAACCATTGACCGCAAGGTGATTTCATGGCATCTCGTGGTATTGTCAAGCCATGGAAGCACACTGTTGTAGGCCTCGGATTAGGTTCACTAACTGGCTCAAAATTATCTCTTCAGATTTTGAATAGAGCAGGACACTGCATTAATTACAGTGAAACAAAGGGTCTCAAGACTGAATTTGCAAATTCAGTACAGTCTGAGCAATGTGACGCCCCTGACGGTATACACCTCGATCCAAGCTTAGCAACTGCCTGTGCCTGGGACAACAATGACGCGAATATTGAAACCCTAGATGGCAAAGCAACATTACAGGCTACTGTAGGTCACACTTACCAAAATGTATTAAATGATCACAGACAGCTAAGTTTTTTCGTCCAATACAGTTTTGAGATGGAAGAAACCGACGAACGTTTCAGGGACAAGATCATAGTATACCTTCATTCAGAAAGCCACTCAACAAAGCTCAATTTGCCTGCGTTACAGCTATGACTGAAACCGCTGACAAAGTGTCAAGTACTCCTGAACCCACTTTTGGAGACAGTAAAATAAAAATTGCATTGAAAGTATTGGATATCTACTGGTTTTGGAGACTGGAGGAAGGAAATACACCAATGCATGCTGGATTTTTCAGCAAGTACATCAGGGACACCTTACCATTACAACGAATCTGCTACATGGATCCAATACCCAGATCGGCAACCAACAACGATGTCGTGAGGAAGACCATGATCCGTACCATAAACGTAGCAAAAGAAACAGGACAAAACTATGCAGTTGTTACATATGATTTAGCAGTTGCACTGAAGGCATATTCAATACAAGCCATCGAACGACCCCTGTTTGATAAGCTTCTGGTAATGCTAGGTAACTTTCACATTGAGCTAGCATTCTACAGGGCGTTGGTAGTACCCTGATCAATGAATCTGGAATTGAATATGTTCTTTCAGAGGCAGGTGTATTTGCAGAAGGCTCAATGATGGGTTTCATCAAAGGCAAGTTTTATAACCGCTGCACAAGGATTCATGAGCTCCTTGCAACTGTTCTGGAAAAGAAGCTCTATGCGAGATTTCTAATGACCTTAGACCAAGAGGAATGCGAGTGGTTCCAACATGTCATGAGCACAGTTCCTTTGAACCCAAAGGAAGTAGAGGCATATCTTTCTGATCCAGTGGTTACTGGACATCTTCAGAAGTATGAGGAACCTCAAAAAGACCAAAATTGTGCTGCCGGATTGATAACTCTTTAGCAAAAATACTTTTACTACTTTATAAATGTTTTAATGAAACTTCGCCCTTTTATATCAAGGATTTAATCACTGTATATACGCCAACTAGATGTTTGAGATCATCTAGTGACCCCTTTCTCCTTAAACCCATCTCTGTAAATCTTTCTTGTTTTAGAGAACGATCCTTCTTTTTCCAGGCACCGAAGCTCTGGAATAAGCTCCCCTTTTTCATAAGCTCAGCAAAATCTATTACAATATTCAAACAATCATTAAAAACACACTTTTATAAACAGGCTTTTAAATAAAAAGATTTTATATATCTTGCATTTTGTCATTCTCTATACGTATGTAATTTTATCATGTAGACTATTTTGTACATTTGAATTTTGTATTGTTTCAGTTATGTCTTTGTAAAGCGCCTCTGAGCATTGCTCTGCGATTGAAGATAATGGCTGTATGAATATCGTTTTAATAATGATAATAATACCCCAACAATGATGTACACGTATCAAAAATATCAGTTTAGATAAAAAAAAAAGAAACTGAAAATTTTTGGCATCGGTGATTCTCGATACATGTGGATTTGCTGAACAATTTGCAACAAGTTTTGTGCGGTTAGTAAATGAGCTAGTCTAGCTTAGCTTTTGGGGTGGGGCGATTGAGGACGTCTGGCGGGGGTACCCCACCACTGAAAATGTCTGGCATCGGTGATTCTTGATACATGTGGATATGCTGAATATTTTGCAGCAAGTTTCATGCGGTTAGCAAATGAGCTAGTCTAGCTTAGTTTTAGGGGTGGGGCAATTGCGAACGTCTGGCGGGGGTACCCCACCATTGAAAATGTCTGGCATCGGTGATTCTTGATACATGTGGATATGCTGAACATTTTGCAACAAGTTTCATGCGGTTAGTAAATGAGCTAGTCTAGCTTAGCTTTTGGGGGTGGGGCAATTACGGACGTCTGGCAGGGGTACCCCACCATTGAAAATGTCTGGCATCGGTGATTCTTGATACATGTGGATATGCTGAACATTTTGCAACAAGTTTCATGCGGTTAGTAAATGAGCTAGTCTAGCTTAGCTATTGGGGGTGGGGCAATTACGGACGTCTGGCAGGGGTACCCCACCACTGAAAATGTCTGGCATCGGTGATTCTTGATACATGTGGATATGCTGAACATTTTGCAACAAGTTTCATGCGGTTAGTAAATGAGCTAGTCTAGCTTAGTTTTAGGGCCCCGTTTTTTTTAGTCTGGCGGACACGCCCCACCACCTAAAATGTCTGGCGGTGGTCATTCCCAATACATTTTGATATGCTTAACATTTTGCAACAAGTTTTACGTGGTTAATAGAATGAGCTAGTCTAGCCTATTTTTGGGTCCATTTATTTTGACCCCCTTGACCACACCCACCACAACGGGCGCGGCAGACGTTCATATCCTGTGACAGTGACCCATAGGGAACCTAGTGACACATATGGAAATTGGTTAGCTTTTCAGCTAGGTTGAACCCCCCGGGCTCCTGGTCTAGCAGAAGCAAACTCTTACAAGTGTGAAAAGAGGGAGTACCAGATGACCCTATAGCTTGTCACATACAAACTGACAAGTGAAAACAGTGAGTACCAGATAACCCGACAGTCTTATCATATACAAACCAGAGATTAACCCCATGTTACATACATAGATAATAATTCATACAATAAACCACATGGCTACCAACGACCTGGGTAGATTACACTGTTCTATCTCAAGATGCTACAGAGCGATGGATGCCTACACAGAAACACACCCTTGGATCAATTTCCTTGACTGTTTCACAGTACTGTGTCCTGGTTACAAACTGCAGTTAGTTGTGCAGTTAATAATGTACTCAATAAATAATGGAAAAAAAAAAATGGAAAAAAAAGAGTTCAAAATAGAGCCACTTTGTTTGGTTTAAAATCTTATCAAAACTTTTCTATTTATTGAGTACAGTATTAACTGCACAACTAACAGCTGCTTGTAATCAGGACACAGTCCTGTGTATCAGTACTGTGGCCTTACCTATTTACGTTTTGCAATGTCTGCGTATATTCTGTATCTTACACGTGGGGTTTTCGTATGTGTTTAGTTTGTATATGGTGTATTTAGTATTTAAATTTACATTATATTCTCATATATGCTGACAGAATCTATCACACAGACATTTTTGTTGCCTGCCTAGTGTCTGACAGTTTTCACAGAATTATAATCAATCTACTCACTCTTTATGCCAATCATATATCTGATGAGTATTTCCAAAAACTATTTTATCTTTTCCTACCAAGTCATCTGGCATACCATTTTCTTTCATATACCCCATATAACCCTAGAAAACATAAACATATTTATCATTTATTTCTTTGATGTGAATAGAACATATGCTTCAAACATTGGAAATTTTGAGAAGATTTTCATCAACGTCATAAGTCGGTAATCAATAACGAATTACTGAATTTTAGTTGCTCCATTTCTGTTTGGCTTAATATGACACTGTATTTCGCCAAGGTTTTTCTCAATTAAATATATGCAGCTGTTGCTTTAAATAAAAGATAAAAAAAAGGATTCAAAGTCCTAGTGTTGCTGTTGCCTTTTTTGTTTACTCGCCTGGCAATTTTTCCATATTTGGTTAGAATGATAAACAAATGTTACATTTCTTGAAAACAATTTTGTAAACAATCTAGAGAAGAGACAAAAACTAGGTCACGTTGGGACTAACATATGGTTCAATCTTATTACAATAATTCGATAGCATGCATGAGTCTTTAGCACTGGTAGAAACTGGAGGACCTAGCGAAAACCGACAAGGTTGGACAGGCGACCGTCCTTCTTGTCACGTACAACCAGGAATCAAAATCAAGCCACTTGACTCCAAGACAGATCTTATGCGCAAACACACACGTGTTAACCATTCCACGACCTATCCTCCGAGACTCATGAATCAATGTTCATCCTTGGCCATTTACAAGTTTATAAACAGTGCCAGGATATTATAGTAGTGTATTGTAGAGATTAAGTCTTCCCACACTCCCACATCAATGCATCTTTATTGAAACCATCAATCTTTACAAAATCTTTCAATAAAAGTTTCACAATTTGTTTATTCTCATCCCCAGATATGTAATTAATTAGCCTAAATAATTCATCAGAAGTAGATCTACTTTATACATTAAAAGCCACATGACCACTCCTGATCTTGAAAACTAAGTAAACAATAATGAGAACAGGTTTAGGACACATTATTACAAACATAGGATTGGTTTTATATGTGACAATATGCTAAAATATAAAGGGGAAAACAAACTAGGTAATTTCGGGACTAACATGGTTAATTTTATATCAATAATTCGCTTTCAAGTAAGTAAGGGTCTGTGGCAGTGGGAGGAAACAGGACGATCTGGAGTAAACTCATGAGGATGGACAGACAACCCTTCTCCTTGTCAAAATTCAACCATAGAATCAAAACCAGTATACAAAGAGCATGTGCTAACCCATCAGCCATCCAACCCCCAACTTCATAAGGAAGACTGATGTATCAACACACAATTAGCCGATTTTTAAAAAATCTTACCTCAACAACTAAACCTAAATCTTTGACATAATCTCTTTCTGTATCTATTAATTCTTGTATCACAAACCTATAATAAAAGATGCATTTTATTACATGGACATCACAAACTAATAGTAAGTGCAGGAGTACCACACTACACACAAAATAAATTCTACAGAATAAACCTCTAAGGATACAAGACAGAATACATACAGATTACAAGAAATAAACAAAATTCAAATAAAGTGAATGAATTCTGTGGTCTGCTGTAAGCATTCAGTGTGCTGTACATTTCAGTTATTTCGGGGCCAACATGTTTCAAATTTATTTGAGTAATACATTTGCTCTCATGAGTCTTTATAAATCAGCAGAGCAAGGGAGAGAGAGAGAGAGAAATGGGGTTTAATGTCCACTCAACACAAACTAGGTCATTTCGGGACTAACATATGGTTTTAATTTTATTTCAATAATTCGCTTGCGCGTAGGGGTCTTTAGCAGTGGGAGGAAACCAGAGTGCCCGGAGGAAACCCACGAGGTTGAGAAGGCGCCCCTAGCTCCATGCCACATACGCTCACACCAGGGCTCGAAACCACAGCCGCAAGCCAGATGTGACCGGCCAGCTAGAGGTCGAAGCGTGGCACTCTAGACCACTAGGCCATCCCCCCCCCCCCCCCGCAGAGCAAGGAAACATGAGGACTTGGAGAAAACCCCCCAGTGTGCCATTTGACTTAATGACCTCATGATCTAAAGTGCATGTTAGACCACTCAATGCCTTTGGGGTTAATACTAGACGGATGACTCATTGGTACATCATTTACACAAATGTTATTTTATCTTCAACAATATAATCAAATGCTGAGGGCAGTGATCCAATCAACCAATACAAGGTAGTTTTATTACTTTTAACAAGTTCAAAATAACCTAAATAATATAGAGATTTTGGACAGTTTGTGTTTATTGTAACATACCTTGAGGTATTAAATAATTTTCTTCTCAACCCACTAGGGCAGGCTTTTCTATGACATTATTGACATACACCCAAACCCTTCCTTCTGTTACAAACTACCTTAAGCCCATCACCAAATTCATTCTTTTTACAGAATTTCAATATTATACATCCCAAATGAAGCAGAGGTAAAGGCTACTATAGTAAGCCACAACCCTTTTTATTGTTTGCCTAATTAGCATGTCTACCATAGTAAGCCACACCCATTTATTATTTGCCATAATATTAACATGTCTACATTAGTAAACCACACACCTCTATAGTTTGCCCAATTAGCATGTCCACCATAGTCAGCCACACCCACTTATTGTTTGCCTAATTAACATGTCTACCACAGTAAGTACTTCATGTTTGCCTCATTAACATGTCTACCATCATTAGCCACGCCCTCTTACTGTTTGCCTAATTAACATGTCTGCCATAGCAAGCCACGCCCTCTCACTGTTTGCCTAATTAACATGTCTACCACGTTAAACTACACTCAACTCTTTTTCTTTGTGTCTCAAAAAAATTCTGCATATTTGATATTCTGGGAATCCTATGAGTATTCTAACTCAAAGCCAAGAAGGAAGCATTACACTCGGGCTCGGAGGAAGCATTAACTGCAGAGGAAACTTACTCTCGTTTTTTAAGGTACTTGGCTTTATCATCTTCTGAATCTTTACCATCAGATTTATCATCCTCTTCATCTTTATCATCAGCTAGTGATGCTCCTAATCCTAGACTAGGATCAAATTTACTACCAGTTTCAGATGGAGGATCCTATAAATAAACAAATAAACTTTAGTGTTTACCAGAAACCAGACAGTAGACTATATAAATCATATACTATTTTATTAAGAAATATGAATTGTGGAGCTCCAATAGCAATGAAACACGAGATAAAAAGATGTAAATGTCATGTTCAAATCTTTATTTTTGTTATATTTTCAGTGACATCATTAAGTTGTTCTTCTAGTAGCAGATAGCATTTGAAAGAAGAGTATTTACTTTTTGTCATGTCACTATGTGGATAGCTCATTTACTTCTAAAGTGATAAACAATAATAATGATATAGTTGGGTTTTTTTTACTATACATTTCAAGGGTTCAAGACCATTACGAAGGTTGTCTTTGAAAAAAGTTCATAGTTTGATAAGCAAGACAGTTTGTCTATGCAGTAGTTCATATCTTGATAATCAAGGCTGGTGTCTACTTCCAGGATAGTTGGGAAGGAATGGAGACCAGTTGGTGAGGTCAGGGTTAGGAATAGTTTTACAGTTACCCATGTATTACCCAAGTGGTGTCTATCCCACAGCGTGGAATTTTCCGGCCTCCCAATAATAGTTTCTTTATCTCATATTATGAAGAATATTAAAATTTCATACAGTCTAAATATATGTACAATTTGTTTTCCGGCTGTTTACTGTGTCAAGCAATCAAATTTTAATAGCATATATATAATTTTAATACCAAAGTTCAAGTATTATAGTAAGTCTGGTACTAAATGCCAAATCTGGTATTATATGACTGTACTTGACCTTTATTAACCATACTCAAATATCAACTCATCTTTTGAAATAAAATGAAATGTTATTTATGGTCCTAATGTTCAGCTCGGACTAGGCTAAAGAAGACAAGAACTCATCTTTTAAAAGGTGTGTTTATGAATTAATGAAATAAAGGACAACTGTTCATGAATGTCCGAGGTATTATCTGACAAGACAACAGTAAGGCTTATGTCTCCTGACATAAAATATTAAGCCATCAAGTTGTTACCTGCTTAACCTGGGCAGATTAATGCTCATCATAACACATACTATACTCAACACATTGATAGTAAATTTAAGGAAGTTTTATCACTCTCACTCAATTAGAATCAAAGTTGTTGTCTTCCAAAGCATCAACAATCTGCTTCTTCTGAATGACAGGTTACAAAACAACCCAACTTACCATTCTTTGTTTAACTATTTTTTCTATTTCTGTGGCCAGGTCTAAAGAACTGGTAGCGTTATCAATCTGAGTCTTCAATGATGTTGCCTAAAATGAGTAAATATTTAAACCATATAGAGACACACAAGCATGTAAATGTCATTAGCATAAATGTAATGATGCTATACATTATTCATGATCATGAACTATAAATTAAACTGTATAACGGTAGGACTACACATGTTACAATCAGTAAGTATGCATCAATGCTAAATAAAAAGCCCATTTTGACTTCTAATATTCAATA